>CM077153.1:54880450-55233179 GCA_039583875.1 Platanthera guangdongensis | reverse complement strand
ATTTCAGCTTTCCTTTCACAAGTTTATTAAAGAAGAAAAAAATGTATTATTATCAAAAAGTTAAAAAAGGAAATCAAATCAAAAAGAAAAAAATATGGAGTTTATTTGTGGCAATTATAGTGTAAAGAAAAAAAAGTTCATGTGGCCTTTGTTTGTTAGTTTGAATTAAAAAATGATGTACTTGTCATTTCTCATTTCTCTTCATGTTTTTACTTTTGAGCTCAAACCTTGGTTTAGTGTTTAAGCCATCATGTTATCTTTGTTTTCATTTACTAATCATTTACCTAAGCCAAGATTTAACGCCTATAGAAGTCCTATTAATCTTTAGAACGTAAATTCGCGTAGGGAGAGAGTGTGAATGGACAAGCCTATGGCCACCATCATTGATGATTTCTTTGGAGGTTATCTGAGGTGATTTAGGGTTAATTGTTATTCTAGCAACCTAGTAGTTCGTTAATGCGCCGTCTATTTAGAACTTCTACTTTTGCTTTTCTTAATTTCATTAATTTTGGATGCCTTGTTTTAAGATTTAGAAATGTGTAAATTTCTTTATGTTCTAATGATATTTTTAGGTCTCCACTTTCAAGTTTTCTATTGTGCACTTCTCACCCCACTAGTTGTTAACATAGGAATTAAGATAGTTTAATTTTTCATGTTTTGTTTTTCTTAATTATGAAATCTAAATTTGCTTATTTACTATTTCCTAGTTTTAATTTTATTTGCTTGAGGGCAAGCAAATATTCTAGCATGGGGAATTTGATGACTACTTTTAGTCATCATTTTTGATATAGTTTAGTTTAAGAAATTCCTAAGTTAATTGGTATTTTTTGCTTACTTTATTCTTATTATGCTTTCTTTCATATCTTTTTTTTTGTTATAATATTTTTTTTTATGTTATGTTATGTTATGTTATGTTCAATCTTATTTTTATTTTATAGGTATGTTATAATAATTAATGTTTTGATAAAAAAATATGTGTCTAATTTGTTATGTTTTTTGTTGTTGTGCAGCCACATGATGCAGCCCGGCCACTACATAATGCAACCCAATTGGAGCAGCCCTCTCCACCGAAACAGCCCACATGATGCAGCCCGGCCACTACATAATGCAACCCAATTGGAGCAGCCCTCTTCCACCAAACAGCCCACATGGTGCAGCCCGGCCACTTATGGTGCAGCCCCTCTACATGATGCAGCCCCCTACATGCAGCCCTTGAAGTTTGGAGCAGCCCGACCCTTTTCCTTGAAGCCTACATGATGCATTCAGCCCCTCTTCAAGCTTCCCAAGCCCATATAGTGCAGCCCACTTCATCCATGTGTGGCGGCCACTCATTTTCCCCCCTCCCTCATCATTTATTGCATTCATGCAATCTCTCATTCATATGGCCGACCACCCCTCTTTCTTTCCCTCTTTTATTTCTTTTTTTTCCTTTATTTAATCCACATTCATGCATATCCTCTCTCTCCCATCCTCATTAATTTCCACATGCATGAATCTCTCATTCATGCTTGGTCGGCCCCTCTCTTCCCCCACCTCTTTATTCTCATTCATCTCCCCCTCTCTATTTTACATTCTCTATTTTATTTCCATAAATTGCATGCAATGAATCCATCTTCCTCTTCTCCTTCATTTAATGTCATGCATGAAACATTTTCCCCTACACATGGCCGGCCACCCCCCTTTATCCCTTCATCTCCATTTTTCTAGAACCTTCCTCCTCTCCTATAAAAGGAAGCCCATGCCTCATGTTCAAAGAAGGAAGAGAGAAGCTTGATGAGTTAGAAAGTTTTTATTAGAGAAGTTTTTGTTTAAGTTAGTTAAGATTTTGTTCTAATGCAAGTTTTCATTTCTTGTTGTATTTCTCTTCTTATTGTAATCTTTCTTTTAATAGAATAGTATTGTCTTGTCTTTTTATTATGTACCTCTTTTTAACTCTTTAATGAAAAATTATTCTCTTTCTCTTATTCTTGTGATTTCCCTTTTTACTATGCGTAGCTAATTTTCCGTTAGCATTCGATCATGGGGATCCATGAAATGAGATGAGGTTTTCCTTTATTTTTTAGTTTTATTTTTGTCTAAATTATATTCGATCCTTCTTTGATTTTTTTATTTTGTCGACTCTGTATTTCCGGTATACGGTAGTAGGCTTGGGATCTCATATTTGAGTAGCCGAGAGGCTCGTGAATGTGAAAGATCACTCAAAGAAGGAAGGATTTGAATGCAACCCTAGAGATAGGATGACATAAATCTTCCGGATTGGAGTCAAATCCAATAATGTGGGTCACCTCGATAATGCAACTTTAGGCCTCTTTGATTTGTAAAGAGATTTCGATCAAAGCGTCTATAAGTTAGGAGACTTAATGCTCTAGCGAGATTTTGTCTTATTTTCGGATCCGTCACGGTCGAGTATGATTTGCAAATTTAAAACTATGCCTTTTCATCCCTCTCATTTCGTTTTATGGTGAATCTTCGATCGAATGCTAGCCTTTTATTATAAAGTTTTTTCGTCTAAAAAATTCTCTTTCGTTTTAGTTTAAAAATTCTCAAAACCCATTTTCTTTTGGTAGGATAATTGTTCAAGCATGAGTAGCAGTACTTGACAACCCCGTGTTTAAATACGACCTTGATACTACAATTCGACAGGTATACTTGCATGTTCGGGTTTTAGCCCATCAACAGCTCAAACATATCATGAGCTTTAATCCTCCGGTATTCTCGGGGTTGGGAACCCCATCTCATGCTGAAGACTGGCTCTCCCGTGTGAAGAGAGTCTTGACAGCAACAGAGATGGAAGAATGGCAAATGACCACTATTGTTACGTTCCTTCTGGACGGTGAAGCGATATTGTGGTGGGAAGGATTGGAACTGCATCTATTGAGAGGTAGGCAACTTACAGATGTCTCGATGGAGGAGTTCTCGAGACTGTTCTTGGCTAGGTACCTCCCTTCGACGCAGAGGATAGCTTTGGAGAACGAGTTCCTGAAGTTGGTTCAAGGAGAGAGTAGCGTGGATGAATATCTCCACGAGTTTACTCGATTGAGTCGGTATGCTAGCTCCACCATTTAGGATGAGGAGCGCAAGACGAATCGATTCTACGAAGGGTTAAGAGATGATTTAAGGTTACTACTCTCGGGACCGATGATGTAGGGTTTCTTGACCTTGGTCAACACGGCCCGGTCCTTGGAGAAGGACATGAAGAATGTTCAAGCAAAGAAGAGCTTGGGCGATAAGAAGTCTGGGTTCAAAGTGCCGACCACTTCAATGTCCGGCTATCAAAGGTTCTTTAAGAAGTCTAGGACTTCGGGTCCAGCTCCTTCTTCTGGTGCTTCTGGGGCGGCTACGGGTCGGACCTCGGATGCATGTTTTACTTGTGGGAAGCCGGGGCACTTTGCCCGCGATTGCTGGAGCGGACGTTCCAAGTCCTAAAGGAAGCCGGGAGCAACTTATGAAGAGAAGGGAAAGGCGGTGGAGTCAACCACATCCCATTATGCTCCTGCACAACTGAGGGTTTATAATCTTGGCCAACAGGAGGCCATCAAACAGGCGAATGTGGTGACAGGTAAAATTTAATTTATAGTAAGTTAATCTTTTAAATACTTGTTATGTGCTTGTTACCTTACCACTGCTTGTTTAGTATTTGTTTTGATTTGTGAGATCCGGCAAGAGCACTCTTTGACACGGGAGCTTCACACTCCTTCTTGTCCGAAGGATTCATATCGCGCATTGGAGTACCTTCTTCGATGGTGAAGGACAAGTTGGATGTTTTGTTACTGAATGGGTATTCGATGCGCGCGGATAAAGTCTGCGGTGTTAAGATTCGTATTGGGAATCAAGAGTTCGATCTGCAAGCGTCGTTACTACCGTTGGTGGAGTTTGACGTTATATTTGGCATGGACTGGCTCTCGGAGCATCAAGCATATATTGATTGCAGTCGCAAGGAAGTCAAGTTGGGAGCAAGTCGTGAGACGACTTTTACGGGCTTGAAAGGGTCGAGCAAGACATTGATGTCTGCTCTTTAGGTGGTGAAGGCGGTTCATGCTGGTGCAGAGCTGTTCTTTACACTAGTGGAGGTTGCAAAGCCAAAACCTACATTGGATAGTATATCAGTGGTAGTTGAGTACCCTGATGTGTTCCCCGCAGATCTTCCTGGAGCCCCGCCTCAACGGGAGATAGATTTCACAATTGAGCTAGTATCAGGTGCAAAGACTGTGTCACGATCTCCATATCGGCTAGAGCCTAAGGAAATGGCGGAGCTGAAGGTGCAATTCCAAGAGCTGTTGGAGCAAGGGTATGTGCGTCCAAGTTCTTCGCCTTGGAGCGCACCGGTCCTCTTTGTTAAGAAGAAGGATGGGAGCTTGAGACTCTGTATTGATTATCGGGAGTTAAACAAGCTAACGAAAAAGAACAAGTACCCAATCCCAAGGATCGATGATCTTTTTGATCAGTTGGTCGGGTCGACGGTGTACTCTAAGTTGGATCTCAAGTCTGGTTACTATCAGCTGAGGATAAGGGAGAGTGATATCCCTAAGACCGTGTTTAGTACAAGATACGGGCATTACGAGTTTACGGTCATGCCGTTTGGACTGACGAATGCGCCGTCAGTGTTCATGTATTTGATGAACAGGACCTTCAGGGAGTACTTGGACCATTTTGTGATCGTCTTCATCGACGATATTTTGGTGTACTCGCAAAGTGAGAAAGATCACTTCAGGCATCTTCATTTGGTTTTGGAGACACTACGGAGGAATCAATCGTACGTCAAGTTCTCGAAGTGCGAGTTTTGGTTGTCCTCAGTGGCGTTCCTCGGTCATATAGTGAGTGGGGAAGGTATTGTAGTGGATCCGGCGAAGATTGTTGCGATACGAGAGTGGCCTGAGCTTTCTACGGTAGCGGAAGTCCGGAGCTTTCTGGGGCTTGTCGGCTATTATAGGCGCTTCGTAGAGAACTTCTCGCGGATAGTGTTACCTCTCACTACTTTGACGAGGAAGGAATAGAAGTTCATTGAAACGCCGGAGTGCGCGCGAGCTTTTGAGGAGTTGAAATGTCGGTTGACCACGGCGCCTGTGTTGAGTTTGCCGAGTGGAACCGAAGGTTATGAGATTTATAGCGATGCTTCGGGCAGTGGTTTGGGTTGTGTGTTGTTACAGCATGGAAGCGTTATAGCATATGGCTCGAGACAGCTGAAATTCCACGAGAGGAACTATCTGGTCCATGACTTGGAGTTAGCGGCCGTGATTTTTGCCTTGAAGCTGTGGAGACATTATTTGTACGGTATGAAGATTGATATCTACACCGATCACAAGAGCCTGAAGTATTTGATTGATCAGAAAGATCTGAACATGCGGCAGCGTAGATGGATGGAGTTCTTGGGGGACTATACATTTAATGTCACAACCCGCATTGAATAGGGAAAATATTAGGCGGTAAACATGTAAGACTTGAAGGAACAAGAGGATTCATGTTTGTGAGTACTAAATAAAAAAAAGGGTAACAAGACTAATAAAATTGAACAAGCTAGTAAAATCGAAAGAGGAAAACTAGCTAAACTTGCACAATCAAAGAACAAGAAAACAAGATTGGCAAGGGTGAAGAACACCGCTTGCCTGAACCGAGACGACACCGCGATGGCTGCTCCTCTCTTTCCTTGCCTTGCTTTAGCTTTTCTCCCTTGCTTTCTCTTTGAGAATGAAGAAGAAGATGGAGAAAGAGATAAGTGAGGAGAAAGAATCTCTTTCTCGGCCTTATTCCCTCCAGAACAAAGCTGGACCGTTAGATCCAGAACCAGAGAAATGATCGGCACAAAAAACTGGAAAAGTCGATTTTTTCGGCCCGGTCACGCCCTGTGACACGCCCGTGTCACAGGGCGTGTACCTTAAGCGGCGTAGAAAGTCGACAACTCCAAGTTTATCCACAAGGTACACAGCCGGGTACACGCCCGTGACGTGTCGGTCACGCCCGTGACCTAGGGCGTGTAACCTGTGTCTCGACATCTCGTCGACCAAAAGTGTCGACACAAAGCTGGACACGCCCTGTGACACGCCCGTGTCACAGGCCGTGTACCCCCTCTCGACACTCAGACACTCGACACTCGACACGCGACACTCGACACTCGACAAAGCTGGACACGCCCTGTGACACGCCCGTGTCACAGGCCGTATACCCTCTCTCGACACTCGACACTCGACACTCGATACTCAACACTCGACACTCGATAAAGCGGGACACAGCCCGTGACACGCCCGTATCACGGGGCGTGTACCCCATTCATCGAGCTTAACTCGACACAAGAAATTTCGTCGAGTCAAGGAGGTCACTCCCCAGGTCACGCCCTGACACGCCCATGTCGGGGGGGCGTGTTCCTCCCGCAACTTCGTCGAACGAAGTTCGACGACTACAAAGCCAAACCGCATCCCGAGCTAGACATGCCCTGGGACACGCCCGTGTCCCAGGCCGTGTCATGCACAAAAATGACCATTTTTCACTGTTTTGAAAAGTGTTTCTGTCTCGTACTAGACCATTTCTTCCTTAAGAACTTTTTCCCTTTTTTTTGTACACGTACAACCCGTTGTGAGCATATTACCCGGGCTCGAAAAAGAGCAAGCATTCCCTAAGAGGCCTCACCGAGTCCCCAAAATTGGACTCCGGCTTGCTGGGGAATCGTGCAACTAGGCTACCAAAACAGCCATTCGAAAGCCCGCGAAAAAACCATGCTCGAACAACGGCCAAAGCCAAAATAACGCCCATCAAGCGTATACAATCATTCAACGACAAAAAAATACGGGGCGTTACATTTAAGATCCACTACGTGCCTGGTAAAGGTAATGCGGTTGCGAACGCGTTGATTCGTCGGGCCCCAGCTCAAGCCAATTAGCTGTCGATCCATGACGAGCGGTTGGTTCGGGAGTTGGAGGCATTGGAGATCGTTTGTGTAGATAAGCAATCAAGTGCTGAAGCAGTATTGAATTGGACTGAAGTTCAATAAGACCTGGCTGATCGGATTCGGCAGGCGTTGGATATGGATGTCCACATGAAGCAACTCGTGATAGAGGCTCTGGATGGGTCAAATTCCCAATTTGTTGTGGAGGAGGGATTACTTTGGAAAGATGGTCGTTTGTGCGTCCCAAGCGTGGGCAATTTGAGGGTGGAATTGTTGTACGAGGCGCATCATACCAAGTACTCAATTCACCCGGGGAGCACGAAGATGTACCGCGATGTTAAGAAATTGTTCTGGTGGCCAGGACTGAAAAAGGATATGGCGATGTACGTGGCGAAGTTCCAAACTTGCGCCTTGGTGAAGGCGGAATGCCAAAAGCCGGGAGGATTCTTGAAGTCCTTGCCTATTCCGGAATGGAAGTTCGATGACATCACTATGGACTTTGTACACGGGTTGCCAAGGTCGCAAAAGGGGAACGACGCCATTTGGGTGGTCATAGATCGTCTAACAAAGGTGTCGCATTTCATTCCGCATAGGAAGGATGATCTGGTTGAGAAATTGGCAAATCTATATGTAGACAATATTGTGCGGCTTCATGGTGTGCCCCGCAGCATCGTGAGTGACCGAGATGGGCGGTTCACGTCCAATGATTGGAGGCTAGTGCAGCAAATGTTGGGAACAAAGCTGAGTTTTAGCACAGCCTTTCATCTGCAAACGGATGGGCAGACCGAGAGGGTCAATAGGACAATGGAAGACATGCTTCGCATGTGTGTCCTGGACTTTGGAAAGCAATGGGAAGACCACCTATACTTGGTGGAATTTGCGTACAACAATAGCTACCAGGCGAGTATTCAAATGGCGCCCTTCGAGGCCCTATATGGTAGAAAATATCGCACGTCATTGTCTTGGTTGGAAACGGGTGAGTCAAAGTTGTACAAGCGTCAAGCGGTGGAGGATGCTACTTCATTGGTACGAACCATTGGGGAGAGGTTGCTAATCGCTCAGGACCGTCAGGCGAAGTACTATAATGCCAAGCACGGGAACGTGGAGTTCGCTGTGGGCGACTGGGTGTACTTATAGATCACGCCGTTCAAGGGTGTCTCGCGGGTGCGGCGATTGAAAAAGCTAAGCCCGAGGTACCTTGGGCCGTTTGAGGTTCTGGAGTGGGTTGGCGAAGCAGCCTATCATTTGAAGCTATCAGTGGAGCTTAGTGGTCTACACGATGTATTCCACATATCGGTGCTTCATAAGGCGGTGCTAGAGCCTTCGCAAGTGATCGCGATTGATCAAGTGTCGGTGGATAGTAGGTTGACGACAAAGGTCAAGCCCATGCGGATTGAGGACTCGGAGGTCAAGCGGCTACGCAATAAAGAGATCAGGATGGTCAAGGTCCGTTGGGACAATTGCGGCCGAGAAGAGCTCTCTTGGGAACGAGAGCAGACTATGCTTGACGAGTACCCAGAGTTGTTCCGCTCAGGTACAAATTTTAGTTTTGTACTTATCTTTCCTTTATGTAATTTCGTGGAAGAAATTCTTTTAAGAGGGGGAGAGCTGTAACGCCCCGAAACTCAAAAGAGCGACGGGAGGCGTTTTGGGCCAAATTTGGTATTTGGCAGGGGTACACGGCCTGGGACACGGGCGTGTCCCAAGGCGTGTCGTGTTCGTTCGACGGTCTGGCAGCGTTCGACGATTTTGGGTCGACGATCGTCGAACAGCGTACACGGCTGGTTGTCACGGGCGTGTCATGACCGTTCGACGATTTTCCAGCAATCTGCATTCGACGATCTGGCTGCGTTCGACGATTTTTCAGGGATCTGCGTTCGACGATCTGGCTGCGTTCGACGATTTTGCCAGGGATCTGCGTTCGATGATCTGGCTACGTTCGATGATTTTGCCAGGGAACTCTGTTCGATGATTTGGCAGTGTTCAGCGATCTTGGCTCGACGATCGTCGAGCGCGGGGAGATTGTGGCGTGTTTGACTCTGTCGATGCGGAGTGTCGACATAGAAGTTTTCGCGGGATCTTGACTAAATGTCCCGACACAATTTGATTGGTCGTGGACGTGTCTTGCTCCGGATTGGTGAACTGTGCAGTGCTTAGCCCCATTTGTCCAGGTCAGACTTGGATCGTAGCCGTGCATTTCCCTTTTGTGGGATCCGATGGCTGGGGGTTAATCCGATTGGGATATACCCATGTACAGGGTTTCAGAGCACTTATTCTTCTACCGCTGGTTCTCTGTTTAAGTTTTAGAGAGAAGGGAGAGTGAAGGAGGAAGAAGAAACCTAGATCCAGTCCTTGGAGGGGCTTCGGAGCTCCAAATCGCGAGCCAACTTCGGATCTACGAAGGCAAAGAGAGTGCGGCGCTTTTCATCCGCTTACATTTCCATGGCGCCAAGGAAGAACGCTAGGGTAACGATTCTCTACTTGAGCATGTGAAGCTCTACTTCTTTTGCATAGGAAGCACGCTCTCGAGAGTTTGCGGTGAGTTGGAGGCGTTCCTTTTGGTAGATATATAAAGTCCCCGTTGTATAGAGTATGTAATCGAGAACGTACATAGGCATGATGTGTGAAGCCAATCCGGACAAGTTGGTCTGGGTCGGTGATGTTACATTGCATAATGGCCGAAGAAGACTCCGTGCGAATGTTTGTTTTTCGGGTTTTCTACGAGGTAGATTGCAACAGGGAGCCGTAGGGATTAACTCCAAGGTGCACCCGGAAACTGGGCGGATGCGTGGTTCTGCCATCTTGTGGGCCTGTGAGCCAACTTGAACATAACTAGGTTATGTGATGTTTGTAAACGATTTGGGACTCGGGAAAGTTTGACCCGCGCATATGTTTTAAATTAACGTTGCGGTGTGAGCAACGGGTCAGGCGGAACCGTACTCGCTCTATATCGTTCGGTTAAAGAGACCTAAAGCTACTTGGCACTTACCGTTGGCATAGATGGAGGGTCTTAGGCAGTGGCCAGAAAGACCAAATGCTCACGAGAGATTGTCGTCCTGGGGACGGTGGGGAGTCGGCGGACTTAGATCGTGATCACCGAGAATGTGCCCTGAGAGCACGGGACGTATGGCCGTGCGTGTCAACGCCTATGATGCAATGTATTTATATACTGCTTGGTTATGCTAATAAAGTGCAGGGAAGGAGCATCGCCGCCCCGAGTTGGGGGCGGGATTGTTATAATTGGTCAGCATTGATGATCGTTACTTTTGTTTGCCATCGTGCGATGGTTTGTTGCTTGCAGGTGCTGCTGGACCAAGCGGTCAATAGCGGGCTAAAGCCCAAGTTGTTGTGCCGGCCCTCGAAGGCCTAAATTTTGGATGTTTTATTTTATTCATGTATGGCCGGCCTGCGTGCCGAAGTTTGGAAAACATTTAATTTGAGCAAACTGTTGTAAGACCCTAAGGCCAGTACTTGTGTATTTGTACTTCATTCCTTTGGGATTGTTTAGTGGACATTCATGTTATTTGTGCTGGGTTCTTTTAATTGCAACTTATAAAACTGCTTACGCTAGAATGGCTCTGTGTAGGATGTTGGAATGGTTGTATGGTTTCCATTGAGTAACCACGCGGTCTGTCTGTGGTATATGGCGTCGGGCCCCGGCCGGACCTACTGCTATATGCTATGCGACGGATAGGGAGTGTTACATGGTGGGTCCTCCCCGCCGAGCCCTTGGGTCGGTTCCCCTTGTTTCTTTTGTTGTTTTGCTTGCAGGAGTGAAGTAGGCGCGCGACCACCCCTTCCCCGAGGGTGAACTCCGCAGGAGACCATTTCTCGATTTCAACACCTAGGACGGATACTTCTACGGTCCGGGCACTTATTTTTGCCATTGAAGTCGTTCCTTGGGAGCTGTTAAATGGGAGGTTTCGTCTCTTCGTACCGCTGCGCCGAGGGTACGATCTTCTGAGGATGTTGGAAACTCGCTTCCCACAGATGGCGCCAAACTGTTACAGACTAAATCGACGTCTCGGTCGGGCCAGTACAACCTGGACCGCCTTAGCTCTCGGAACGGTTGAGCGCACACACAGTCAAATGAGTAAGTTGATTGTACATGAGCAGTTTTAACGTGGAAAAGCCCCTCAAATGGGTAAAAAATCACGTGACTGAATCTGTGCCGGTCAAAATCCACTATTCTCGGGTGGTTACAGCTAGTTGGTGAAGTCGGGGGTGACAGACCACCTCTTGTTACAATTATGGGATGAGAGAGCACTTTGCACGTGGCGGACGACAGTCTTGCAATTGCTGAGCCGCTTGAGACTTAGACAATTTGGCTTCGTTGGGTGGTTGTGACTTGACCCGCTTGTGGCTCGGGTGCGGCTTGGAGGCGGCTCGAAGGAGGCTCATATGAGGAAAACTGACAAAGCTTCGATCTGAGGAAGAAGAAGACTCCAAGGAGAAGAGTCAGAAAATGATGATAAATGAGGAGCCATGGGGCTCATTTTATAGGCTCTAGGGGGTGGTTACGGTGGTTATGCTGTTATCCGCACACCGTAAACACCCTCATGACTATTTTTACTATAGTTTTTTATGTGTGCATCCTGCTATTTGGAGACCGTCATTAATAAAATAGTAATTAAATTCATCTACTAACCTGTTGGTTAGTGTGTGGTTAAGCGCGGATCGAATGGCCGAGAACGCTCCCCCTGATCGGACGGAGGAATCGGGCCTCCACGGGAGGCCGGCGAACTTGCCGACAAGTTCTCCAGCGAGAGAGGGCCGCTGACACCGGCTGGGGAGGAGCGACCGCTCTTCGCGGCCGCGCATCGACACGAGGGAGAGGGCGGCGGTCGAGGCGGTCGCCCCCTTAGCCACTGGCGGCCAAGGGAGGGGCGGTCGGGGTGGCTGCCCCCTCAGCCGCCGCCGACGAAGGAAAGGGCGGAGGCCCGGTTGGCCGCCTCCTTAGCCGCATGAGCGGCCTGGCAAAGGGGCAATCGGGGCACTCGCCCCTTTGGTCGTCGACGGCCAAGGAGAGGGGGCGGCCTGGTTGGCCGCCCCCTTAGCCACACGGGTGTTCGAGGCGGCCGCCCCCTTGGTCGCCAGTGGCCCAGAAGAGGGGGCGTCCAGGTTGGCCGCCCCCCCTTAGCCGCACGGGCCGCGGGCAAAGGGGGTGGCCGGGGCGGCCGCCCCTTTGGTCGTCGGCGGCCAAGGAGAGGGGCGGCTCGGCCGGCCGCCCCCTCCGGCCATGCGAACGGGGGCGGGCGGCCGGCGTACGGGGAGGAGGTCGGCCGCCCGTCGTCGGCGAGGTGCAGCGGTTACCCCACCATACGGAGTGGGATCGGCGCGCGAGGATTGGGTGTGGTGATCGCGTGCGCGGTCAAATCCATGATCTCCATTTCTTTTGAGTGGAGATCACGGGGGTGTGGCTTAGTGCACACCTTATTTTCTATAAAATAGGGTTAATACTTATAAATTTTAATCAGATTTTTTGTAATCTTATAATGTTACCCATTATTTTTCTACTAAATGGGCAAATCAGATATTATTGCATGTATATCTATATTGGTATAATTTTAATATATTTAGACTTAAGAAATCGTGAAATTATTGCTCGACCATTTTAATTTCAACCACCTTTTCAAATATTCATTTTTAAAGAGATAATACTTTTTGTGAAAGTGTCTATGACTCAAATTATAGAGTTATAAAATGATTAAAACTATAACACATAACCGATTGGAACCGGACCGTATAAAATCGGACCGAAATGCTAGTGGCCAGTTTGGTTTTGATTTTTTGTTGAACTGGAACCGGAACTGTTGACACAACGGTTCTAAAAATAATGTTAGAAACGGAACCGATCAAATAAAATAAATTTTTTGGTTCTAACTTGAAGAACTTGTATATTAACGGTTCGGTTCATAATCTTAGCAGAATCGGATCCGAACCGGAACCGTGACGATTCTAATTACCATCAAAGAAATATTTATTTAAGTATTATGGCTAAGAATAATAAAAATGAGTAAAAAAATCATAATAGGTGAAAGGATTACAAGAAAATATGCATTACATGATTAATTTTCTCTGATTTAACTATAGGTGAGTGTCGTATTTGATTTATTTTATAAAAATCTTATTACGTAATTAGAGAGGAATGAATGAATGCTTATTTGATGAATTAAATTTAAGAAAACGCTACCAACGAAAATAAGATTGTCAAGAAATGCTCCTACATATGGAACATAAAGAGGATATGATATCGTTTTTCGCAAACTCATGAATAATTGTAAAAAATTATGTGATATTAATGTAATATAGATAATTTTTTGTTATGTGTATTTATTTTATTAAATAATTTTATACTTTATTTACACTGAATATAATTCATGTCTACCACTAGTTATCAGACATTTTTTTTGAAAAAGGGGAGTCATTAGGCATGTTAACGATCTTTCTAAGAAGCTAGCAATAAATTTAGGGTGTTGTTATTAACAAACTCACTTTTGTTTCTAGCAAACCAAAAAAAACACATTGAGCCATTTTCTGAATTTATTTCTCTTCTCATAAATTACTACTAGCAAACTAATATTATTTTTTTACAATTTTTTTATTTTCGAATATTAAGTCTCAAATGTTTCTCATTTAAAAAGTGATAAACATGAAAGTTGTAGATCTTATCGAGGTCTACAACTTTCATGTTGATCATTTTTTGATTTGAAGCTGTTTAGACTTCCAATTTGGGCCCAAAAAAAGACACTCACGAAACGAGTCGTCTGTACAGATTTTCGGCGTGACTTTTTTCGGGGCCCAAATCAGAGATCTAAACTGCTTCAAATCAAAAAGTGTTCAACATGAAGTTATCGATCTTGTAGAGATCGATAACTTTCATGTTGAACACTTTTTTTTGAAGCCCTTTAAGCCCCCGATTTGGCCTCTGAAAAAGGTCACGCCGATCCTGGGTGTCTGCACATATGTTCGGCATGACTTTTTTCAGTGGTCAAATCAGGGATCTAAATTGCTTCATAGCAATAAATGTTCAACATGAAAGTTGTAGATCTCGACGAGATCTACAACTTTCAAGTTGACCATTTTTTGATTTAAAGTCGTTTAGGCTTCCAATTTGGGCCCGAAAGAAGACACGCACGGAACGAGTCGTTTGTTCAGATTTTCGGCGTGACTTTTTTTGGGGCCCAAATCGGAGGTCTATATTATTTCAAATCAAAAAGTGTTCAACATAAAAGTTATACATCTCTACAACTTTATATTGAACACTTTTTATTTTGAAGCCGTTTAAGCCCCCGATTTGGCCTCCAAAAAAGATCACGCCGATCCTCGATGCTCGTACATATGTTCGGCATGACTTTTTCTGGGGTCAAATCAGGGATCTAAATTGCTTCAAATCAAAAAATGTTCAACATAGAAGTTGTAAATCTCATCGAGATCTACAACTTTCTTGTTGAACACTTTTCATGAAAATGTACGCATAAAACGCAGTTCAAAGAGACGCGAAAAATTTTATATTTGTTTGCTAGTAACAAAATAATTTTCAAATATCCATTTTGAAAAATGAAAGTTTACTAATAGTAATTATTTGCTAAAAATCAAATTGAGTTTATTATTAAGAGCACCCTAAATTTATCAATTTTATTAGAATTGATTTGCAATTAATTAATGATTATTTTTAAACAAAAAATAAAAACACTGTACAACTACTTTTCTTTTCACATAATTGATTGAAAGTATGTTTATTTTAAACTGTATTAATTAATTAAAAGGAACAGACCCATGTCTGTTGTGATCGGATCGAAATACTGTCACAATTGACCGTAAAGGGAAGTGTTAGGAATGACGTCGACCAACTCTTCCTAAACCCCAAAGTGTTAGGAAGGGTGCTACCAATACCTTTATAATATTTTAACATGGCAGGTCAAAATGTTTGCATGGCTCCCCCGCACTTAACCGTGTCGAGAACTCTCATGTACTCGTGCCCGGAGCCGGGTTCCGGCTCCCTTGCACTAAACCGTACCATGGAGTTTCCATGCACCCATGTCAGGAACCAACCCGGGTGCACCCAATAGGCACGCCATCCAACACGGGGCCACACCCAACAAGGAGCCCTGTGTCAATCACTAGTAATAGATTAAAAAAACTAATGAATTCTAAGAAAGCAAAGTGAAAGATGCTTTTAAACTAACCAAATTGTGCTGCAAAGAAATTGACTGAAAAACTTGACAAAACTGTGCTTTTAAAAAACTGAAGGCTAAATATTCTCAATGAGCATATCCTTGCACTTTCTAATAGGCTATATAGAGCACCATATCTTTTCACAAATGCAATTCTACAGTCAATACATCACTAACAAATAACTCTAATTAGTTATGCTAACCAATATCTGGCTAAACTCACTTCAAAATATATCTTCATTAACAATCACATTTATCACTTGATAGAAGGCCATAATTGCATGCGAAGGAGCTCACATTATAATAAAACATGGGCATAAATATATAACATCACTCAGGTACACCGTACACATTGCTCAAAAACACGAAAATAAAATAACCACAATCAGGTCTTCAAAAAGTTGTCCATGCCAAAAATATCCATCAAGGGCACCATCACTGACTTGGAATAGTACATAAATAACCTAGAAAGAAGATACAACCAGATCTAGAAGAGAATTCTGATGACGATGATAATGAGTTTTGAAAAGATTTTGCAGTTGAAGATGCCCACTCATGTCCTAACTTTTTTACATAAACATTTCAACGTGAAACATTTTGCTTTAATGGGAAAGTTCATAACCAGTCAAGTAGAAAGCTACTCATCAGCTAGATTTAGAACCTGTAGCTGTCATATCGTCCCAGTCCTGAAGATCCATATCCACCAAGTGATGATGCTGCATAGGATGAAGAAGAATAGTCGGGCCTGCCGAGTTGAGAATAAGATGACCTCAAGCCTGAATCGAGACTATCATAGCCACTGGGCACTGGGTCTTTATGTCCGGCAAGAAATTCCTGAAAAAAAATGGTTACATCAGAACTAATATCTTAAATTGTATTTAACTAAAATGCAAAAGGGCAATAGAAATGGGTATATGTCATTACTTGGACGATCTGTTGGGCCATCTGAACTTCTGAAGCACTGCCCTTAATCTCCACTGTAATTTCATCAGGGACGCCTCTAGTTTCCTGAACAGTAAGAACCGCTCCACTGGTACGCCGTATGTATGCTATATTTCCACCTCCAATACCAATGATGTCCTCTGCATACGATAATGGTATTTGCATTGTCTGTGTCACCTGGAATCCATAAAGGTACAACATTTGGGGGGATTTTAAACAAGAAAAGTCTGAAGATAATGTTAAATATAAATATGTAATGATGAGGGAGGTGAAGAGAAAAGTAAAACACCTCTGTGATCTCAAAAAAATGTAAAGAATTGTTAAAACTTGTCTGCGTTCAACTATGTTAGGTAGGCTGTGAGATGGTGCTGACGCTAATGCAAACCTGTGTGTGAGGTGGACTTGAACAATTTATTCTATAGGATGAGTGTATGTATAAAATTGATCCGGAATAAATTTATTAACAACAAGATTACAAGATTTAGCAATCAAAAACAAAGTTTGCCATAGTTTTCAAGTAGACAAGCAAATTTACATTCTCCTTCACATGAAGTAAAGCTAAACTTGCACAAATAGATTTTATAGAAATAGAAGAAAGAGAGCAAGAGCGCAAATAAGATGATACTTCCAACCAAATATGCAATGTTCATCCAATATTAAATTTTAGAATAAGTAACACTAAGAAATACTCGAAAACACAGCCTAGCCATGGGAGCTGGTGGTGGGCTGCCGCTGAAGATAGGATGACATCAGCGGCAACGAACATAGCAGGGAAGGGATTTGCAACAGGAAATCTTTGCTGCTGGTTGGGATTTGCGTCTGGATTTAGGGGAGGAGAATAGGGCTGGCAGCAGGAATTCAGGAGGAGGTAGGGGTGTGGCAGTTGCTGTAAAGGAAAGAGAAAAAACTAGCCACAGGGCCTGGTCGTGGATGCTGGCATGCTCAACTAGGAAGGAGGCCTTGTTTTGCAGTGGGAATGCGGCAGGGAAGAACATGTACAGCAGAGGAAGATTAGGTGGAGGCTTGCAGTTTTAAGTGGGGAGGCTGATCAATGGGGAGATGACTTATGCAGCACAAAGCAGGAAATAGCTACGAAGCACAGATACTTAAAAATGTTGTGTGTCAGATTGAACGGGTATCGGATACGGGAAACTCCCGGAAACGTGTATCCAAAATGCTGGAAACGTAATTTTTAAATAAAACAATAGTTTTATTTCGGAGTCGCATATCCCACAAGAGGGATACGCGATTCCCGTGCGGATTCCTCCCATGGCTTATTCATTTCATTTCACGCGGCCTATTCATTTCACGCAGCGCTTTAGGTTTACGAAATTTCCTTCTGTGCGTCCTAAAGTTCTCCCGCATCACGCCGTCGTCGAGAGGAGAGCTCTCTGCGTCGAAGCTCTCCAGCAATGGGGAGAGGGCTTATGCGGCAGAAAGCAGGAAATAGCTACGAAGCACGGATACTTAAAAATGATTTGCATATCATCTTGAATGGGTATCGGATATGCGAAACGTCCGGAAACTCCCGAAAACGTGTACCTGAAACGCTGGAAACGTAATTTTTTAAATAAAACAATAATTTTATCTCGGAATCGCATATCCCACAAGAGGGATACGCGATTCCCGTGTGGATCCCTCCCGTGGCATACTCGTTTCATTTCACGCAGCCTATTCATTTCACGCAGCGCTTTAGGTTTACGAAATCTCCTTCGTGCATCCCAAAGTTCTATCGCATCACGTCGTTGTCGAGAGGAGAGCTCTCTGCGTCGAAGCTCTCCAGCATCAAGCTCGCCCCTCTCTGCGTTGAAAGCCCGTCAAAAGACCATCTTGAAATTCTCTCTTGCTACTCTGTGTGCCCATCGAAGAGTTCTCCTCCATTGCAACCCTCCTCTTTGGTGAGTTCTCCGCATTTTATTTCTTCTTCATCTTCTTCTTTTTTCCTCCTCTTCATCTTTTATTGTGTTTCTAAAAAAATCATGTAAATA
Source organism: Platanthera guangdongensis (assembly GCA_039583875.1). Classification (NCBI taxonomy): domain Eukaryota; kingdom Viridiplantae; phylum Streptophyta; class Magnoliopsida; order Asparagales; family Orchidaceae; genus Platanthera; species Platanthera guangdongensis. The sequence continues at coordinate 55,215,195 of CM077153.1, read as the reverse complement.
CATGAATCACGTCTGATTTAGGAAAAAACTTTGATGGTGATTTATCCTCGCCCTTAGTTTCCATCTAAAAATGGACAGGCGAAGGAAGGGTAGCAACTAGCAAGAGAGAAGAGGACTATTTCAAGAGGATCGTTTTAGTGTTGATGAAGCCCTGTAACATCCAAATTTTGATTCACAGCCGAGGAAGAGGAACTAAAATAACGCGGGGTGTTGCTTCCTTATTTCTTATTTCATTGCTATTCATTTGATATTTCACAGCCAATATATTTTTATAACCCTTACAACTAATTGTTACAAAAGACAGAGCTATATAAAACTGATTACAAAAATGATTGTTATCTCACTACTCTTCACTATTAAAACTGTCATCATTTAAGTCATTCATATACTAATTGTTCGAGTTAATATTTTAATGTTATTGAGTTTAGTCACACACCGCCTGTCGTTGTTGGGTGTCATGTTGTAATCCTATATATTGCCCCTATGTGGATGAATAAAACTAGCACCTTTTATTTCATTTTTTCTTTCAACATGGTATCAGAGCGAACGTTCTGAAGACCTAAATAAATTTTTTTCCCCTTTCCCTCTCCCGGTCCCGACCCGTGCTTCTTCCCCGACCCGTCCTTCCGCGACTTCGGCTGCTAGGGCTCACGGGAAGTCCTTTCCCCCTCGCTCCCGTCGACGGAATCGTCGCTTGATTCCGAGATGGGAGCGGGATCTTCTCCCGTCGTGTCGACGACAGATTTTGCCGCCAATGCCCTGTGCGGCTTTCGTGCCCGACATCGACGATCCCGTCGGCTCCCATCTGCATCGCCGACGCCGACGCCTCCTCCGGCTTCCTTCATCGACACCGACGCCTCCTCCGGCTTCTTTCATCGACACCGACGCCTCCTCCGGCATGGATGCTGCCCTGCGGCTTCTTCTCCGGCCTGCTGCTACAGCCGCTTCTTCTCCGGCTTCTGGCCTTTGCCCGTGCAGCTCTCTTCTTCTCCGCTGTTGGATGCTGCTCTGTCGCTGCTTCTCTGACCTGCTGCTGCCGCAGCTGCTTCTTCTTCGGCTGCTCTGCGAGCCGTGCTTCTCCTCCGCTGCTGTCGTGCTGCTCCTTCGTGCCGACGGATGCTTCCTTCTTCTTCAGATCCAGCCCGGCCCGTAGGGTTTAAAATTTAATTTTTTTTAAGTTGTTGCTTGTTGTTTTTGTGTTGCGTCTCTATGATTTCCGCCTTCTTGCACGTGATCTACGTGAGGGGGAGACGTGAGGGGGAGTGTTTGTGATCACGGCGACTCGGATACTTCTTTCCCGACTCCTGCCTTAGTCACACATGGCCCCTAGGTTGATTTCATATGTTGTTTGTGTCTCCTCATCGTTTTCTCTGGATTTGGTAGGGTTGGCTTGGTCTTGCGTGGTTGACCTAGTTTCCGCTCCGAGTGTATCCAGCGTGGTCATGGTCGGTTTTGCGGACCAACGTCGTGTGGCCTTTGCCCGGTTGAAGTATCCCCGGTGACGCGCGGTTGGGCCTCGGTGACTGTTGTTTTGTCTCACGTTGCCAACCTTCTTTTACCTTCCTTTTTTATGTTGTGTTCAAGCTGTAGGGTTCCCCTTCAGCTTGAGGGGGAGTGTTAGAGTTAATATTTTAATGTTATTGAGTTTAGTCCCACACCGCCTATCGGTGTTGGGTGTCATGTTGTAATCCTATATATTGCCCCTATGTGGATGAATAAAACTAGCACCTTTTATTTCATTTCTTCTTTCAACACTAATAAATTTCTAAAGTCAATATATTACGTCTGGAACGTTTTTATTCTTCATCTCACTGAGAGTACCCCTCTTCCAATCTCGACCCCTTCATGCATTAATTCTTGAAATAATGAATCAAAATTGTTATTACAACTAGAATGTTTTTATTCTTCATCTCACTACCAGTGTCTTATTTTTATTGTTAATTGTTTTTGTATTTTTATGTTGAGTTTCCATTTATCTACTTTCTAAAATTAATGGCTCGTGGTATATTGCTCTTTATGATGCTTGTTTTCTTAAAATTCTCTATATTTTATAGCATTATATGAAACGTTTTTGTATATATAGTCTATGGTGTAGTCTTATTAATTAATACTAATATTAAAATAAACAATATTTTAAAACATTTCCTGTATCCAGTGGCGGAACTAGGAGTTCTGTTGGACCCGGGCACCATACAAAAATAACTAATTATACAAATTTTTTTAATGCAACATTTTAAAAAAAATGATAGTTAATTAAAATAAAAGTCAAATTACATACCGACTAACAAACTATTTTTCGGGTACACATTTTGGTAGTGTGCGATGATTGCCTCATTAGTTATGGTTGTCACAATGTCCTCAATATAAACAATTAAGCAATCGTTCATCCATTCATCTCTCATTCTGTTCCGCAAACGACTTTTTATGATCTTCATTGCCGAGAACATTATTTCAATAGAAGCAGTTGCAACAGGTAAAAGACATGCTAACTTCAAAAGCCGATAAACAAGTTGAAAATGATCATGTTTTTAGTCTCCACCATTTTTTGAACAATACCGCTAATTCCTTTTACATGAGAAAATGTGTTAGTTGATCGCATATCCAGAATGTACACATCTAGTTGACCTTCAAGTTATTGCAAATCTATTGGACTAAAATCATAAGTATAGAATTCTGCTAGATGAATCAAGTTTTGCTTATTAAAAAGGCAAAATGGTCATTTGGGTCAAGACATGAAACACAAATAAGCAGCTCAGTATTTATTTCATTAAAACGATCATTCAACTCATTCAATACCCAATCAATTACGGTATTAAATAGCACAACCCGAAAATGATGAAAATTTGTGATCTCTTGTTTTACGCCTTGATCTCTCAGGTTGAACAAATGCATTATCCATATTAGGAACATCAATCATATGTTTACCACAAAATTAAGTTACTTCAGTGATAAATAACTCTCATTCAAGCTCAATGCTTCTCAAATTAAATAACAACTGCTTTGTTAATTTCACGAAATTCATTGCATTGATAATATCTTGCTCTTTTTTTGTAGTCTGTGATAACTCATTTGTCTTTGTCAGAATAATTTTCATTAAGTATAGTAGAAATACGAATTCAAATGTTGATATACTCTTGATAAGATTGCTAGCAGTTCGTCTTTGATTACCATCAACTCCATATTCTGTAATGATTTCACGAACATCTACAATTGATGAGAACATACATATGAAATTCAACACAGCGCCATAATGAGAACCCCACCGTGTGTCTTCGGCTTTTGAACGGTTGATTTAAACCCCGACCAGTTTCTAACTCTCCGCAGCCAAGTTCTTGGGCAAGCTTGTGTACGGACGTACGGGCAGGGCATTTTGGGGGTCAAGATGGTCTCAAATCGAAAAGTGATCAACATAAAAGTTGTAGATCTCGGCGAGACAAAAAAAACTTTCATGTTGATCACTTTTTGATTTGGATCCGTCTTGGACCTCGATTTGGGCCCCGAAATCTGGGGCGGCGAGAGTGCTACAGTAGCGATCTCGCCGCTCCAGATTTCGGGGCCCAAATCGAGGTCCAAGACGGCTTCAAATCAAAAAGTGATCAACATGAAAGTTGTTCGCCTCACCGAGAGCTACAACTTTCATGTTGATCACTTTTCGATTTGAGGTCATTTTGACCCTTGCCCGTACGCCCGCATATTATATCTCCCCATATATATATATATTACTTTAGACAGCGGTTCTTAGAAGAACCGCTGTCTAAAGTCTATATATATAATATTAGTAAAAATAGTCGCGACTCGCGATATTGACGCGATGAACAATCGTTGGGTTGAAAACTTGAAATAGAATCTAATTTATGTCTGAATGTGTCTAAATCAGACCTAAATTGTATTTGGTTGGATCCAAATTAACACATTTATTTGGTTCACGTGTCTGGGTGTGCCCGTGAACAGTTACGCCCCAGCCTGTATCCGTATTTTTTAAAAATCACGTTTTTCGTATCTGTTTCGTATCGTATCATGTATCACGTTTTCGTCCTCGCGCTACATAGGGAAGGAAAAACTTGTGATTGCAACTAGGCTGCGGCGGAGTGAGCGACTGGAGAGCCATCGGTTAACGGCGGGATAGGGAGAGATGCGTGGGTCGGCTGCGACTGGGCTTGGAGAGATCAACAGAGTGCATAAGGTAGGAGGAGATTTTCAGTATGTCGAGGCAAGAAAAAAGGAGAAAACTTGTGGTTTGCGATGAGGTTGTGCGAATATGGCAGTTAAGCGGAGTGGTCGGTTATGGCTGAAACGAGGAAGAGAAGTTTGCAGTTCACATTTTTCTAGTGGTTCCACGACGGAAGAGTTTGCAGGAGACGAAAAGATGGGAAAGCTAAGAAGGAACCGCATCCCTAGATCACAAGGCTAACAATGCCTCACACTAACACTCATTACCCCTATTTATAGCAAAACGAGACTTGGGCACCCGGAGTGAATGACTATGATTGGCTGTTACGACCGATGTCTGAATCACTATATAAAGTCCAAAAAAAGTACATAAAAATGTAAAACGGCACTCCAGCCGCGCTCGTGGTCTCGACTCTCCAATCTAATCAACGCCTCATGTGCATGTACACAAATGCGGGCCTCGCCGAATGATGGCCTGAAGTCCAATACTGCGGCTGATCGTCATCACAAACACTTCGAAGTCCTTCAATGACAGAGGCAGACAAGCATACACATCCTTTGAAACATGTTAAAAATTGTGTATTAAGCAGCAAAAGGGTAGTCATCTGTTGGACATGCTAAAAACCAATGTCTAACGAGTTATTCTTTTCAAATTATGTTGGACAGCTACAACAAAGGCCAGGTGAAAGGACAATCTCAAGCTAATTTGGGAACAATAGGTATTTGAATCAGGTTGGAAGGTCCATGGATCATGGTTTAGAGTGTTTGGTCCAAATAGTGATAATCATTGTGAGCTCATTTTGAAGATTTTAGGGTATAAATTTTGTGACAATAAAATTTGATGTTGACAAGATAATGATGGTTAGTACTAAGTTTGGTACTGTTGGAAATTAAACATACTTAATAAAATTTTGAAATGTAACTAATCGACTACATACTACACTTTCTTTGGCTGATCATTGAGCTTTATATGATGATATGATATCGTACTTCACAATGTGATATATTTATAAAATTTATTAAAGTGTTTCAGTAAAATAATGTAAATTAATAACATGAAATGAAAATAGTCTCTATGTCTTATTGTAACGAAACGCTACCACCTAATACATATGTATCACACCGCATAGCCATAGAATATCTATCAAATTCACAATTCAGAATAGCAGGTCAGCCACACCTAAGTAACAAGAGAAGTACAAAAACAGTACACAAACCTGAGTAACTATAGAACCAGCACTACGGCCCAGCCCTGAGCCAGAAGATCTCAAACCAGAGAGAGCAGGATCTTGCCCATATAATGAAAGACTATTGCGATGATATTGCGAATCCAATTGAGGTTCTTGATCATGGTATAGAGAACTTCGTTTCACTGGAAATTCATAGTCATCGCCAATTCCAGCTTGAGTAGAATGCATAAAGGAATGTTGTGTTTTATTACTCCATTCTTCAGGTTGGCGTTCCACAACAGGCTGATTTTTCAACTAAAAAGGATCGAGGCAGATTGTGCAGAACAATAAAGTATTCAGCAGTTTATCCCAATAAATCATTTTAACAATTAACATGAATCATAAGACAACCCAGCTAACTAAAAGTGTAGGCTGCTTACATTTTTTTCAAATAGAGGAATTATGCCATGATCAACTAGAAATTTTCTGAGATGTCCCACAACTGCCTCAACAGCTTTAATTACTTTCAGAGGCTCGCCATGGATATCAACAACCCTCTCATCCCCAGTCGCATAACTTGGGACTTCATCTAGTGAGGAAAAATAATTACACAAATAGGAAAACCAACAATAGTATCTTAGTTGCAAAATTAGAAAGTTCATCTAACAAAGCAAAATTACTATATGCACTCCAAGAAAATATATTCATGTTGCAGCTTCCACCGATGAAGTTCATTGATATTTTTCAGAAGATTCTTATAATACATATATCACATGATTCACATGCCACCAAATTAACAAGTTTCATAACTAATTTGAAGCAGCATATAACATATTTATGTGATGTTTAAATTAAAGTACTTTCCAATCTTTGGCAATTTTGCTCAAAAATTCAGTAGTAAACTCCAGCTGGAATATTTGCGCAATGAATCAGACAACCAAGTGACAATGCAAACATTTAAGTTAAATATTTGTATGAAATTTACACAGGTGTACGACCACCAATCAAATAATCTAATTTAAAAACTCAGAGGAAATTAACAAAAAGAAAAGTAGAAACAACAAATGGTTATATCAACTACAATAATAAAAATGTTTAGAACATTGATTTTCATCATAAAAAATTTGATCAATAGGCTCCTAATATTTAGAAGAAGTCCTATTAAAAAACTGTTCAGACATGTAGTTAGCTCAAATATGTGTGTAGGAGAGATTGGAAGTCATGAGACTAACACCAAACAATGAGGAACAATAACTTAAAATTAGTCTTGCAAGTAGGGTTGATATCGAGTCGAGTTCGAGCGATTTTTGGCTCGGCTCGAAATCGAAATTTTCGACTCGAAATCGACTCAAAATCGAAATTGATTTCGAGTCGAGTCGAGCCGACTCGAAATGACTCGATTCCGAGCCAGCTCGAAATCGAATCGAGTCGGCTCGAAATCGAATCAGATCGGCTCAAAATCGAATCATGTCGGCTCGAAATTGAGCAATTTTTCGTTTTATTCCTAGTTCACTCAAAATTAAATTGAGCAACTTATAAATTTAGCAAATGAAACACTTAAATCCTTCATTGTTTTTATTTAACTTTAAATTCTGTTATTTTTAATCTTAAAATAAGAATATATTAATAAATATATAATTTTTTAAATTAATTCGAGTTGATTCGAATCATATTTCGAGCGATTCAGGGTTGGCTCGAAATCAACTCGAAATAAGATTCGAGACAAATTGAATCGACTCAAATTGAGTCGAATCAATTTTAACCGATTCCAATTCGGCTCAATTTTCGAACGATTTTCGAGCGACTTTCGAGTTTCGAATAATATACTCAACCCTACTTGCAAGTGTCAATGATTTATCAGCTTAGCAACAGCTGGATTCACAACAATCCTTATTTGCAAGGAAAAAATAGACTAAGGCACCGTTTGGGGAGACTTATTTTCACCGGTCAAGCGGTTACGACCGCATGAACCGGACCTTAATTAAGGTCCGATTCATGTGATCGTAACCGCTTGACCGGTGAAAATAAGTCCCCCAAACAAAGCCTAATACTCGCTTTTTAAATTCAAGATATATTAAACCAAAAGATATTTTTACAGATATTAAATGGAACACACACAGCTTGATACGGATACGACCCACTGGATGCGTGCCTCACCCTTTGCTTATGTAGCCCTAAGAGGCATTATCGCAATTTATGTCTAACTCCCATATATAAGAGAGTGGTAGTCTCTTATTTTGCATATTTAAGATCTTGTGAGTGTTAGGTTTTCCTAGGTGAGAGAAACTCGGAAGGGGGACCATCCCTCAAGAGTTCAGGTTGAGCTTGTCTTGACATTTATATCTGTTAGAAAAGCCCTTGTAAAGGCCCATTTATGAGGCCCATTTGTTTCTTGTATTTGTCCCACATCTTGGATTGGGATCTTCTCTTCTCCCTCTCTTCCTATATAAATGTATTCATACTTGTAATTATTCATTCAAGAAGTATATACAAGGTTGGAGGTCTCTCTATTTCTACATGGTATCAGAGCCACCGGTCTCCCTCTAGCCGACTTGTCTGTGTTCAAACCGCCTGGTCACCCGGCTGACCGCGCGGCCTGTTCTTCTCTTGCTTAAATCGCCGTATCTGGCGATTTGTTCTTTTCTACCCGATGTTCCTCCATCTTCCCTTCTATTCTGACCTCCTCCTCCTCTTCCTATCTCTCCCTCTTTTATAACCTTCTCTCACGTGGGGTCCACTTTCTCAAACTTTTCTCTCCTGCCCGGTCTTTTTCCCTGACCGCGAGGCCTCTCTCTTCCCGCTTCTCGCGGTTTCTCTCTAGCCGATGCGGATTTCTCCCCTTGCCGCTGCGGTTTCTCTCTTAACCGTGCGGTCTTCCCGTCTTTGCCTCTCCCCTCTAATCGCAGCGCCTTGTCAAGTCGCTTGCGGCCTCTCCTCCTTTCGCCGCATCGTGGTCGCGACCTTCCTGGTCGCTGGTTGTTTTCCCTTGACCGTGCGGCCTTCTCTCCCTGCCAGTCGCTGCGCCTTCTTACCCGCGGCCTTACTTGCCAAGCCGCGCGCCTTCTCCAAGCCGCTGTGTCTTCTTACCCGTGGCCTCCTTCTCCCTTAGCCACATTGTGGTTGCGACTTTCTTTGTCGCTGGCCGTTCTCCCTTGTTGTGCGGCCTTCTTCTCTTCTCGCCAGCTGCCCGGCCTTCCTACCCGCGGCCTTCCTTGCCAAGCCGCGCGACTTCTCCAAGCCGCACGACCTTCTTGTCAGGCTTCCCAGCTTCCTTCTTCTGCTAGGCGCGCGACTTCCCCCCTTGCCAACCGGCCTCGTCTACTAGCCAAATGGCCTCCGACGCTTCTGCTGCTACTTCTGCTCAGCCAGCCTGTGAGGCTAGTCCGGCTTCTGACCTCCGTGATGAACTGCGAATTACTACCATCTCTCTGACTGGCAAACGCAATTTTGTCGAATGGGTTCACTCTGTTCGTCGTGTCCTGCAGACGAAGGGTCTTCTCCACCACCTGACTCGGGCTACCCCGGTTGCTCCCTCTGATGATTGGCCGAGATGGCGGTCGGGTCCAGTCTTGGCTCATCAACTCTATGGCCACCGAACCCTATCGGATGGTCATGTATCATGATACGGCCAAGACAATGTGGGTGGAGCTCCAATCTTTTTACTCTGGGCAAAACAGTCTTCAGCACCTCTATGATATTATCTCCAACCTTCAGAATCTTGCTCCAGGTGCTCCCGGCGACATGATTTCCTTTGTTGCTCAGGCCAAGACCCTAGCCGAGGCATGGATTCAACATCAGCCTCCTACAACGGATCTTGCTACTCAACGGGCCCAGAAAGAGGCGGTTACCATCGCGATGATGATGTCCCGCGTTCCGCCCAACCTGCATAGTGTTCGGGCCCAGATCCTCTCTTCCACGACGACTCCGTCACTGTCTGACGTCTGCTCCATGCTACTTCGGGGTACGCCTCCTACGGAGGCCCCTTCCAGCTTTGCCCCTGCTCTTCTTCAACAGCCTCTCCTTCCCACTCCCTCCCTGCTCGTGGCTCTTCCACTCGGGGAGGTCGGCCTCCGTCTCGGGGACGCGGACGTGGTGGCCGCTCATCTCTCAAATGCACATATTGTGGCCGGGGTGGCCATCTTGAGGCCACCTGTTACAGCAAGCATGGGTTCCCTCCCCACCTCGCTGCCACTTCCTCTACTGCTCCTGCTTCCCCTGGGGCTCCTGCCCAGGATCCGGCCTCCGCTACCCGACACGATATTGATGAGCTCCGCACCCAACTCCATCAGCTACAGGGTGTCCTCAGCCACTCCTCCGGCTAGGTTGCGACCTTTTCTGCGGAAGGTATAACCTGTCTCTCTCTCAGCCCACACTGGATCGTTGATTCCGGTGCTACTCACCATATTACTTCCCAGAAGCCCTCCAAATATCTCCAGATGGCTAATCCCCCGTGTATCAATGTGGCCAATGGTGATACTCTACCGGTCCCTGGTGTCGCTGCCCTCCAACTTACCCCGGCACTTTCTCTTTTCTCAATTCTTCACGTTCCGGGATCTCCTTTCAATTTACTTTCTGTTAGTCGCCTGACAAACGACCTTGATTGTTCAATAACTGTTTTCCTTCTTCATTTCTTATGCAGGATCGTCGCAGCCGGAGTATCATTGGTAGGGGGCAGCTGGTGAATGGGCTTTACCTCTTGGATACCCAACCCACTCTTTTATCCGTCGTCTCTACTGTTGATTGGCATCGTCGCCTTGGGCATGCTCTTCCGATTTTCAAGCGGGCTCTTCCTGATGTTCCATTACAGGAGTTCTCTTGTGAATCTTGTATCTACGGCAAACACCACCGTTCTGTCTTTCCTCCTGCATGTACCCGGAGTAGTATTCTGTTATCCTTAGTTCATTCTGATGTATGGGGCCCTTATAAGGTCCCTAGTATTTATGGTTTTCACTATTTTGTCACTTTTATCGATGACTACTCGCGTACTACATGGCTATATTTAATGCATGATCGTACTGAGCTTATATCTATCTTTTGTGCATTTGTCACTGAGGTACGTACGCAGTTCGTCACCCCACTCAAAATCCTCCGCACTGATAATGCTCGCGAATATACAGGACGCACCTTCTCCTCCATCTGCACCGAGTTTGGCATTATCCATCAAACTGTGTGTTTATACCCCTCAACAAAATGGGGTGGCCGAACGAAAGAATCGTCATTTACTCGATGTTGCTCCCTCCCTCATGTTTCAAATGCAGGTTCCAATCGAATATTGGAATTTCACAGTCTCCACAGTCTGTCATCTCATTAACCGTCTCCCTTCTTCTTTTCTTGACTTTGTCATTCCTATTGAACTCCTATATCCTACTACCACACCAACCTCTCTCCCCCCATGTGTCTTTGGGTGCGTTTGTTATGTTCATCTTCTTGGACCTCCATCCGACAAACTCTCTCCTCGTGCGGCCAAATATATGTTTGTGGGCTAATCTCGTACTCAAAAGGGGTATGTTTGCTACTCTCCTTCCGATGGAAAGATGATTGTCTCTGCGGATGTCACCTTCTGCGAAGATCAGCCCTTTCACTTACCTTCCTCCTCGATCTCCTCTCCTGCTCTGCCCCGCCCTGTCGTTCCTACAGCGCCCTCTTTTTGCCCTCTCCCTCCACCTCTCTTCCTGCTCCCAAAGTTCCTCCGCCTGTTATCCGTGTCTATACTCGTCGCGGCTCCAAGGATGGTTCCCTGCCCCAGCTCCGTGCTCCCAGTGACCCTCCGACACTGACGGATCCGGCTCCTGCTTCTACGGCCCATCCCCTGGCCACCTACGTTTCTCTCCACCGGCTCGATCCACCTCTCTACGCCTTTGTCACTTCTCTTTCCTCGATTTCTATTCCTAACACTGTGCAGGAGTCGCTTCAACACCCAGGCTGGCGGGCGGCCATGGAGGATGAAATGAGGGCTCTTTGGGCTAACCAGACTTGGGATCGGGTTTCCCTTCCTGCAGGCCAACACTGTGTCAGCTGCAAGTGGGTCTTTGTTGTCAAACATACCGCGGATGGGTCTGTTGAGCGTCTGAAGGCCCGCCTCGTGGCTCGGGGTTTTACTCAGCAACACGGTCTTGATTATGAGGAAACTTTCTCTCCAGTGGCCAAATTGAACACGGTCCGAGTTCTTCTTTCCTTGGCTGTTCACCGACATTGGTCTCTTTATCAGCTGGATGTTAAGAGCGTCTTTCTCAATGGTGATCTCCAAGAGACTGTTTATATGCATCAACCTCTCGGGTTTGAGACCACGGGGGAGTCTCGGGTTTGTCATCTTCGGAAATCAATTTATGGTCTCAAACAGTCCCCGCACGCTTGGTTTGACAAATTCAGCAAGGAAGTCCGCGATATTGGCTTTACTAGGAGCTCGGCTGACTTCTCTCTCTTCACTCGACACTAGCCAACCGGAACTGTGATTCTACTTGTCTATGTTGACGATATCCTCATTCCTGGAGACGATACTACAGGAATACAACATACCAAGCAACAGTTGAACTCCGCCTTTCAGACTAAAGATTTTGGTAACCTACGGTATTTTCTTGGGCTTGAGGTTGCACGACGGCCTGATGGTCTTGTATTATCCCTGTTGCTCCCTCTGATGATTGGCTTCGAGATGGCGGTCGGGTCCAGTCTTGGCTCCTCAACTCTCTGGTCACCGAACCCTATCGGATGGTCATGTATCATGATACGGCCAAGGCAATGTGGGAGGAGCTCCACTCTTTTTACTCTGGGCAAAACAGTCTTCAGCACCTCTATGATATTATCTCCAACCTTCAGAATCTTGCTCCAGGTGCTCCCGGCGACATGATTTCCTTTGTTGCTCTGGCCAAGACCCTAGCCGAGGCTTGGATTCAACATCAGCCTCCTACAACGGATCTTGTTACTCAACGGGCCCAGAAAGAGGCGGTTACCATCGCGATGACGATGTCCCGCGTTCCGCCCAACCTGCATAGTGTTCGGGCCCAGATCCTCTCTTCCACGACGACTCCGTCCCTGTCTGACGTCTGCTCCATGCTACTTCGGGGTACGGCTCCTACGGAGGAGCCTTCCAGCTTTGCCCCTGCTCTTCTTCAACAGCCTCTCCTTCTCACTCCCTCCCTGCTCGTGGCTCTTCCACTCGGGGAGGTCGGCCTCCGTCTCGGGGACGCGGACGTGGTGGCCGCTCATCTCTCAAATGCACATATTGTGGCAGGGGTGGCCATCTTGAGGCCACCTGTTACAGCAAGCATGGGTTCCCTCCCCACCTCGCTGCCACTTCCTCTACTGCTCCTGCTTCCCCTGGGGCTCCTGCCCAGGATCCGGCCTCCGCTACCCGACACGATATTGATGAGCTCCGCACCCAACTCCATCAGCTACAGGGTGTCCTCAGCCGCTCCTCCGGCTCGGTTGCGACCTTTTCTGCGGAAGGTATAACTTGTCTCTCTCTCAGCCCACACTGGATCGTTGATTCCGGTGCTACTCACCATATTACTTCCCAGAAGCCCTCCAAATATCTCCAGATGACTAATCCCCCGTGTATCACTGTGGCCAATGGTGATACTCTACCGGTCTCTGGTGTCGCTGCCCTCCAACTTACCCCGGCACTTTCTCTTTCCTCGGTTCTTCACGTTCTGGGATCTACTTTCAATTTACTTTCTGTTAGTCGTCTGACAAACGACCTTGATTGTTCAATAACTTTTTTCCTTCTTCCTTTCTTATGTAGGATTGTCGCAGCCAGAGTATCATTGGTAGGGGGCAGCTGGTGAATGGGCTTTACCTCTTGGATACCCAACCCACTCTTCTATCCGCCGTCTCTACTATTGATTGGCATCGTCGCCTTAGGCATGCTCTTCCGATTTTCAAGTGGGCTCTTCCTGATGTTCCATTACAGGAGTTCTCTTGTGAATCTTGTATCTACGGCAAACACCACCGTTCTGTATTTCCCCCTGCATGTACCCGGAGTAGTATTCTGTTATCCTTAGTTCATTCTGATGTATGGGGCCCTTATAAGGTCCCTAGTATTTATGGTTTTCGTTATTTTGTCACTTTTATCGATGACTACTCGCGTACTACATGGCTATATTTAATGCATGATCGTACTGAGCTTATATCTGTCTTTCATGCATTTGTCACTGAGGTACGTACGCAGTTCGCCACCCCACTCAAAATCCTCCGCACTGATAAGGCTCGCGAATATACAGGATGCACCTTCTCCTCCATCTGCACCGAGTTTGGCATTATCCATCAAACTTTGTGTGCTTATACCCCTCAACAAAATGGGGTGGCCGAACGAAAGAATCGTCATTTACTCGATGTTGCTCCCTCCCTCATGTTTCAAATGCAGGTTACAATCGAATATTGGAATTTCGCAGTCTCCACAGCCTGTCATCTCATTAACCGCCTCCCTTCTTCTTTTCTTGATTTTGTCATTCCTATTGAACTCCTATATCCTACTACCACACCAACCTCTCCCCCTCCGCGTGTCTTTGGGTGCGTTTGTTATGTTCATCTTCTTGAACCTCCATCCGACAAACTCTCTCCTCGTGCGGCCAAATATATATTTGTGGGCTACTCCCGTACTCAAAAGGGGTATGTTTGATACTCTCCTTCCAATGGAAAGATGGTTGTCTCCGCAGATGTCACCTTCTGCGAAGATCAGCCCTTTCACTTACCTTCCTCCTCGATCTCCTCTCCTGCTCTGCCCCGCCCTTTCGTTCCTACAGCGCCCTCCTTTTTGCCCTCTCCCTCCACCTCTCTTCCTGCTCCCAAAGTTCCTCCGCTCGTTATCCGTGTCTATACTCGTCGCGGCTCCAAGGATGGTTCCCTGCCCCAGCTCCCTGCTCCCAGTGACACTGCGACACCGGCGGATCCGGCTCCTGCTTCTACGGCCCATCCCCTGGCCACCTACGTTTCTCTCCACCGGCTCGCTCCACCTCTCGACGCCTTTGTCACTTCTCTTTCCTCAATTTCTATTACTAACACTGTGCAGGAGTCGCTTCAACACTCAGGCTGGCGGGCGGCCATGGAGGATGAAATGAGGGCTCTTTGGGCTAACCAGACTTGTGATCTGGTTTCCCTTCCTGCATGCCAACACTGTGTCAACTGCAAGTGGGTCTTTGTTGTCAAACATACCGCGGATGGGTCTGTTGAGCGTCTGAAGGCCCGCCTCGTGGCCCGGGGTTTTACTCAGCAACACGGTCTTGATTATGAGGAAACTTTCTCTCCAGTGGCCAAATTGAACACGGTCCGAGTTCTTCTTTCCTTGGTTGTTCACCGACATTGGTCCCTTTATCAGCTGGATGTTAAGAACATCTTTCTCAATGGTGATCTTCAAGAGACTGTTTATATGCATCAACCTCTCGGGTTTGAGACCACGGGGGAGTCTCGGGCTTGTCATCTTCGGAAATCAATTTATGGTCTCAAACAGTCCCCGCGCGCTTGGTTTGACAAATTCAGCAAGGAAGTCCGCGATATTGGCTTTACTAGGAGCTCGGCTGACTTCTTTCTCTTCACTCGACACCAGCCAACCGGAACTGTGATTCTACTTGTCTATGTTGACGATATCCTCATTCCTGGAGACGATACTACAGGAATACAACATACCAAGCAACAGTTGAACTCCGCCTTTCAGACTAAAGATTTTGGTAACCTACGGTATTTTCTTGGGCTTGAGGTTGCACGACGGCCTGATGGTCTTGTATTATCCCTGTTGCTCCCTCTGATGATTGGCTTCGAGATGGCGGTCGGGTCCAGTCTTGGCTCCTCAACTCTCTGGTCACCGAACCCTATCGGATGGTCATGTATCATGATACGGCCAAGGCAATGTGGGAGGAGCTCCACTCTTTTTACTCTGGGCAAAACAGTCTTCAGCACCTCTATGATATTATCTCCAACCTTCAGAATCTTGCTCCAGGTGCTCCAGGTGCTCCCGGCGACATGATTTCCTTTGTTGCTCTGGCCAAGATCCTAGCCGAGGCTTGGATTCAACATCAGCCTCCTACAACGGATCTTGTTACTCAACGGGCCCAGAAAGAGGCGGTTACCATCGCGATGATGATGTCCCGCGTTCCGCCCAACCTGCATAGTGTTCGGGCCCAGATCCTCTCTTCCACGACGACTCTGTCCCTGTCTGACGTCTGTTCCATGCTACTTCGGGGTACGGCTCCTACGGAGGCCCCTTCCAGCTTTGCCCCTGCTCTTCTTCAACAGCCTCTCCTTCCCACTCCCTCCCTGCTCGTGGCTCTTCCACTCGGGGAGGTCGGCCTCCGTCTCGGGGACGCGGACGTGGTGGCCGCTCATCTCTCAAATGCACATATTGTGGTCGGGGTGGCCATCTTGAGGCCACCTGTTACAGCAAGCATGGGTTCCCTCCCCACCTCGCTGCCACTTCCTCTACTGCTCCTGCTTCCCCTGGGGCTCCTGCCCATGATCCGGCCTCCGCTACCCGACACGATATTTATGAGCTCCGCACCCAACTCCATCAGCTACAGGGTGTCCTCAGCCGCTCCTCCGGCTCGGTTGCGACCTTTTCTGCGGAAGGTATAACTTGTCTCTCTCTCAGCCCACACTGGATCGTTGATTCCGGTGCTACTCACCATATTACTTCCCAGAAGCCCTCCAAATATCTCCAGATGACTAATCCTCCGTGTATCACTGTGGCCAATGGTGATACTCTACCGGTCTCTGATGTCGCTGCCCTCCAACTTACCCCGGCACTTTCTCTTTCCTCGGTTCTTCACGTTCTGGGATCTCCTTTCAATTTATTTTTTGTTAGTCGCCTGACAAACGACCTTGATTGTTCAATAACTTTTTTCCTTATTCCTTTCTTATGCAGGATTGTCGCAGCCGGAGTATCATTGGTAGGGGGCAGCTGGTGAATGGGCTTTACCTCTTGGATACCCAACCCACTCTTCTATCTGCCGTCTCTACTATTTATTGGCATCGTCGCCTTAGGCATGCTCTTCCGATTTTCAAGTGGGCTCTTCCTGATGTTCCATTACAGGAGTTCTCTTGTGAATCTTGTATCTACGGCAAACACCATCGTTCTGTCTTTCCCCCTGCATGTACCCGGAGTAGTATTCTGTTATCCTTAGTTCATTCTGATGTATGGGGCCCTTATAAGGTCCCTAGTATTTACGGTTTTCGCTATTTTGTCACTTTTATCGATGACTACTCGCGTACTACATGGCTATATTTAATGCATGATCGTACTGAGCTTATATCTGTCTTTCATGCATTTGTCACTGAGGTACGTACGCAGTTCGCCACCCCACTCAAAATCCTCCGCACTGATAAGGCTCGCGAATATACAGGACGCACCTTCTCCTCCATTTGCACCGAGTTTGGCATTATCCAGCAAACTTTGTGTGCTTATACCCCTCAACAAAATGGGGTGGCTGAACGAAAGAATCGTCATTTACTCGATGTTGCTCCCTCCCTCATGTTTCAAATGCAGGTTCCAATCGAATATTGGAATTTCGCAGTCTCCACAGCCTGTCATCTCATTAACCGCATCCCTTCTTCTTTTCTTGATTTTGTCATTCCTATTGAACTCCTATATCCTACTACCACACCAACCTCTCTCCCTCCACGTGTCTTTGGGTGCGTTTGTTTTGTTCATCTTCTTGGACCTCCATCCGACAAACTCTCTCCTCGTGCGGCCAAATATATATTTGTGGGCTACTCCCATACTCAAAAGGGGTATGTTTGCTACTCTCCTTCCAATGGAAAGATGGTTGTCTCCGCAGATGTCACCTTCTGCGAAGATCAGCCCTTTCACTTACCTTCCTCCATGATCTCCTCTCCTGCTCTGCCCCGCCCTTTCGTTCCTACAGCGCCCTCCTTTTTGCCCTCTCCCTCCACCTCTCTTCCTGCTCCCAAAGTTCCTCCGCTCGTTATCCGTGTCTATACTCGTCGCGGCTCCAAGGATGGTTCCCTGCCCCAGCTCCCTGCTCCCAGTGACACTGCGACACCGGCGGATCCGGCTCCTGCTTCTACGGCCCATCCCCTGGCCACCTACGTTTCTCTCCACCGGCTCGCTCCACCTCTCGACGCCTTTGTAACTTCTCTTTCCTCAATTTCTATTCCTAACACTGTGCAGGAGTCGCTTCAACACCCAGGCTGGCGGGCGGCCATGGAGGATGAAATGAGGGCTCTTTGGGCTAACCAGACTTGTGATCTGGTTTCCCTTCCTGCATGCCAACACTGTGTCAGCTGCAAGTGGGTCTTTGTTGTCAAACATACCGCGGATGGGTCTGTTGAGCGTCTGAAGGCCCGCCTCGTGGCCCGGGGTTTTACTCAGCAACACGGTCTTGATTATGAGGAAACTTTCTCTCCAGTGGCCAAATTGAACACGGTCCGAGTTCTTTTTTCCTTGGTTGTTCACCGCCATTGGTCTCTTTATCAGCTGGATGTTAAGAGCGCCTTTCTCAATGGTGATCTGCAAGAGACTATTTATATGCATCAACCTCTCGGGTTTGAGACCACGGGGGAGTCTCGGGTTTGTCATCTTCGGAAATCAATTTATGGTTTCAAACAGTCCCCGCGCGCTTGGTTTGACAAATTCAGCAAGGAAGTCCGCGATATTGGCTTTACTAGGAGCTCGGCTGACTTCTCTCTCTTCACTCGACACCAGCCAACCGGAACTGTGATTCTACTTGTCTATGTTGACGATATCCTCATTCCTGGAGACGATACTACAGGAATACAACATACCAAGCAACAGTTGAACTCCGCCTTACAGACCAAAGATTTTGGTAACCTACGGTATTTTCTTGGGCTTGAGGTTGCACGACAACCTGATGGTCTTGTATTATCCCAAAGGAAGTATTGTATGGACCTCCTTCATGATGCTGGTTATTCGAGATGCAAACCTACGGATACTTCAATTGACGCTAATCACAGGCTCTCGGCCCATAGCTCTGACTCCGATGAGCTGCTTACGAATCTGGAATACTACAGACGCCTGGTTGGGAAACTGATCTACCTTACAGTTACTCGACCAGACATCTCCTTTGCTGTAGGAGTCGTGAGTAGATTTATGCATGCTCCTAGGACATCTCATCTTCAAGCTGTCGAGCGCATTCTTCGGTATCTCAAGAACGATCCAGGACAAGGGCTTGTGTACAAGCCATCCACATCACTATCTCTTGTTGCATACTCGGACACTGACTATGCAGGATCCGTTGATGATAGGCGCTCTACCTCTGGCTTCTATACCTACTTCGGTGGTCATATCATAACCTGGCGTAGCAAGAAATAGAATGTGATTGCTTGCTCTTCTGCTGAAGCTGAGTACCGGGGCATGGCTGCGGTAGTGTCCGAGTTAACATGGCTTGAGAGTCTTCTGGGAGATTTTGGTGTTTGTCGCTCATCACCGGCGACCCTATTTTGTGATAGTCAAGCAGCAATACATATTGCCAAGAACCCGGTGTTTCACGAACGCACAAAACATATTGAAGTTGACTGCCACTTTATTCGGGAAAAAGTAGTCAAAGAAGGTAGATCTGGAGCATGTTTCTGATACAAATCAAGTTGCTGATATCCTGACCAAAGCTCTCTCCCGGCCGTTATACTACAATTTTAATCCAAACTTGGTGCCAACGACTTGTACGCTCCAGCTTGCGGGGGAGTGTTAGAAAAGCCCTTGTAAAGGCCTATTTATGAGGCTCATTTGTTTCTTGTATTTGTGCCACATCTTGGATTGGATCTTCTTTTTTCCCTCTCTTCCTATTGTATTCATAGTAATTATCTTCAAGAAGTTTACAAGGTTGGAGGTCCCTATTTCTCTTCCTATGTTCAATCATATAATCTAATTTGATGTATTCGTAAATTGAATGCCTACTCCCTTAAGAGAGTATTGTCTCTTATTATTCTTGTGAATGTTATTCAAGACTCTTCGGGGGGGGGGTGTGCAGTAGTGTTCGGGTAGCTTGTCTACAACTCGTTTGGTTTAATCATATATTTTTGTACTTGAGGTCAATTGAAATCAAGAGTTTTAGCTTTCTACAATAGTTTGTGTTCTCATATAATTCAATTGTATATAACTATCAATTAGTCTGACTTGTCGTTTATGGTTTTGATCACAACCTTAATTGTATCTACATCCCCTTTCGCTGCTCAACTGAACCCGCTTGATTCGCCCACACCCGCCCGATTCCGCTCGGTTTGATCCGCTCTCCTTCGTTAGCCCGATCGTGGTTGGTCGCCCCCCACCTCAACATTTTCCAACCAGGCCCCCTCCAGCACGCCGTGTTGACCCCGTCAACACTCCAGCTCCATCGTCGTACCTACATCAGTCCTTCAGCATCTCTGTATACCTCCAGTCAGCTCACCTGAGCTTACTTCTGTTCTAGCGGTCTTCCAACTCATCCTTCGGCATTCCAAAGGCGCTATTTTGGCCTCTTCAACCTTTCGGCGGACCTCCAGCGACGCCAGCAACTCCTATCACACCCTTCAGCTGCGCCACGCCCAGTGTCGTCGATTTCAGCGACCTCGGCGCCGCTTCCTGCACAACTTCGTCGTCCACCGACCTCGTCCTTGCCTTTCCCTTCCAACGCTACACCCCACATCCATGTAGTGGATGTATCCCATCGGCCCTACCGTTTCATGCCCTAGAGATGTTCAATGGCCATCCACGCCGATGAAGACACCTCCGCCTCTGCCTCCGCGGACACCCATTGCTTGGATTAACTTGAAGCACTATTGGAGGATCTCACTCTCCTTGGAGAGCTCGCGGCCATGACGTCAATCTACCATTGACCCTAAGTTATCAAAGGCGCAAAGCGCACCGAGGCGCAAAGGACCCCTAGAGCCTAGGCGCAAGGCGCAGGCGCGCGCCTGAGGCACGTGAGGCGCAAAATTGGGGTAAAAGTAAATTGAGCAAATTGGGCGCCCAATTCGCCGAAATTGAGCGAATTGGGTGCCCAATTCGCTGAAATTGTGCGAATTGGGCGCCCCATTCGCTGAAATTGTGCGAATTTGGCGTCCAATTCGCTGAAATTGTGCGAATTCGCGGAATTTCAGCGAATTGGGCGCCCAATTCGCTCAATTTCAACAAATTGGGCGCCCAATTCACTCAATTTCAGCGAATTGGGCGCCCAACTGCGCCTAGGGGGTTCCTCGGGTCCTTCTAAGATCATGTTTTTGCCCATATCAAAAAAAATTTTTAAATAAATACCTTGAAAGGCCTGGGCGCGCCTTAGGCGCGCGTGGGAGCCTGTAAGGCGCGCTCCTAGGCGCGCCTGGGGCACATCGCCCGCCTCAGCTGTGCTGAGGCGCGGCGGGCTGCGCCTGGTGCGCCCGGCGCCTCAGGCGCGTCTAGGCGCGCGCCTTGACAACTATGCATTGACCCCTCTACAACCCTCGCGGCTCGTCCTAAACTACATGGGGTTTTTGCACTCAGTCCATCTCTGACGGATCGAGATCCTTGTGTTTGATGAAACCGACCACCTGAGTTCGATTGCTAGCGTCAAACAGTTTTTCAACCTTCAATCTATCACCGTCAACCAGAAGGTTTCCCTGCACACTATTTATATGGAGTGTTTGGTGCTCCTTTTGGTGCTTTGGATGCGCCAGTAGGTTTCTGACCGATCCTGGTCCACACTTTAGGAGAAACTTTTACAACACTATGACGGCCACCAGGAGAGCAATGATTATGAGTGTCTCAGCTCCATGCGCCAGTCTTAGTTATTAAAAGCGCGAGACACACCAAGGTGCAAATGGGTCTTGGAGCTTAGGGGTGCATCTGACGAGGGCAAGGCGCAACCATATTCATTTTAAATAATTAGCATCAAACATCAGTTCATTTTCTTGATCATATTTTTCGTCTATTATACTCATTAATCATTCATTACTATTATTTATCTCTTAAAAGCTAGAATCATTGTGATCACCTGCATCATGTCTAAATCTCAACGCTTGATTATATTTCACAAACACTAAATCATGCAAAAATAATTGAGTTCTTACATTATTTCTTTCATTACTTTGAAAAACAATTACAATAGAAATCGCACTCAGTCATACCTTTTATGCTCCAAAAGAGCAAACCTCTGAGTGTGATGAGCATTGAGTCGCAGACATGTCTTTAACAACATAGGCGCCAGTCCGACAGTGCGGACATCTGTATTGATGAGCTCATCGAGGTCACCATGCACGTACCCAGCCTATCCCCCGACCATTACCTGGAGTACTTCCTTGGGATGTACAACCCCATCTTCGAGCAAGCCTTAAAATCCACAATCAGACGACTCTTTCTCACGCCACGGAGCAAGCACTTTACCTCGACGAGAAACTCTACACAGCCCAGTCGCCCTCCTCATCTTGTCCACCACACCAGCAGCTACAATCACCGTTGTTGTCATCGAAGTCTCTGTCGCTTCTTTCCCGCTCAGATCACCTCCCCCGCATGGACCCCCACACTGCTAGGCCCGTCTTAGCCGCCACCAGCCCCGCCTCCACCCCCCTGACTACCCCACAGCTTATCTCAAGAACAGAACCTTGAGTTTCATTAGAAGGGCCTTTGCTTTCGTTGTTAGCAGTCGTACTTGCCCAACCACATATGTGCTTTCAAAAACTTGTGCGTGATGGTAGAATTTGAAGACAACGGTCCTGACTTCGAAGACTTACATCCTCTGACGCTAACGAATGACCCCATTGAACCTCGAACTTGTGTGCAAGGTCGTTTTTTGAGAGGGGAGTATTGATATGGATACAACCTCATGGACGCATCTCCCTCTGCTTATATATCCCTAAGGGGCATTATTGTAATATGTCCTACTCCCTATATAAAGGAGTGGTAGTGACTCTTATTTTACATGTTTGACATCTTGTGAGTGTCAGGCTCCCCTAGGTGAAAGAGGCTCTTAAGAGAAACCTTCCCTCAAGAGTTCGGGTCGAGCTTGTCGCGACATGTGTATCCCCGTTTGTGTTCAATCATATAATTTTACTACTTGATAGTATGTAGCTATTAAAGGTTCAAGCACAAAGGAGTATGGTAGCCTAAGCAGAAGACGTAGGTGCATTCCTGACAAGGACAAGCCACAACCACATATTATCTTAAATAATAATCATCAAACATCAATTCATCTTCTTGTTCAAATTCTTCATCCATTCTACACATCAAATAAATTTCTTAAAAATTGATATCAATGGAATCACTTCATCATATTTAAGACTCAAGGCTCGATTATTTCGTAAATACTACATCATTCAAAATTGTTGAGTTATTAAATTATTTCTTTCTTTATTTTGAAAAATAATCTCACCCTCACACGTCTTTTATGCTCCAAATGCGCAAAAAACGCGTGAAGGGTCAAACCTACAAGTCTGGTGAGCCTTGAGTAGTGGACCCGCCTTTAACACCAATACACATATCCAAAGGAAGAGTTTTGATAGTCCAGTTAGGTTCACTTCCTGATAGGAACTCCTGAATCAGAAAAGTCCAAAAATTCTAAGAAAAACAGGAACATTTATGCAGTCTTACGCTGGTTGTGACATCAAGAACAATTAAAGCAACTTTGAAGAATGGACAACTAGGAAGAACATCCACCGTCATGGCTCTAAGGTCAATAAAAGTACGGTTAAAATACCTCCAGATATGACTCGTATGGTTGCACCAGTGCTCTCCTGAATGGATTTGATACTTGAGCCCTGCTTTCCAATTAAATTAATAGCTTGTTGAGATGCAACCAGTAACCGAACTGAACATGCAGTAGAGGAAGCTGCTATCTGATCAGTACTGCCTCCAGTGCCATCTGATAAATCATTGACATGCTTAAATACTCTTAGGACTGCATCCATTGCAGGTGATATTTCCAAATCGGGTTCCTCTTTAGCAGATATTAGGACCTGAAAAAAAATGAAAACTCTGAAAGTTATTGCAATTTCAACAGTTACATTGCTGTTTTGCCAAACAAGAACAAGAAAAACAACTAAGTGGTTTGACAAACGAAAAACAACGAACTGGTTTGGCAAACAAAAAAACAACCTACCAAAGATATGTGTTGAAAGCTATCATTTCTAACTGAGCGAAAAATTTAGCATTCGTAGAATGTTTATCACTCATGCCATAAAAACCAACACTTTCTCATGCTGTTTTGGCAAACAAGAACAAGCAAAAAAACAATGAAGTAATTTGGCAAACAAAAAAACAAACTACGGAAGATGACGTGTTGAAACTTATTATTTCTAGTGTTGAAAGCTATTATTTCTAGCTGAGTAGAGAAATTAGCATTCATAGAATGTTTATCACTCATGCCATAAAAAACCAACACTTCATCAAGCTCTGTTGCAATCAAATAGTATTTATTACTTAAAAAACATTGACATATAGACTAAAAAGGAATGCCGTTCTACAAAGCATAGCAAGTCTAAATTACATGTCAAATATGAACGTGTAAATAGACATCGGATTTTCAACTAAAAAACTCAAAAAAACTGTTTGAACGAATTATAATCATTATCATTTAATTCAAATTAAGTGTAAATAACAAAACGCCTGTTATTTACAAAATTTCCATTGACTGCTATTAAAGAAAAATAGGTGAGATTTTTTTAGCAATACATCGACCATATACATTTATTATTAATGTATGTTAGGTAGGATTCAATTAGGACCAAGCATGCTTATGATGTAAAAATAAATCAAGATTGGTGATAACCTACTTCTCTCACCAACTTCTACGGTGAGATTCCTTAGCAATACAACAACCATATGCATTTATTATTGAAGTATGTTACATAAGGTTCAATTCCAAAACCAAGTATGCTTATGATATAAAATGAAATCAACATTGGTGATGACCAACTCCCTCTCAACAGATTTATATATATTAAGATAGTTATAGATGAATTAATTAGTAGTTTTGTTATATATAGGGCAAATTACAGGTTGTGCCCCTCATTAAATGTGAAATTACAAAAACCACCTCTAGAAGTTTACATTTCATAACATCCATGCCCCCCCCCCCCCCCATTACAATTTACTCCAAGAGGGTAATTTTGTGCAAGGATGTTACCAAATGTAAATTTGTAGGGGAGTATTTGGAATAAATAAGAGGGGGTGCACTCTGTAATTATGCTAACTTCCAAGGGAAGTTTTAGTAATTATTCCAATATATATAATAGAACTATTAATTAATTCATTAATAATTTTACTATACTCACTCACCATCAGCAGGAGAGAAGACCTAGTGTGACGCCACCAAAGTAAGGTGTGTTAATGCTACACATCATTTACTATAATATGTATAGTGGTGTGCTAATAAAGGAAGAGAGAACCAGTTAAAAAGGGGGGTTGAACCGACAATTTCCGGTTCAAAGGCATGTGTGTCGATCTAGGGAGAAGCGGCGCCCGATAATAACTAGAAGGAAAGCCGTTGTTCCTTCTATTATTCTCTCCCGATCCAGCAGACCAGAACAGGCGACGGACGGAAGCCGGAACCCGCCGATTCCTCCCGAGAGCTCGATTCACCTCCGTTTCTTCCGATCTTTCCTCTGATTGAAAGAAAATCTCTTCCTCTATAGTCCTCTTGTTTCTTTTTCAATGATTTTTCATGGATTGAAAATACTAAAAATCTTAGAGTTTAGGTTTTTCAATTTTCTTTGGTCTTTTGCATATAAAAAGTTTCGGTAATGGATTTTAAGCCTAAATCTGTGATTTCAAGGAATTTTGGTGAAACCCTAGTTAAGGTTAAGTTGATTTTGATTTTATGATTGAAAAAAATGAAACCCTAAGGGTCCTTAGCGTGGATATCTCTCTCATAGGAGTAAAACCTCATCCCCACAGCCTTTGGATGACAACTTGTTGAAGGAAATATTATGTTTTTAATTCAAATACTTATTTGGAGGCTAAGTATTGCTACCCCTTTCACTAAAATTGTGAAAGTTCACTAAGTTGAACTTAGGCAGCAATCATTTAGGGGATTTTGGAGCTAGGGCAACAAAATTGGCTAGGGCATGATATTCCCTCGTCAATTGGACCAAAAGCCCTTGTTTTCAAGATAAGACAGCCACCCATCAAACCCTAAATGACTCCTTGACCTAATTAGGTCAAGTGGAGCCCGTCAAGGACGTCTTGAAGTGTCTGACCTTAATTAAAACACTAACTTATGTGTCTTTAAAATATTGCCGATGTAGGACATGGCTTCACGAGGTGGTGGAAGGCAAGGCGACAATAGTGGTCGAAGGGATAAAGGAAAAGGGGTTGACAAGGTGAGTTCTCACCATTTATTAATTGTTTAACTTCATGTTTATTCTTCATGTTTATGCTTTATGAAAAGACGCAATGAAAGTAAACATAAAATAAATTAGATGAAGTGAATAAGTAAAAGAAGAAATAAAAGGATAAAGTAAGGAAATGGGCTAAGTTAAGGGTCAACCCAACAATGGAGGTGGGGTGAATGTAATCCCAATGATGATGTAATGAAAGTTAACGTGCGAATATGAAAAGGCACGTTAAGAAATGTGTGCAAATATGAAAAGGCACGCAAGCGCGCTATATAAATGAACGAAAGGTTAATATTTCCATTAACACTGTCGGATAACAACAGGAAAAGTATAAGAGATAAGGCTAAGAAAGTTCAACCCCACATGAAAATATATATGAGAAAAAGATGAGTAAAAGATGAACAAAAGAAGAAAAAGGTCAATAAGAAGAATGATGAAAACGGATTAATATGATATAACGAGAGAGAACGTAATCAAGAGAATAAAGTATGAAATCCGTAAAATGCAAATAACACATCATAGTAAAAAGGGAACAATGGGAATTCATTTAGTCTTTGACTAATAGAAAATATAACTAAACAGGTAAAGGCGGAGGCTACTCCTGTTAGCTCTAGCAGGCCCCCTACACGCAGGGAAAAGATGTACAAGATTTGGGTTGACGTCATCACAGTCGTCTTTGAAGTCATGGATGCCCACAAGGCATCTTGCCGCGACACCGACTGTCTCCATGACGAGTTTCAGTTCTATTTCAAGTAGTCTGCTCATGGTTTTGTAGTACGTTACAGTATAGTTTTTGTTTTGAGTTACAGGGGTAGTTTTAAGATGATATGGTAGTATACTTGTATCTGTAGCTCAGATCTTTTGGTGACTCCTTTTGTGTATATATATCCAGTCATCTGCTAGCATGTACTATACTGTATCTAATGTAAGATAAATAAAAATATGTTTTACTTCTCTGCATTTTTTTACTCTGTCATTATACTTGTTTATGTATAATTGTTGATGATCATATACATGCCGCTCTCTGAATTGTCAAGTTAAAAAGGAGATAAATGAAAATAGCGACGGTAGCCTAATAAGCAGGGCCGTTACAATTAAATGGTATCAGAGGCAAGGTTTTGATTCTTTCAGCAAAATAGGAGTATATAGGAATGCGAGAATGGAAGTAAAACAAACTTAAAACATCTAAATTGACGCCTTCCTGTTTTCAGGAACCCTTCCGCACTTACTTGAGTAGGCGACAAAGAGAAGAGCTTGAAGGAGAAAATAGTCGTATGGCTGAAGAAAAAATTAGGGAAAGATCAAATCCCCCTCTATCAGAAGTCATGCAAGCATTAGCTGAGGCTATTCGAATTGGTCATAGTGTTGTTGTCGTATCACAACAGCCAATGTCAAGTGAGTCATATGTGAAGCAATTTCTTGAAATGAGACCGCCCTTATTTCGAAGTGGTTTAACCCAAATGAAAACTGAGGGCTGGATCAAGAGGACCAAATTGAATTTCAATGCTATGAAGTGCCCCGACGATCAAAAAATCGATTTAGTCGTCTTCCTACTGGAAGGAGAGGCTGATCGATGGTGGGACAGCATAAGGCAAGGAAAATTTGTTAGGCGTAAAAATTCGGAGATTCCCTGGGCCGAATTTCTGAAAGAATTTGTTAACTGGTTTGTCCCTCCATCTAAGAAACAAATGTTGCAGGAAAAATTTCTTCGATTGATGTAAGGAAATCGTACAGTCCTTCAATATGAAGCTGAGTTCGTGCAACTAGCTTATTATGCAGGAGATATGGTCGTCAAGGAAAGCGATCGTTGTTTTCGATTTCAATTGGGTCTACGAGAAGACGTGCGTGTACATCTCATCTCGCAGAGGATTAAAAATTACAATGAATTAGTGGAGACTGCTACGTTGATTGAGATGGATGTTGAGAGTTCGCAAAGGCGAATGGAGTTTCAAAAGAAGAGACTTCCAGAGGGACAGAGTATGGATTCCTCGCGAAAGAGTGGAAGTTCAAACTGGAAAAGGAAGAAAGGAGCTCCTCCAGCACAAACCCCAAGTGAAAGTGGAGCTAGTAGTAACACGATGAAGCCTTTATGTCTGAAATGCGGGAAGAATCACTTTGGCGATTGTTTGAAGTGTATCGGCGTTTGTTTTAAATGTCAGAAGCCTGGACATCGCCGCCAAGATTGTCTGTTATGGAAGACAGTATCTGAAAGAGGTGGTCCTAGTCAGGTATAAATATTTCATCACCTTGATACCAGCTCAGTTAATAGAATTGATAAAGGTAAAAGAATCGATACATCGGGATCTATGGTAGAAACTAGAGAAGACAGACAGGTGCAGCCTAGAGTCTTCAATATGAACCAGAATGGGCTAAAGCTGATGATACTATCATCACGGGTATGATTTATGTACACAATCACCTTTTAAAGGTATTATTTGATACAGGGGCTAGCCAATCTTTCATATCTACAAGAGCAATTAAACAATTAAGGTTGGAACCTTATATATCGCTTGAAGAATTGAGAGTTAAAATGCCCAATAATACTGAGATGACTCCAAAGCTTCGATGTACAGTATGGCTAACAATTGATACCAACCCAGTAGAAGCAGATGTTGCGGTTCTACCCCCTATCTGAATTGAAGCTATCATCAATTGTAAAAAGAAAGAAATTACACTTAAGCTGGACAATACACAGTGCACTTTTAAGGGACTAAATGAAGTTGCAAAAATTATGATATCTTCATTAAAGGCACTGAAGAAACTACGAAAAGGTTGTGAAGCAACTTTGGTAATGATTAAGGGAACCAATATAGTGACACGTGAGCCGACTGCAGTTCCTGTAGTATGTGAATTTCTCGAAGTATTTCTTGAAAAATTATCAGGACTACCTCCATCAAGGGATGTAGAATTCACTATTGATTTAGTGGAAAGAGCTAAACCAGTAGCAAAGGCACCATATCGTATGGCTCCTAAAGAATTGGCAGATCTAAAGAGCCAATTACAGAAATTACTTGATAAAGACTTCATCAGACCAAGCACATCAGCTTGGGGAGCTCCAGTGATTTTCGTTAAAAAGAAAGATGGTTCGTTTCGACTATGTGTCGACTATCGAGAACTGAATAAGTTGACAGTTCACAACCAGTACCCATTACCTCGCATTGATGATTTATTCGTTCAATTAAGTAATGCAAAAGTCTTTTCCAAGATTGACTTAGGATTAGGATACCATCAGATACGAATAAAGGAAGACGATATTTACAAAACTGCCTTCAGCACAAGATACAGACACTTTGAGTTCGTAGTCATGCCATTTGGATTGACAAACGCGCCAACGATTTTCATGGACTTAATGAACCGGGTATTCAAGGAATATCTTGATAGGTTTGTTATCGTATTTATCGATGACATCCTGATATATTCAGCAAGTAAGGGTGAACATGCAGAACAGTTGAAGATTGTGTTGCAGACGTTGAAACGTCGTGCCTTATACACAAAATTTCCTAAATGTGATTTCTGGTTAAATGAAGTTTCTTTATTGGATCACGTGATTACAGAACATGGATTATCTGTAGATACAGCAAAAGTAGAGGCAATTATAAATTGGCCAAGACCGACTACAGTCACAGAAATCCGAATCTTTCTCAGATTAGCAAGCTATTACAGAAAATTTGTAAACAGTTTTTCAGCGATTGCACTACCGCTTACGAAACTAACCCGAAAGAATGTTTTATTTCTCTGAACTGAAGAGTGTCAGGAGGCATTTGATGAGTTAAAAGTAAGATTAACTACTGCACCAATATTGGTCATGCCCTGTGGCATAGAAGGTTTTCAAATTTATAGCAATGCATCCTTGAAAGGTCTTGGTTGTGTCTTGATGGAGAATGGCAAAGTCATAGCTTATGCCTCGAGACAATTGAAGGATTCTGAGCGTAATTACCCAACTCATGATTTAGAGTTGGCAGCTGTCGTATTTGTCGTAAAAATCTGGCGACATTACTTATATGGTGCTCAATGTGAGATCTTTACAGATCACAAAAGTTTAAAGTATATTTTCTCTCAGAAGGAAATAAATATGCGTCAGAGACGATGGTTGGAACTTATCAAAGATTATGACGTCGATATTAAATACCATCCCGGAAAGGCGAATATAGTAGCAGATGCGCTCAGTAGAAAGCACTTGTCATAGATGATTGTTCCACTAACTGAACAGAGAGAATTATTGCGAGAGATACAAAATTTTAAAATATTTACATGTATAACTACCGCTCAGACTCAAGGTTTACTCTTCCAACTAATGACAGAGCATTCCCTTAAAGACAGAGTAAGGAAGGCGATGAACCAAGATCATATATTTGTAAAAATTTTGGATAAGGTAAAAAATGGACAATCAACTACTTTTACAGAGCAAGATGGATTATTATTTTTAAATAAAAGATTATGTGTTGCTCATGTTGATACACTTCGAGCGAAAATACTTTATGAAGTACATAACACAACTTATTCAATTCACCCTGGGAGAACGAAAATGTACCAAGATCTCAAGCAGGACTTCTGGGGGCCAGGAATGAAGACTGATGTAATTCAATATATTGTCAAATGTCACGCGTGCCAACTTGTGAAGGCAGAACATCAAAAACTTGGCGGATACTTACAATCACTGTCGATCCCTGAATGGAAATGGGATGACATAACCATGGATTTTGTCATGGGATTGTCAAAGAGTAAAACTGGGAACAACGGTATATGGGTAATTATTGACCGATTAACGAAAGTTGCACATTTCATTCCTATGAAAAATGATAGCCCAGTACAAAAGTTAGTCGATCAGTATATCGATGTTATTGTAAAATATCATGGGATTCATCGATCCATCGTATCTGATAGAGATGGACGCTTTACATCGGATACTTGAAAACTCGTGCACAAAAAGTTGGGAACAAAACTACTATACAGTACCGTCTTTCATCCTCAAACGGATGGTCAGTCCGAGCGAACTATCCAAATGTTGGAAGATCTAATAAGAATGGTCGTACTCGATCTTAAAGGCTCATGGGAAAAATACTTATCGTTGGTGGAATTTTCGTACAATAATAGCTATCAGTCAAGTATTCACATGACACTGTTCGACGCATTGTATGGACGAAGGTGTCGTACCCCATTAAGTCGGGCAGAAGATGGTGATCAGAAGTTATTCCCAAAAAATCAAGTGGATAAGATGAACGATAAACTTACACTGGTACGGGAAAGATTGAAAATAGCACAAGACAGACAACAAAAATATTACAATGCCAGACATCGAATAGTAGAATTTAATGAAGGTGATATGGTATGTCTGAAAATAAAGCCCTTCAAGGGAACTTCACAAATTCGTCGACTTGGAAAGCTTAGTCCAAGATACGTAGGGTCATTCGTCATCTCTGAAAAGATTGGACCAGTGGCTTATCGCCTAGTATTATCAGATGCTCTTCAAAACCTTTATGATGTATTCCATGTTTCTTCATTGAGGAAGTATATAGCAGACCCAGAGAAAATAGTCCCTCTTGAACAAATGCAAATAGAGCCAGATCTATCAAGTCCAACCGAGTCATACAAGATTGTAGATTGGCAAAATAAGCAGCTTCGAAACTGAGAGGTTCGATTTGTCAAGGTCTGGTGGAAAGGGCATAATATTCATGAAGCAACGTGGGAAAAAGAAAAAGACATGAGAAATCTCTTCCCTCAATTGTTTGATGTACCTTCAGATTGAGGATTTTCGCCGACGAAAATTCAATAAGAAGGGGAGAATTGTGACGCCACCAAAGTAAGGTGTGTTAATGCTACACATTATTTACTTTAATATGTATAGTGGTGTGCTAATAAAGGAAGAGAGAACCGGTTAAAAAAGGGGTTGAACCGACAATTTCCGGTTCAAAGGCACGTGTGTCGAGCTAGGGAGAAGCGGCGCCCGATAATAACTAAAAGGAAAGTCGTTGTTCCTTCTATTATTCTCTCCCGATCCCGCACACCAGCACAGGTGACGGATGGAAGTCGGAACCCGTTGATTCCTCCCGAGAGCTCGATTCACCTCCGTTTCTTCCGATTTTTCCTCCGATTGAAAGGTAATCTCTTCCTTTATATTCCTCTTGTTTCTTTTTCAACGATTTTTCATGGATTGAAAATACTAAAAATCCTAGAGTTTAGTGTTTTTCAATTTTTTTGGTCTTTTGCATATAAAAAGTTTTTGTAATGGATTTTAAGCATAAATCTGTGATTCCAAGGAATTTTGGTGAAACCCTAGTTAAGATTATGTTGATTTTGATTTTAGGATTGAAAAAAATGAAACCCTAAGGGTCCTTAGCATGGATATCTCTCCCATAGGAGTAAAACCTCATCCTCACAGTCTTTGGATGACAACTTGTTGAAGGAAATATTATGCTTTTAATCCAAATACTTATTTGGAGGCTAAGTATTGCTACCCCTTTCAATAAAATTGTGAAAGTTCACTAAGTTGAACTTAGGGCAGCAATCATTTTTAGGATTTTGGAGGTATGGCAACAAAATTGGCTAGGCCATGATGTTCCCTCGCCAATTGGACCAAAAGCCCTTGTTTTCAAGATAGGACAACCACCCATCAAACCCTAAATGACTCCTTGACCTAATTAGGTCAAGTGGAGCCCGTCAAGGACATTTTGAAGTGTCTGACCTTAATTAAAACACCAACTTATGTGTCTTTAAAATATTGTCGATGTAGGACATGGCTTCACGAGGTGGTGGAAGGCAAGGCGACGATAGTGGTCGAAGGGATAAAGGAAAAGGGGTTGACAATGTGAGTTCTCACCCTTTATTAATTGTTTACTTCATGTTTATTTTTCATGTTTATGTTTTATGTTTATGCTTTATGAAAAGAGCAATGAAAGTAAACATAAAATAAATTAGATGAAGTGAATGAAGTAAAAGAAGAAATAAAAGGATAAAGTAAGGAAATGGGCTAAGTTAAGGGTCAACCCAACAGTGGAGGTGGGGTTAATGTCCTCCCAATAATGATGTAATGAAAGTTAACGTGCGAATATGAAAAGACACGTTAAGAAATGTGTGTGAATATGAAAAGGCACGCAAGAGCGCTATATAAATGATACGAAAGGTTAATATTCTCTTAACACTGCCCGATAACAACAGGAAAAGTATAAGAGATAAGGCTAAGAAAATTCAACCACACATGAAAAGATATATGAGAAGAAAATGAGTAAAAGATGAACAAAAGAAGAAAAAGGTCAATAAGAAAAAGATGATGAAAACGGATTAATATGACATAACGAGAGAGAACGTAATCAAGAGAATAAAGTATGAAATTCGTAAAATGCAAATAAGACATCATAGTAAAAAGGAAACAATGGGAATTCATTTAATCTTTGACTAATAGAAAATGTAACTAAACAGGTAAAGGCGGAGGCTACTCCTGCTAGCTCTAGCAGGCCCCCTCCACGCAGGGAAAAGATGTACAAGATTTGGGTTGACGTCATCACAGCCATCTTTGAAGTCATGGATGCCGACAATGCATCTTGCCGCGACCCCGACTGTCCCCATGACGAGTTTCAGTTCTATTTCAAGTAGTCTGCTCATGGTTCTGTATTACGTTACAGTATAGTTTTTGTTCTGAGTTATAGGTGTAGTTTTGAGATGATATGATAGTATACTTGTATCTGTAGCTCAGATCTTTTGGTGACTCCTTTTGTGTATATATATCCAGTCATCTGCTAGCATGTACCATACTGTATCTAATGTAAGATAAATAAAAATGTGTTTTACTTCTCTGCATTTGTTTTTACTCTGTCATTATACTTGTTTATGTATAATTGTTGATGATCATATACCTGTCGCTCTCTGAACTGTCAAGTTAAAAAGGAGATAAATGAAAATAGCGACGGTAGCCTAGTAAGTGGGGTCGTTACACCTAGGATACGGAAGAGAAAGAGGAGAGCACTGGAGAAATCGAAACGCGCTTGTGAAGCGATGAAAAGTGCAATTTCAGAAATTTGAAGAAAAAAATGGTGACACCACCGGCATTGTTCATTCCAAAACTCACTTTTATGTATGTATAGAAGATATAGTATACACAACACACGAGCAATCTGGCATAGGATTTTTTGGTGCTACAAGCAGACAATACCCTCAATCGTCATCCCACGTGTGTACTGTAACAACTGTACCACTGGTCATCGCTTAATATCCCCTTGCATGGAAAAATACATAGCAAATAAGTGATGATACATATCTTTGATGGTAATATGCATTTTTGCACGCAATAGGACATTGAGTAATGGTCGGGGGTACGATTATCGATGCACACTATGCATGGGGTGCGGCAGGAATACTGTCATTGCGGGGCAGGTGAGTGGCAGACTCCTTGTATTAAAGAAAAAATGGTAAGATTCCATAGCCATACATTTTTTATCAAAGTATACCTGATGCGGGACATGCGTCACACCTGCCCGTCACCCTGGAGTCCCACCAGGGGGTCCACCTAGAGTCAACACCAGGCGGCTTTATTAGGCCCGCAGACCGTACACCCCAACCCATCTCCAGTCTCACCACAGAAAATCTGAAAGGTTGTTGAAGACGAGATTCGATCTCGAGACCTCCTTGATAAAGAGCTCTCGGGCAGCTCAGTTGGTGATGAGAGTGTTGGTGAAAGCCTCTTATCTAGGAGGTCTGGAGATCGAGCCCCGGCCTCAACAACCTGTCGCATGGTGGTGACTCTAAGGAGGATAGTTGGTTGGGGTGTACGGGTCGCGGCCCTGATTAAAGCTGACTGGTGTTGACTCCAGGTGGACTCCTAGTGAGAGTCCCGGGTGGCGAGCAGGTGTGAGGCCTATGTCGCATCAATACCCCATATGATTCAATTAATAAACCAAGCATGCTTAAAAAAAATAATCAATATTGATGGTAACAGACTCTATCTCAACCAACTTATAAATTTTAGGATTATATATATACATGAATATATATATATATATATATATATATATATATATTTGTGTGTGTGTTTGTGTGTGTGTCTCTGTGTGTGTGTTTGTGTGTGTGTATAATTGACACAGTTTCTTAGTGCCCCAACAGCGACACTAATCTCATCATTTGTCATCCACCTTGTGCAGTGTGCAGTAACAACTATGTCATTAGTCACCACTCGATGTCCTCACACATAATAAAATACATGGCAAATATGGGATGATACTTATCGTTGATGGCAATATCCAATTTTGCATGGGAGAGGACATTGAAAGATGGACGTTGCAACAGTTACCGCCGCACATTGCACACGGTGGATAGCAAATGGCGGGAGTATTGTATTGCAGAGGAAACTGTGAACCCTGTGTCAAACTACTGGTATTATTTATAAAGATGATTACAAATAGATGGGATAAGCTATTGGTGATTTAATTATATAACTTTGAATCGTTACATTAATTTCAAAACTTAAATATGATATCTGAAATATATGTAGTTGCAAATAAATTTCATTAGTTAACAAATATACTAAAAGGTTTCAATAAAGGGCCAGCGTAAGGAACATCTAACAAGGTCTACTATTTAAGCAAACATATTATCTCAATTCTCAAATGCATGAAAGTAATTTAATTCTGCAATGCAATGAATCATGTACAATTGGCAATAGTGGTACATATGGTCATTATAAGCACTTTAATGCAGAATAGTGCAAAGAAAATTACATATTGACAGTGGATTCTTCTTCTTCTTCTGCTAATCTGTTTGTAGGAAATAAATTTTCTGCTTTTAATCTGTTTGTAGGAAATAAATTTTCTGCTTCTGAATTTAAGGCTCTATTACTTAATAAATTTTTAATCTGCTGACTCGTTAATGTCTCATGTTCAATTAGCATTTTTGCTAATAAATGTAATTGTTCAACATGTTCAGTCAGGATATTTTTTGCAAAATTATATGTTTGTTCAATAATTCTTTTTACCTCTTTATCAATTAACTCTGCGGTATGAGGAGACATATGATTATGCTCACCTCCTCAGCTGTGAGTATATAAATATTCGTTAGCTACCCCATGATATACTGGTCCTATTACTTCACTTAATCCCCAATTTGTTACCATAGCTACAGCCATTTGAGTAGCCATTTTAATATCTGAGGAGGAACCAGAGGTAACTTTAGCTAGCCCAAAAATAATTTCTTTTGCTACTCTACCAGTCATTGCTACTATTCTTATGTTCTAAGAATAAATCATCTTCTTCTGAGTTACCTTTAGTAAAATCTAAATTATATTTTTAATGTTAAATTGTTATTTAATTCTTTATCTATTAAGCATCAAACATAAAATATAGTTCAATCATTTCTTGTTAATTGAAGTGACTTATTAATTACAGTGACTTGTACATATTTTTATGCTAGTTTGATAATTTTTTTGTCCTTGAAAGGAGCTAAGATGTTCAATGTTCAGAGACTTGTTGGATCTGAGAATTTAAGCAGCTTAGGTTCAACCCATGATCCAAAAACAGATCCAAAGCACAGAGCAAAATCAAACAATCTTGGATGGAAGTATGGGTATTGGCCAAATTTAAATGATAAAAATTTGGTTAGGTGCAAGTTATGTGACGAAGATACTAAAGGAGGAATTAGAAGATTAAAGGAGCATTTGACTGGAGGGTATGGAGATGTTAAAAAATGTCTAAAAGTTACTGAAGAAATCTCTAAATAAATGAGAGATTTCATGGCAAAACATAAAAAAATGAAGGCCGCAATTGAGATCGATGAAGAGCAGCCACAGAATGAAATGGGGGCAAGCCAAAATAGTAGAATTGAGCCGAGTTCTGAAACTGTTGCACAAAGAAGAAAAGAAATATTTTTTGAAAAGAAAGCTCATAAACATGTTAGGGGTTCCATGGATACTTTTGTTAGGCGTACCCCAGAAGATGTTATTGATGAGAGATGGAGCAAGAGAGCTAGCCAAACAACCTTGGAAAAC
The DNA here is from genome assembly GCA_039583875.1 of Platanthera guangdongensis. NCBI lineage: Eukaryota > Viridiplantae > Streptophyta > Magnoliopsida > Asparagales > Orchidaceae > Platanthera > Platanthera guangdongensis. Next base: position 55,178,643 of record CM077153.1, on the reverse strand, counting down.
AGAATGAGATCAGAAGATGAAAGACATAAACTGCGTTCCTACTTTCCTCGATGGGCATATGAAAGTGGTCTCATTCAATGCATTGAAATCAAAAAGCTTTCACATTCTAGTTGAGGAAATTGGACAATATGGGACAGGCTTCAAACCTCCATCTATGCATGACTATAGAGTCAGTCTATTAAAGTCAGAGATGGAAGCTATTAAAGAAATAAACTGCGTTCCTACTTTCCTCGATGGGCATATGAAAGTGGTGTCATTCAATGCATTGAAATCAAAAAGCTTTCACATTCTAGTTGAGGAAATTGGACAATATGTGGCAGGCTTCAAACCTCCATCTATGGATGACTATAGAGTCAGTCTATTAAAGTCAGAGATGGAAGCTATTAAAAAAATAAAGGAGAAACATCAGACTGCCTGGAGAAAATATGGCTGCACTTTGATGTTAGATGGATGGACTGATAAAAGAGGTAGGCATTTAATCAATTTCCTTGTGAATAGCTCAGATGGAACATTTTTTGGGGGGTCTGTTGATGCATCTAGTCAAATTCAAGATGCTAATATGTTATTTGATTTACTTGATAAGAAGGTTTGTGAGATTGGCGAAGATAATGTCATATAATTGGTGACAGATAATGCCGCTAATTGTAAAAAAGCAGGTGAATTGTTGATGCGAAGAAGGAAGAAATTATTTTGAACTCCATGTGCGGCTCATTGCATTGACTTAATGCTTGAGGATGTTGGAAAGATAAAATCATTCAAGAATGTCATCAACAAAGCAATGAAAATGACAAGCTTTATTTATAGGCATGCTCGCATTCTTGATGCTATGCGAGGAAAAACAAAGGGGGCAGACTTAGTTAGAGCTGGAGTAACCAGATTTGCATCTTTTTTTGACACTACAGAGTATATTAAAGCATCAAGAGTCATTGAGACAGTTATTTGTTTTAGATGATTTTGTGAAATGTAAGGTTTCTTCTACACAAGCAGGAAAAAATGTGGAAGACACGGTTCTTTCTAGCCATTTTTGGAATGTGGTGAAAGATTATCTAAGAGCAACATTGCCTCTTCTACAATTATTAAGGATAGTAGATGGTGATGAGAGACCTGCTCTACCAGAAGTATTTATGGCGATGGAAGAGACAAAAAAGAATATAAAAGAAAATTTTGGGGATATGGAGAAAGAATGGCAGAAAATCATAACAATTGTTGAAAACCGTTGGGAAAATCAAATGGATCGGCCACTATATTTTGCAGCTTTTTTTGTCAATCCAAGTAAATATTTCAAATGTCTTTTTATGCATCCGAAAAAATCATGGCATAATATAAATGACGCATTCAACGATGTAGTAGCAAGACTTGAACCTGATATAAATTTGCAAGATAAAATTATTGAGCAAGCTACTCATTATAGTGGAGCAAATGGGAGTTTTGTTAAAGAGATGGCGATTAGACAAAGAGAAATACTAAGTTCAAGTGAGTATATATTATTCAATTACTTTATGTTATTCATGTTAATATGTTAATAATTTATGTCTTAAAATTTTAATTTTTCAGTTTCATGGTGGCAAAGACATGGAAGTTCTGCACCAGATCTTTGCAAAATAGTCATACGATTGCTCAGTCTTTATTATTCATCATCAGGTTGTGAACGCAATTGGAGCACATTTGAGTTTGTAAGTAACTTTAATTTTTTTAAAAAAGTTATACTTACTTTAATTATCTCTTGATTTTTTAAAAAAAGTTATACTCTCTTTAGATTCACTCAAAGCGAAGGAATAGATTGGAACATCAACGATTGAATGATCTTGTCTACATTTAATATAATCGACGTCTTCAAGCAAGATTTCAAGAGAGAAGAGAAAACTGCAGAAATTTTAATTCTTTGGTTCTTGAAGAGCTTATTTGGAGCAATGAGTGGATGACTGGCCATCCAGATGATGATTCGGTTCATCCAAATGAAGATCTAACGTGGAGCATGATAGACGGAGAATTTGGAGCATCTACATCATTCCAAAATAAAAATAGATCAAGGAGGATTAGAAGTGATGAGTCATTTGATGAGACAACATTAGAGATTGAAGAAGAAGTGCATGATGATGATGATATTGAAGATGATTTTGGCATAACTGGTACAGTGGAGGAGGGACATTCAAATGAATAAGATGATAACTTAATATTTTGAAACTTGATATTGAAGACGAAATTGACCTAAGTGCCTAACTTATTATTTTGAAAACTTGATATTGAAGACTTCTTACATGTTACTGTAGCTTTACTTTTTCCTTGGTCTTCAAGCTTTGATAATTTTTCTTAATGACTGTATGTTTGTTAAATATATATAACATGTGCTTCACTTTGAGCAAAGCATGTGATTGAATGTTATTGTGTTTCTGTTTGAATGACGTCATAATGTCATATCATAATTTTATTAGTTCACAAACTAGTAACTAAATCATCTTTTTCTCATCTTATTCTACAGATGGGTGATTTTGTGTTACATTTACCTTCATTTAAATCAACTTACATCATCACTAACAAAGATATAATCACGTGTGTTTTTCCCCACATTCATGTTTTTCAAATGCATATTATTTTTACATTGTTTAAGTATAATTTTGTAATGTCATAGTTGGCTTATTTTTGTGACCACTAACATTATAGTGGTTGTGGATGCTTTGTATGAAATTTAGAAACTTATTTAGGATGTTCAATATTTACTGTCGAATGTTTATATTTTGTTGATAATGTAGAGAACTATTGACTATTTGAAGAGTGATTTTAGCTCAGTTATCCCATGTGAGTGAGAGTGAAAATAACCATTCCAATTATTTTGCATGTTATGGTTTAAAAGAGAGTTACACTTTACTGAGCATGTTAAACGCTTTGGTCGCCTTGGCGACGCCTAGGCGTCGCCTCGCCTTAGTACACCCTTTAACGTCTTGGTCGCCTTGTCGCCTTGACAAGCTTGGTCACCATTGTGCCCCATCTTCAATCATAATCTCCTTATTGGTGATTTAATTATATAACTTAAAATCGTGACACTAATTTAAAAACATAATTATGATATCTGAAATATATGTAGCGCAAATAAATTCCATTAGTTACCAAATATACTAAAAAGATTCAATAAAGGGCCAGCATAATCAACATCTAACAAGGTCTACTATTTAAGCAAAAATATTATCTCGATTCTCAAATGCATGAAGGCAATTTAATTCCACAATGCAATAAATCATGTATAATTGGCAATAGTGCAATATCTGGTCATTATAAGCACTTTAATGCAGAATGATGCAAAGAAAATTACATGTTGATAAGGATTCATTCGAGATTGGTAAAAAGGCCCGGGACAAATTATAGGCCCCTAAACTTTAGAAGATTGACTGTTGATCAAGAGAGGATGTCATCATAAGCAAGTGGGGCTCATCCGGAGCTCTCCAAATTCAGCAAATCAGTTCTCTTGTGAGCTCCTTCTGAGCCCGCCAACGAACTCTGCAAGCCGGTAGAAGCTCACATGCGAGCTCTCCTCTCAGGCAGCTTCCAATATGGCGACCTCACCCAAAGCACTTCCAAGCGGATCGCCTCCTTCAAAGGCCCCCCAAGTGCAAGGTCGCCTGGAACAGGTTTTAGTGTCCAGTAAAGGCGGGGCGGCTATCCGTAAAACCTGTACCCTCCCTAAATTGCTAATAAATAGGAGACCCCATGGCACAAGTTGAATGTATGTTCCCCCCCCAATATCCCATTTGTCAAGTCTGTATCTTCCTAATGTTGAACTCAGCATTGGTTTATGAATGGAAGTTCCTATAAACTTTTGGGATGTGGTAGGACCTCCTCGCAACAGCACGCGGGTCTCGTTTGTAGGCAATCCAAAGATCTTCTTAGCCTTCCGACTTATTCTTTTTTTCTTTCCTAGGGCGGACTGCTAGATCAATAACCTTAGGTCGCACCCTTGGTTAGAACATCGTGAATCAATTTTCTTGGTTTCCACACTTTGATGCGGTGAGCGTGGACCGTGATCAAAGTAGGAAACTTTAGTGTGAAATCTAATGGCGAATAACGACAGGCGGGAGTCAAAAATCAGCAACTCCTGAGCTGCAAGAGAATTCGTCACGCGAGCTGACCTCGTGGAGTTCAAGCAAGGCATGTTGAAGTCGATGTGAGCTCTTTTCGCGCCCAATGCCAAGGTCATCGCAGCCTCGCCGCCATTCGTCAGCTCGGCAGCGGAGACCGAATCGTCTAGATGACATGGGAAGGGGTCGCCGCCCAGCTGGTGGAGGGGCTACCTCGGTTTGAGTATGCTCAGTGCATAACCTCGTGAGCTATTCGCTTTCGCGAGGACGAGCTAGCTCGGCAGACCAGGTCGGCAAGCCCGTTTTGCGAGGACATTTTGAGTGCGCCTGATCCATAAGGGTTTCGCAAACTCGCTCTCAGTTAATACCCTGAAAAATATGATCATCTTCACCACCTGCAGTGGTTTGAGGATGTTTCCATCCACAGCATAATGGACCCCTTCAAGTGTAGATATTTCTCAATCACCTTCAAGAGAAAAGCTTGAGATTGGTTTCACCACTTGCGGGCTAGTTCAATCTATTGTTTTGAAGATCTGCGAAGGGGATCGATGTTGCGCTTCGCAACATCTAAAAAGAGGAAGAAGGGAGTGACAACTCTATTTCTTCTTGTGCAAGGGTCCTAGGAGACGCTGGGGAGTTATATCGATCATTTTCAGAAAGAGGCCATAACTATCTAGGAGGTGCATAGTTATAATTTGCAGCTCATGCTTATGTTTAGCCTACAAAAATGGAGGTGGGCCGAGATCCCCCGACTCATTTGAAGACTTGATTAACCGCAAGGGGCAATTCATCGAGGCGAAGGCAACCAACAAGGGTTTCCTTGCGTCTTTGATGAGGTTGATGAAGGCAGAATAATTGACGACCTCGGGAGGAGGTAGGAGGCAGAAAGATGTCCGTTGGCAGGGCGGAGAGTTCAGAAATACAGGAGCTATTCTGGAGCCCAGGGAACCTAAGAGGAGGTTCCAGGCCCCAGCGAATGTCCATGGAGACCAGCAGGATAGGACCCTGTCAGTTTGGACTCGGTTTGTGTCGTTCTTTCGAGCGTATGTTCCAACGCACTAAAAAGATGTCGGGAGATCAGGAGACCCAGCAGATCCCCACTTCAGGAAGCGATGGAGATAAATCACCAAGGCCGTCAGCAGAGGAAGATTTCGAATTATGGACAGCATAGGGGAAATGCAGTATTTTACTGTGATTTCCATCAGATGGACACGTATGCCACATCAAAATGCCCCAAGTTTTTGGAGATGAGGAGAGCAGCGGGAGGGGCGGGAAGAGCCCCAGGAGTGGGGTGAGAGGGTCATCAGGGCGATGCAGCCAGTCGGCGACATTCTAGTCCAGGCCCAAGCTCAGGGAAGATACGAAGGGCGAGTCAACGTTGAGACTCAAGGAGGCATTAACTCCATCCATGGAGGAGTGGGAGTGGAGACTTTTCGCATGGGGAGCCTTCACATCATCTACAAGATGAGCATAATAATCGAGAATTTCCACGGTATTGTACGTGGCTTTCTTCTCCAAGAAAATGAACAAAATGGTTCAAAAAACATGTTATTGGCCGTTTATATTTTGTTTCACTTCTGAAAGTAGAAAGATATTATATACGCCTTCTACTTCACCATATTCAGGGCCCAAAATCATTCAATGATCTCCTCACAATTTCTAACATTCAATACTTGACTTTTAGAGAAGTTGAAGAACACTACGGTCTCTTAGAAAATGACGGCTACTTATGAGGTTGTTTAGCAGAAACACTTGAATTCATAATGTTATCAACACTCAGAAGACTATTTGCAATAATTTTAATATATTTTGGACGTGCAAATGTCAGTCAACTTTTTCACTGTCTATCATCAACATATAACTAAACAAGATTGGTTGCATCCTATAACATCACAATCAAAAACTTTGACTTGCCACATAGAAGTGATATACTTCAAAAACTTGGAACATGCTCAGATCTCATTGAGCATGAATTGTCTATCCCAATATTGTCTGCAAATTTAAATGTAGTCGGATCACTAAACACAATCCAACATCACGCATTCAATATTATCATTGCAGCAATCATACAAAAGTTGTCAGGTCGTTTCTTTATCAATGGCCCAAGAGACACTAGAAAAACATTCTTATATCATGTTATTCTTTCGTATCTATGAAAGGATGGCTACATCATGTTGGCAACAGCGCCTTCAGGAATAACAACTATACTTTTGGGCAGAATGACAGCACAATCAAAATTCAATGCAATATGGCAGTACACCATTTTGTTGGTTTGGGAAACATTCTGAAATGTGCTAGTTGCTTGACCATACTCTGCCATCATTAGGGAAAAAGCACCATGGACAAATAGAAAGACCTTCGAGATAGTTGATTGGGCATTCCAAGACATATTTGAAAATAATTAACCATTTGATGGCAATATTAGGCGGTTGTTATTCGCAAACCATAAATATCTATCCACAGATTAACATTATTTCAATTTATTTGAGTTTATAAATGTCTATTCGCAGACCAATTCGAAAACCAGAAATGTATTGTTTATATTAAAATTAAGAATGAATGTTGTACATTTTAAGGTATTGATGACTGATAAGGTTATGATGTCACACTTATATTTTTTATTTTAGACGATTTCTTTGTTATTCATGTGATTGCGATTTCAGAAAATGTTTGGAAAGATTTAGAAAGATGGAAGCGTCCAAAAAAAAATTTTGGAGGAAGTTAATGTTTGGCCCCTTGTTAAAATTTCTAGAACCCACTGACGCATTCCTATGGTGAAAGGCGGACAGGAAAAAAATATCGTGCGCTCAACGCACATGAACTGAGTGCATCAAGCACAATCCACTATATTGTTAGATCTAAACCACTACATTGTCATTTCATTTAAAAAAAATTGTGCACCCCCAGTATCAATTTTCTGGATTCGCCGATGTCTCCTTGTGGCGAGGAAGGCAAAGTGGATGACCTTTTTTAAAAAAAATTTGTACTAATCTGCGAATAACAAAAATATCTGTGAATAGACAAAATCAACTTCCTTTATAGTTGCGAATAGACAAAATCTGTGAATAAACAAACTTGGTTTGCGAATAACAACCGCTTATTTTAATTATGGGAGGAGATTTTAGACAGGATCCACATGTTGTCGTCAGCGGAACAAAATCAAAAAATATCAATGCAAGCATTATCAAATCATCATTATAATCAAGTGTCAAGCTATTATATCTCACAGAAATTATGAGCTCTAAATGATCATGATTTCTCAGAGTTCCTGCTTCTTGTTGGCAATGGCAAAGAAACAACGATAGAAAATGATATGTGTACGAGACATTTCTACTAAATCACATAACCCTAAGTTCCAAGATCTTTATTTTAAGATATACTCAAACTATAGCAACAAATGATACTTGATCTTCCAACAATATTGATTGATAGGAAACAATTTCACATCGACATAAAGCATATGTTAATACTTTGTTTCATTACTCCTAAAGCCCTTGATTTGTAAAAAAAATTAAATGGTCACAGTTTTGAGTAACTACAACAAAGGTCCTCACCACTAACTTTGAATAGTATCATAAAGAATAAATATACACATAAGTGTTTAAACTTAAAAGTAAAGCACTTCATTAGAAAATGCAAAATAATTTTCATGTCACTAATATCAAGTTTTGCAATGTTCTTCGATAAATGATTAAACTATCACATAACAATAATAATGAGAACAAACTATCTTCTACACACATATAAAACAAGCAATTCCATGTTATTTGCATTATGGATTATTCAAATTTCATGTCAAAACTATCAAGTTACGACAATGTACCTTGATAAATGAAAATATGATCACATAACAATAATAATGAGAACAAACTATCTTCTATGAACATATAAAACAAATGTAATAACTCATCAAGTACTTATTACTTATATTATGGGTGATCCTACAAGAAGATTAAGGGTGTGTGCTTGGGTGGATTGGCACCAGTGCGGCAGGCTAAAAACAACATTTTCATGAAAAGCAGTATTTGGCGGAGTTGTTTTGGAAAAATCTATTTTTAAAAAAAGGAGGTGCTGGTTCATTTTTCGACCACAAGCCCAAGCTCCATTTCGTGTGTTTCAAAAGGCGACTATGCATCTTGATTGCTCGCACCCCTCGTCGCTCTCGCCACTCTACTACATCATTGACAATCTCTCGCGGGTTCTCTGGTTAAACTGTGCATAACAAACTATAATTCCTTTCCAAAATCGCCTCCCTTTTTTCCAATCCCTCATCGTTATGTTTCAATCGAAGTCTTGTGCATCGTCATCGCCGAGAAAGGGAGCATCCTCGCCAAGAAAGCGAGTGTCCTCACCGAGAAAGCGAGTGTCCTCACCGAGCTCAATGAGGATTAAGGGGAAACTATTCTGCACCCTTCCATCCAAATTCAGGCGCCGCTACTTCTCTCTTCCAAAACTATTCTGCTTTAGTTTGAAACATGTGAGGAAGATGGGCTTCAAAAAACTGTTCGAAAAGGAAGATTCAGGGGAAACTATTCTGCTTTTGTTCTTTATTTACAGATCTGGAGCAATATTTTTTAGTAGAAACAATTTTTTATTCCTTTATATGGAGATTGCAAGAGTCATATATCTTGATCAGGAGTGTTATAAGATGAATTTGGTTAGAAATGAATTTTTATCATAAAAAAATTTTCCCCTGAATCATTTGGTGTTTCTAATCTTCACTTTCCTCTAAAATCAATTTCTAGTAGGAATTGGAAGTATATATGCAATTGGGATGAAATTCTTTGATGATGTCATATTGCAAAATAAAGATAAGGATTGATAATTCTTATGTTGTTAGTGTTCTTACGTCGCAATAATTTAAACTCATCACAGATTCCAGAAGTTTGACTCTAAATAATATCATAAAATTTCTCATAACTACGGCAAGGTCAGAGTAACAACCAGAGTAAAAAAAGGTACAGCAAAAGTAACGTGAATATGCCTCCCGTTTAAGTACTAAATAAGCACAAACTAAGAGGGCAACGAAACCCTAGATTTTGAAACTCCGAAATAGACATCTTAAAGAGAACTCACAATGCGATCGTTGGTACCGATGGGTCCTTCGAGAATCCGGACACGAGCACGGGTCTCCTCGCAGAGCTTCTTGATGAACTCCCCTTTCCTACCAATGATACCTCCGACCTTCGACACAGGCACAATAAGACGGAAGACGTTGTCACCGGGCCATCCCGGCCATTTCTTCGTGTCTCCAGCCGCCGCAGTTTCAGTGGCCGAGGAAACGGCCGTGGCAGAACTCTGCTCTTCTTTCCGAACAACTATCGCCTCCGCCTTCTCATTCTCGTGGGGCTGCACGGAGTTGAGTTCATCCTTGACCTGCGTGGTACCGTTCGCGGGGGTGCCGGTGGTGGCCGCCGCCATTGTTGGGGTTGGAGATTTGAAGAGGTAGGGTTTTTGTGGAAGGCTCACGGGTTTGGAAATTGGGCAAAAATAGAGCAAACTTTGAGTTCGAGTGAGATGGAAAGTGTTCTTATAGTGCCGGACCCTAAGCCCCGAATCAACTTGTGCGTGAGAATGGTAAGGTCCGACCTTAACGCCAGCGCCCACGGGGCTTAGAATCTTCTTTATTTGGGATTTTAAGAGATCTATTTCATGATGATGTTTTCTTAATTTAATGTTGTCGAATTTTGTATGAGTAATGTTATAAGTACTCTTTATTATGGATATCTACACTTTATTTCAACTCTTTTTTTCTCTTTCTCCCGGTAGAGGCACCCCAATTGTCCGTTTCTTTCTCCTGTCGCGACTCCCCCAACCGGTCTCCACTCTCGCTAATCCCAGCGTTTTTCGGCTTCAACTGTCGTCATTCTCTTAGATTTCTCTAGCGAAATCATTTGCGCTCGATTCTCGTCATCCTCTGGTCCAGGAAGCCGACGGGATCACCTATTCTAGGTAACCTTGTCGTGAAGTCGCTCCTTCCTTCTTTGCAGTTTTATTCTGAAAGTTCGGCCTGAAATACTTTCATCTCACTGATTTCAGAATTTGTTGAGGTATACTTTAAGTTTTCATGTTCTTTTTTGTTTGGGTTTTGGGTTTTTCATCCAAAATCGCTCTCCTCTGCTTCAGGAAGCCGACAGGATCACCTCTACCAGGAAGCATTGCCGTGAAATTGCTCATTCTCACTGCTTTCAGAATTTGTTGCAATATGTTATGAGTTTTCTGATGGGTTTCACCTTCATTTATAGGAGAGAGGTCCCCTCATGATCTCCTCCAAAAGTGGATCATGGGTGGCCCACCCCCTCCATGAACTCTCATGAGGAGGAAGTCATGGGGGGTGGGGCCCGCACCCTCACCCCATGGAGGAAAACCGCCAGCCGGGAGGCCTAACCGTCGCCGACACCCGGCCTCCCGCCGACCTCGCCGGGAGGGCGCCGCGGCAGGCCGCCAGCCTGGCCCCGGGCGGCCAAGGCCGGTCGCCTGGCCGCTGCCGGCCCGGCCCCGACAGGCCGCCGGCCAAGCCGCGGCGGGCCGCCGGCCTGGCCCCGGCCGGCCCCCGGTGGCCGCCGCCGCCGGCCGCTCGGCCGGCCACCACCGCCGTCGTGGCGGCCCATCGCCGTGGACAACCTCCCCGCCATCTGATTAAGGGGAGGCTCTCCTCTCCATCCGATCAAGAGGGTAACCACTCACTAGCCCCCTACTTTAGTGGTGGGACCCGCCATGATCCTCCCCTGGAGGCTATAAAAAGGACCCCAGGGGCTCTTCATTCTAGTCTTCTCTTCCCGGAGTTGTCTTCTTCTTCAGGGGAGAGCTCTCGTGCCTCCTCCCCCGAGTCGACCTCGAGCCGCCGTGAACCACCAGCGGCCGCCCGCGGCCACCAGCGCTCCACCAACGTGTAGCCAGCCGGAAAACGCCCCAGTCCCCGCAAAAGCCAGAGGAGGAAGGCAACTGTAGCCAGCGAGTGAACGCAATTAAAATCGCCAGAGCATCGGGATCGTCCCACGCATTCCAACATCCAAACTACTCCTGCGGCGCAGCCTGTTGCACGTCGGGAGTCATAGTCTCTCTCTCTCCTCCAAGTTGTAACGGGAGTGGCCTGTCGCCACGATTCTCTAACACATTGTAATCAGCAGAAGCTAGTGGAATTTGACCGGCGCAGGCCCGGTCACGTGATTTTTACCCATTTGAGGGGTTTTTCCACGTCATCACACCTTGTGTCAACTTTGCATTTTCATTGACTGTATGCGCGCTCAACTGCTCCGTGAGCTAAGGCAGTCCAAGAAACAACCGTTCCGATCAGGGCATCGAGTTAGTCCGCAATAGTTTGGCGCTGTCTGTAGGAAAGCGATTCCCAACATCCTGCGAGAGAATTAGATCGCCAGCTCAGCCGCCTCCAAGTCTTGCTCCAATGGTAAAAGGAGGCGCCTGCGCCGCTGAAAGATTCATCCTCGGAGGGCTCACCAAACCAGCACGCACCCACTCGCTAGTGAGCATGCCAAAAGAGGCAAAGGCTGCATAAGCAGCTGTAGACACCCTCGAGAGACGCGTCCACTAGATAGAGGAGCAGCAGATCGAAATGTTCACTCTACTCAAAAGTTTAGCGGCACCAGTCATTCTCATGCCGCAGCCGAATTGGCGCCCAACCCAAGAAGTTCTGCAACAAGAAGAACAAGCCCTCGTAAGACATGGAGAGCGGCATCAAGTTAGGTGCCGTGGAGACAACTGTTGTCGTGACCCTCAGGGGACTGGGGGGCAACATCCGCTTCAAGAATATCCTTCTTTGTGCACTGCCCGCACAAGCATGATGCGCACGGTTAAGAATGATCCGGCATCCCGCCAGCCAAGAACTCCTCAGCCTTTCAAGCAGGCTGACTTACAACCGCTAGGAGAACTCTCCGCCTCAACCAGACGTTGCCCACATAAGGATTACGATATAAAGAAGGAGTTCTCGAGCACAAATAGCTCCCCCACACATGTGGCCCCATTCCAGGAGATGCAGGGTCACCACCTCGTCGGTTCACATTACGAAAGGAATACCGGAACCAAGATGACACTCGATGCCCCAGCCGCGAAGCTAGGACCGAGTAAATGTCTGCCTAACTACAGCTCATTTGACTCCTGGACAGAGTCGAACCCGAAAGACGACGTTGAAATCCACAATTTCAGCAGAACCGGCAACCCGCAGGCACACGTAGAGTATTTCGAAGCTATCATGCATGCTCACAATGCTTCAGATCAATTCATGGTCCAGACGTTTCCAACAACATTGAAAGGGGAAGCTCGAGCCTGGGTTCGTTCTCTACGGGAGGAAAGGATAAGCAGCTACATTGAACTCGCAGCCCTCTTCATCAAAAGGTTCACCACGATCAGAAAGCCCTCACTGGAAGGTCCAAGTCCGGGTGGGGTTCAAAGAGGAAGCTGGAGAGCGGTGGATACCTCGAGCACAAGAGAAACTGCGACCAGAAAAAGCTACGCTAACTTGCGGCACTCAATGCCGCTCAAAGCAAGATCTTTGAAGCAATTCGTGACCATCCGGCCTTGCACAGGCCCAGACCGCTCGCTCCTGGCCGAGGAGATTTGTCAAAATACTGTGAATACCACCAGGGACCAGGTCACAACACCAATGGATACAATCGGCTGAAGGAAGAAATCCAGCGACTAACCAGTCTAGGGGCGGTTGATCAATTTTTATCAAAAAAGAGATCACCACCTAGTCAGAGCATAAGGTGTATAACCATCAGAATTGGTGAAACATCCACCGAATTGAGCTAGGTCCTTGTGGACAGGGAGGTTGTCGTTAATGTGTTGTTTCTATCCACATTACTCCAACTCAAGCTCACCACGGGCAGCCTCGAACTAGCATCCGCCAGAACACGTGTTTCAGGGGACGCTCCAGTACCAGTCATGGGCACCATCACTCTCCCAGTCACTCTTGAGGAAGCATTTCAGCAAGAACACTATGATGTACAGTTCATAGTCATCCAAGCTGATTCGGACTATACCGCAATACTCCAATGGTCGCTCGTGGACGTCTTCCAATCCTGTTCCTGCCACTTCCATCCTTGAGCCATCTCCTTTTCCGCTCATTTACTTGTTTGAAGTTATAAAAGCTGCAAGCTCGGGCTTGCAAGAACAATTTTTTTGTTATTTTATTAATATAATAGTTTGGCCAGGCTGAGTCATGCACCCGGATTGAGCATCTACGTTCTCCAGCATCCGGATTAAGCACATACGTTCTCCGACAGTAGGATTGAGTACTTATATTCTCCGATGTCACTCGTCATGCCATCATCAGGGCCTGCCCCCTCGCGATTGCACCCGGATTGAGCACCTACGTTCTCCGGCACCTGGATTAAGCACCTACGTTCTCCGACAGTCGGATTGAGTACTTGCATTCTTCGACGTCACTTGTCATGCTATCGTTAGGGTCTGCCCCCCTCGCGATTGCACCCGAATTGAGCACTTACGTTCTCCGGCACCCGGATTAAGCACCTACGTTCTCTGACAGTCGAATTGAGTACGTACATTCTCCGACGTCACTCTTCATGCCAACACCGTGGGGGCCTGCCCCCCTCACGAAGAAACCGCGAGCATCTCTCGCCCAAACTAAGCTACGAGCAACACTCGCGCAATACTATGGGGGCCTGCCCCCCTCACGAAGAAGCCGGGAGCATCCCTCGCGCAAGCTAAACCGCGAGCAACCCTCGCGCAACACCGTGGGGGTCTGACCCCCTCACGAAGAAGCCGCGAGCATCCCTCGCGTAAGCTAAGCCGCGAGCAACCCTCGCGCAACACCGTGGGGGCCTGCCACCCTCACGAAGAAGCCGCGAGCATCCCTCACGTAAGATAAGCCACGAGCAACCCTCGTGTAATACCGTGGGGGCCTGCCCCCCTCACGAAGAAGCCGCGAGCATCCCTCGTGCAAGTTAAGCCGCGAGCAACCCTCGCGCAAAACCGTGAGGGCCTGCCCCCCCCCCTCACGAAGAAGCCGCGAGCATCCCTTGCACAAGCTAAGCCGCGAGTAACCCTCGCGCAACATCGTGGGGGCCTGCCCCCCTCACGAAGAAGCTGCGAGCATCCCTCGCGCAAACTAAGCCGCGAGCAAACCTCGCGTAACACCGTGGGGGCTTTCCCACCTCACGAAGAAGCCGTGAGCGTCCCTCGCGCAAACTAAGCCGTGAGCAACCCCCGCGCAACACTGTGGGGGCCTGCCACACTCACGAAGAAGCTGAGAGCATCCCTCGCGCAAACTAAGTCGCGAGCAACCATCGCGCAACACCGTGGGGGCCTGCCCCCCCCCTCACGAAGAAGCCGCGAGCATCCCTCGCGCAAGCTAAGCCGTGAGCAACCATCACGCAACACTGTGGGGGCCTGCCCCCCTCACGAAGAAGTCACGGGTATCCCTCACGCAAGCTAAGCTGCGAGCAACCCTCGCGCAACACCGTGGGGGCCTGCCCCCCTCACGAATAAGTCGTGCGCATCCCTCGCACAAGCTAAGTCGGGAGCGACCCTCTCGCAACACTGTGGGGGCCTGCCCCCCTCACAAAGAAGTCGCGAGCATCCCTCGCGCAAACTAAGTCGCGAGCAGCCCTCGCTCAACACCGTGGGGGCCTGCCCCCTTCACGAAGAAGCCGCGAGCATCCGTCGCGCAAACTAAGCCGCGAGCAACCCTCGCGCAACACCGTGGGGGCCTGCCCCCCTCACAAAGAAGCCGCGAGCATCCCTCGCGCAAACTAAGCCGCGAGAAACACTCGCACAAACTAAACGGCAAGCATCCCTCACTCACTATGAGTCACAAACCTAAGCAATACAAGGGAAGCAACGAGCCAGTGCGAACAAGCTGCCGAGTGACATAAAAACAATAACGACGTCAGTACAAAACAAAGCTGAAATGATACAAGTACAATCAGCAACGACAACCAAGCCAAAACAAGGGGCAAAACAAAGTGCAATCAATTGTAAACATACAATGGCAAAAGTACCACTACTCGTCTTCAGTATCAGAACGCTCATCCTCAAAGACATCTACAAAACTAAAACTGGAGGTGTCACATCCCAGGCTCTTGCTCACAAAGCGAAAAGCCTTCGAGACACCGCGTCGGAGCGCCAACCCACGTATGTCATCCATCTGAGGCTCCACCTCCTTGGACCAAATATCGTCATGAACCTCCTCCGCGATCAGGCTACGATCTCGCATATAGTCCAGTGACTCCAAGTACTCCGCAAGCCCTGCAGCCTTCAGCTCTAACGCATGGTCATCAGAGGACAGCGTCTCCACCTGCGCATTCGCCACTCGAAGCCGAGTCTCAAGGCCTGAGACCTCCTCCCGCGTCGCCTGTAATTGGGTTTCCAAGCCTGAAGTCTCCTCCTTCGAATGCTTCAACATCTGAGTGGTCCTCTCCACCAAAGTCTTCTTCACTTCCAAAGTCCAACGTGCATCCTCTAGCTCGGACTTCAGCACCGAACCAACCCGGCAGAACCGCGCAATGTCCCAGTCGTGTTCCTCCCTCAAGGAGGCAAGCGAACTTGTCGTCGACCGAAGCTTCTCCTGAAGAGTAAGGTACTCATACTTCAGGCTCGCGTAAAGATCATTCCAGGTCAATGCAATCTGCGCCTGAGTCTCTATCTGCACAAAAAAGAAAAGAGCAAATTTGCCTTTATTAGCAAAAGATGATAAGGGAAAAAGCCTTGGAAACAAACCAAATCCATACTGTATCACTCATCGCCCTTAAGGAAGAGGACATCCGCAGAGCAGCTACACTAGCAGATGCCAGGGGGACTGGGAAAGCAAGTATCTGCACCATAGGAGTCAAATCATGACAAGCATCAGAGGTCACCGCTGCCACCACATCAAGATCTCCAGAAGGCGACGTCACCACTTTCCTCTTACGGTCCCCTCCTCGAGAAGTTTTCGTTGGTCAGCCTGTGTCCGTCGAAATACCACATTGCACCAACCGCTTCTCCTCCACATAAACATAAATGTTGAACAGACGATTGGCCAATTCACGAGGCTCAGAAAATCCAAGCACCGGGGAAAAATCCGGATCCTTCCACCTCACGCGGCGGCAGCGATCGGGAAGCATATCACATACCTCAGGAAGACCCCATGAATTCTTGACATATCCAAGCAAAGTGATGTCATTGCGACGGTCTTTTCGGGCCTCAAACTCCAACCAGACCTTGTTGCTGCGTACCTCCATCAGCTCGCCACCATAAGAACGAACATTGCACCAATCCCGAAATTGGTCCAGGGAAAGCCAGCCTCCATGCTCGCGGAAGAAAGCAACTAAGCCCATAATCCGAGTAATTCCAGCCGGAACGAACTGGGAAATAGGCACCCCGCAAAACCTCAAGATCTCAACCACCTCCTCGCACGACGGAAAACGGAAGCTGGAACTCAGAGAAACTTCGCAAATCGTCAGCCAGCCGCGAGGAGAATTTTGAACTCGCTCCTCAGGGCGCGAGATCCTCACTTCCAAATCGGCGGGAAGCTCGTACTTCTTCCTCCAAATATCCACATTATCTTCAGTCAAAGAGGAACGCAAACGCATTGTGCCGTAGGAGCGCTTCGATACCTACACAGGAAAAAAAATCAAAAGTTCGGAATCACCCGAAAAACGCGACCAAGCAATCCCAGTGGCACGCAAAAAAGGAAAACGCGCAGGACGATCGCGCAAGCACAACAAGGACACGCAAGCGTGCACAACCACACACGCACCACCCGCAGGCGCGCGCACGCGCGACCTGCCTGCGCGGCCTGCAGGCAAGGCCTGCGCGGCCTGCGCGCGCGGCCTGCGCGCGCCGCTGGCGAGGCCGACACGCGCGGCCTACGCGGGTGGCCAGCTCGCGCGCAGCCCGCGCGCCCCCAGACCCAGCATGCGTCCAGGACCCCCGCGCGCGCAACTTGCGCGCGTGTCCTGCGCGGGCAGCCTGCGCGCACGTCCTGCACGCGCACGGTCAGCGTCTTCGTCCGCCCGATGCCTCAGCATGCATTATTCGCCCGGATTTAGCATCGTCGTCCGTAAAATCCCCCTCCGAATACCTTTAAAGTGCTGGCCACCGCCGCCTCAGCCCTCTCACCGGAAGCCGTCATGACAGTAGAAACCAATGGAAATCTCTCCTCTCTCACTCACTTCGCTCTCGGATAGCAAAGATTTGGGGGGCAATTGATGGGTTCCACCTTCATTTATAGAGGAGAGGCCACCCATGATCTCCTCCAAAAGTGGATCATGGGTGGCCCACCCCCTCCATGAACTCTCATGAGGAGGAAGTCATGAGGGGTGGGGCCCGCACCCTCACCCCATGGAGGAAAACTACCAGCCGGGCAGCCTAACCGTCGCTGGCACCCGGCCTCCCGCTGGCCTCGCCGGGAGGGCGGCCGCGGCAGGCCGCCGACCTGGCCCCGGGCGGCCAAGGCTGGCCTTACCGCCGCCGGCCGCCTGGCTGCCGGCGGCCCGACCACGACAGGTCGCCGGCCAAGCCGCGACAAGCCACCGACCTAGCCACGGCGGGCTGCTGGCCTGGCTACGGCAGGCCGCCGCCGCCGGCCACCGGGCCGGCCGCCCCCACTGCCGGCCGCCCGACCGGCCGCCTAGCCGTCGTCCAAGCCGCGGCAAGTCGCCCGCCTAGCCACGACAGGCCACCGGCTTAGCCACGGCAGGCCCCCGGGGGGACGCCGCCGCCGGCCGCCCGGCCGGCCACCACCGCCGCCATGGCAGCCCATAGCCGTGGACAACCTCCCCGCCATCTGATTAAGGGGAGGCTCTCCTCGCCATCCGATCAAGAGGGTAACCACCCACTAGCCCACTACTTTAGTGGTGGGACCCGCCATGATCCTCCCTTGGAGGCTATAAAAAAGACCCCAAGGGCTCTTTATTCTAGACTTTCTCTTCCTAGAGTTGTCTTCTTCTTCTTCAGGTGAGAGCTCTCCTGCCTCCTCCCCCGAGTCGACCTCGAGCCGCCGTGAACCACCAGCGGCCACCCGCAGCAACCAACGCTCCACCAATGCGTAGCCAGCCATAAAACGCCCACGTCCCCGCAAAAGCCAGAGGAGGAAGGCAACCGCAGCAAGTGAGTGAACGCAACCAGAAGCGCTGGAGAACCAGGATCGTCCCACGCATTCCAATATCCAAGCTACTCCCGCGGCGCAGCCTGTTTCCCGCCGAGAGTCATAGTATCTCTCCCCCCCCCCAAGTTGTAACAGGAGCATCTGTCGCCCCGATTCTCTAACACATTGTAATGAGCAGAAGCTAGTGGAATTTGACCGGCGCAGGCCCGGTCACGTGGGTTTTTACCCATTTGAGGGATTTTTCCACGTCATCACACCTTGTGTCAACTTCGCATTTTCATTGACTGTGTGCGCGCTCGACCGCTCTGTGAGCTAAGGCGGTCCAAGAAACAACCGGTCTGATCGGGGCATCGAGTTAGTCCGCAACTTTTTCGTTGTTTTTTATTTTTGTTTAGGGATTTTCATCCAAAAAATATAATATAGGTTTTTTAATTCAGAAATTTAAATTGAATATGTCGTTGACATCGAATTTAGTATCTACTTTCTCACAAGTTGATGTCAGAAATCATTTTATCATGAGCACAATTTTTTGAGTAGAGAAGATTTAGTAGAATGAGTGCGTAATGTGCCTTCACGTGTTGAGTTTGTCATAATTATTCAACATGTCGATCCTCTAAATGATAGATCGGAGCCTAGAGTAGAACTTGGTTGTGACAGAGGAGGCTTAATTAGTGCAAACCAACAAAAAAATGTTATGTTGAGAAAAAATTATGAAATACTAGTTCCAAGTGTTGTGGTTGTCCATTTTCTCTACATGGACAGAAAGCTCCAAGGTTAGATGAATGGACATTAGAGGTCAAATATGAAGTTCACAACCATAAGTTTGTCCATTCATAAGCTCACTCTTATGCAGAAAGATTAAATCCAAATAAGAAACAGGTAGTTGAGGAGATGTATGCCAGAGAATCGGGTGATGGGTGCTACTGTTATAAAATCCTGCCCTTTGGGCTGAAGAAGACAAGGGCGATCTATCAAAAGATGATGGATATGGTTTTCAAAGAACAAAAGGGGAGGAACCTGGAGGTGTACGTGGATGATCTCATGATCATGAGTCAGGACGTGGACTCTCACCTCTAGGACCTAGAGGAGACCTTTTCCACCCTACGCAGGTACAAAATGCGGTTGAATCCCCTAAAGTGTGTCTTCGGGGCCAGCAGGGGGAAGTTCCTGGGGCACCTTGTCACCCCCGCGGGGGTCGAACCAAATCCTGATAAGGTCAAGGATATTGTGGAGCTGGGGTCGCCGCGGAATACAAAAGAGGTACAACGGTTGGCAGGAAAGCTGACAGGGTTAAGCAGGTTCCTCTCCCGGGCTGGGGAGAAGTGCTCCCCCTTTTTCAAAACACTAAGAGCGGGACAAAAATTCGAGTGGACCAAGGAGTGCGAGGAGACATTCCAGGCCCTCAAGATGCAATTAACGCGGGCTCCGTTGCTCCAAAGGCCCAAGGAGGGGGAGGACCTATTTTTATATCTCGGGGTCGGGGCAGAGGCCTTAAGCTCCGTCCTAGTTCATGAAGAGGGGAAGAAGCAGCTCCCCATATACTACGTGAGCAAGATCCCGAGAAAGGCCGAGCTCTGATATCTAATTCTGGAGAAGCTGACCTTCGCCCTGGTCATCTCGGCCCGAAGGATGCGGCCCTATTTCCAGGCACACTCTATCCGAGTGGTGACTGATCATCCCCTCCACAACATCTTTGAGGGGGTGGAACATACTGGCAGGCTAGCCAAGTGGTCGGTGGAGTTGCGCGAGTTTGACATCTCCTTCGTCCCCCGCCTCTCGATCAAGGCTCAAGCAATGGCTGACTTTTTGACCGATTATGTGGTCGAGGTGACGGAGGAAGAGCTCACTCGTCCGACTCCATGAAAGGTGAAGGTGGATGGCGCCTCGGGGAGGCATTCCCTGGGGGTGGGGGTGATCTTGGAGAGCCCCCAGGGAACTAGAATCGAGCAAACGGTGGTGGTGCACTTTCCCATCATGAATAATCAGGCCGAGTATGAGGTCGTAATAGTAGGGCTGTGCCTTGTCAGGGAGCTAGGGCTGTTGAACGTGGAGGTCCTTACCGACTCCATGGTGGTAACTTCCCAGATCAACGGGGAGTTTGAGGTAAGAGGCACATTTGAAACCTTCTCCATCTGACACGTGCCCTGGGAGGAAAATGAACAGGTCGATCAACTAGCAAAGCATGGTCCCCGGGTTGGGGGAACTATCACCGACCTATTTCGTGTAAGACCCCCTTTTTTTCTTTTTAAAACACCGGGGTCTTAGGCCCAGAACCGCCGCTTTGCGGTGACACCTTCGCAGCTGGGAAGGTCATCACTACAAAATGTCGATCCTGCTGGCCAAATCGATCACAACTGTAGCAAAACACGTCCACAGAAATCACATATATATGTAAATAATCTCCACAAAGAGAGTGTCCATAGATACACAGAAATATAAGATCTTGGGCTCATACTCGGTACATAAAGTTCTCACTACAAATCTCTTAACGCGGAAGTAAATACAATAACTAATAATGATCAGGACTCACAGTCCCTGTCATCTGAACTCCGGTACTAGACTAGCCCATCTCTATGCGTGCCGACCTCCGGGGCTTCTCCTCCATGCTGGGCTCCACGGTCCCCTAAAATGATGTGGTTCGAAAACCGTTAGTCTAAAAGACTAAGTCCTATCATCCCCCGCCCCTTCCCCCTTGGCTCCTAGGCACCGAGCGGGGAGAAGGAAAGGAGAGGACATGAAAGTGGAGAATAATAAACAAGCAGGTGGTGACGGAACTAATCTAGCAGTTCTATAATATATAAGACAGTAATAAGGATATGAAAAACTGAATAAGAAAGTAACCTTAACTTATATGGAAACACATAAGCTAAGGGATCTTTTGTAGGGGTCTTATCGTATAAAAAGTCTCATACCGATTTATACGATAGGGTGTCGGTTTTCTAGCAAGCATAATATGTTACAAATCCCAATAAACAAAACAAAGATTTCGTCTCCGAAATCAAGGTTAAGCCTACGGGAATTTCTATCGAAGAAAAGGAAACTTGTAACATCCCATAAGAAGTGAAAGATTACATCTCGACGCCATGTTTGTCAGGTGGGGTTTAAAGGGAAACCTAAATCTATGACCAATTCGCCCAAGTGGCAAAACCAAGATCCCAATAAAAAAAAGATTAGCCTCTACTCTTCCTAGAGCAGCCCTACTAGTTTAAAACAGGAAAGTAAATTGAACATATTGAGAGGTTGTGAGGTATACCTGACTGAACAGCTCTGGATACTTTTGTCACATCAGGTCCTGCGATTCCCAGGTATGCTCCTCCTGGCCATAGTTTCTCCACAGAACCTTGATTAACTGAACCTTCTTGCGACGCAAGATCCGTACTCCTCTGTCACCGATCCGAACCGGCTCCAAGTGAACTGACCGGTGTGAAGCTACCGGTCCATCTGTGGTCGAAATCTGCTGCTCCGGGCGTAGTAGAGCCCTCCTAAGCGAAGATATATGGAACACGTCGTGTAAACCTGCCAGTTCCGCTGGCAACTCCAGCCTGTAATCTAGGGGTCCGATTCGCTCCAGGATCCTATAAGGGCCCATATACTTAGGGCTGAGCTTCTTCTTCCGACTGCGCACCCGTGAAACTCCGTGCATGGGCCGGATCTTCAAAAAAACCCGGTCTCCCACCTGAAACTCTACCTGACGGTGTCGGGCGTCGTAATACTTAGCCTGTTGGCTCTACGCTTCCAGCATTCTGTCCTGTATCAGTCTCACCTGAGCCTCAGTGTCTTCGATAAAATCTGATCCCAACGCCTTCAGATCCTCGTCTTGAATCCATGAAAGCGGAGTCCTATATCTCCTTCCGTACAAGGCTTCATAAGGAGCCATCTCTATGCTGGACTGGTAGCTGTTGTTATAGGATAACTCGACCAATGGTAAAATCTTCTCCCAAGGTTCATTTCGATCCAGAATGCATAGCCTTAGGAGGTCCTCCAATGTACGGTTGGTGCGTTCCGTCTGCCCATCCGTCTGGGGATGAAATGTTGTGCTGAAGGTCAGCTGTATGCCTAAGTAAGCCTGCATGGATCTCCACTCCCTGGATGTGAACCGACCATCCCGATCTGACACGATTGTCTTGGGCACCCCGTGGTAACGAATGAACTGCTCTACGAATCTCCGCACTAGTACCCCAACCAAGTCATCTTTTCTGATCGGAATGAATCTAGCAACCTTCGTCAGCCGATCGATTATGACCCAATCCGAATCGTTTCCCGTCCGTGATCGGGGAAGGCCATGAATGAAATCCATCGCGATGTCCTCAAATTTCCACACCGGCACCGGAAGTGGCTGTAGCAATCCTGCGAGGTTTCTGCACTCTGCCTTCACCAGCTGGTATGCCTCACAATGAGTCACAAAGTATGTAATGTCCTTCTTCATCCCCTGGCAGAACACCGTCTTCTTCAAGTCTGTCATTATCTTGGTGATCCCCGGGTGTATGGAATATTTGCTACAATGTGCTTCCGCCATGATGTCCTCCCGAATTTGACCTCCTGCGGCTATATAGACCCTGCCTCCGAAATATAGCAATCCATCTCTCAGTGAATAATCTCCCGTCGAACCCTCCTCCAAGGATTGGAATATCGGCTCTGCCCATGCATCTGTCTTCTGTCCGTCCCGGATGCGGTCCTGAATATTATATATGGCAACCATCAATGCTAGATACTCCATGTACAGCTCTGGATCATTCTCGGACACTAGGGATATCTGCATATCTCTAAAAGACCGGACTAGCTCCATGGACATCAGTTGTGGTCCCTTCCCTGAGGTATCTCCTCTCCGGCTCAGAGCATCTGCCACCACGTTTGCCTTCCCGGGATGGTAGTGCATGGTGTACTGGTAATCCGACAGGAACTCCACCTAACGCCTCTGTCTGATGTTGAGTTCCTTATCTGTGTCCACATATTTCAAATTCTTGTGATTTGAGAAGATGTCACAGTGAACCCCGTAGAGGTAGTGTCGCCAAATATTCAGAGCAAATATTACTGCACCCATCTCCAGATCATGCACCAGATAGTTCTTCTCATGTATCTTCAGCTGTCGGGAGGCGTAGGCTATTACGTGTCCGTTCTGCATTAGAACGGCACCCATCCCCTGGTAGGAGGTGTCCATGTACACCTAGAATCCCTCCCTTCCCGACGGAAGAGCGAGAATGGGAGTCGAGGTAAGCCGACCCTTCAACTCCACAAAGGCCGCCTCGTACTGTGGCGTCCAAATGAAAGGGGATTCCTTCTTCGTCAGGGATGTAAGAGGGAGTGAAATCTTGGAGAATCCTTCGACGAACTTCCGGTAATATCCGGCAAGTCCCAGGAAGCTCCGTACATCCGTGACTGTCTTCAACGGTGGCCAATACTGAACTGCCCGAATCTTGGCCGGGTCTACTGCCAACCCAACACCGCTGATGATATGACCTAAGAAGGCCACCTCCTTTAGCCAAAACTGGCATTTGCTAAACTTCGCATACAGCTGGTGTTCCTGTAGCCTCTCTAGAGTCAAAGTCAGGTGTCGTGTATGCTCCTCCTCCATCCTTGAGTAGATGAGGATGTCGTCAATAAATACGATGACGAATACATCCAAATACTCCTCGAATACCCTGTTCATGAGGCTTGTAAATGATGACAGTGCATTTATGAGCCAGAAGGGCATCACTGTAAACTCAAACAGTCCGTACCTACTACTGAAGGCGGTCTTCGGAATGTCCTCTCGAATCCGTAGCTGGTAATAACCTGACCTCAAGTCAAGTTTCAAGAAGAAATGCGCTCCTTCTAGTTGATCGAACAACTCGTCAATCCGTGGCAACGGGTATGTATTCCGGACTGTCAGTCTGTTCAGCGCTCGATAATCAATACACAAGCGGAGACTTCCGTCCTTCTTTTTGACGAATAGTACCGGGGCTCCCCACGGTGAAGATCTTGGCCGGACAAACCCTGCCTCTACTAGTTCCTGCAACTGACTTCGGAACTCTGTCAACTCTTTGGGGCCATCCGCTAAGGATCCCTAGATGCCGGCTTGGCCCCCGACACAAGCTGTATCTGGAAGTGCTGCTCTCGGTGCGGAGGTAGTCCTGACAGTTTCTCTAGAAAGACATCAGCAAAATCTCGCACCACCGGTATGTCTGTCACAGACTCATTGGCCTCCACCATCTCAAATAGAATCTGATAAACCTCCTCTCCCTGTAGATGGGCCTTAACGGCCTGTACTGAAGATAAGAGTATACGAGAGGCAGGTCTTATACCTTCGATGATAATGACAGAGTCTCCATGCCTCACGGTGATCCTCTTTGCTTGGCAATCAATCTGGGCATGGTTCCAGTGCAACCATGTCATGCACATGATCAACTCGAAGACTGGCATCCTTAGGATCGTTTCCGGTACTTCGAATGACTTTCCGCCAATCTCCGCCTCCATGTTGCAGTGGGCAAAGGTGAATAGTTCTGATCCGGCGGGTAAACGCACCCTCTTCATCAGGCCTGTGAACCGCTCCACACCTTCCAGCCCTTCCATGAAGGCTTCCGACACGAACGAGTGCAAAGCACCCGTGTCGAATAGTGTATATGTGGGCTTGCCGTTGATGAAGACTATACCTGGGGCGATTAAATGTCTTAGGATTATATAACGAGTTCTCTTTCCTATTTATTCTATCTAGTGCAGTTCTAAAAAATTGACAACTAAG
The DNA here is from genome assembly GCA_039583875.1 of Platanthera guangdongensis. Taxonomy (NCBI): domain Eukaryota; kingdom Viridiplantae; phylum Streptophyta; class Magnoliopsida; order Asparagales; family Orchidaceae; genus Platanthera; species Platanthera guangdongensis. The sequence goes on along the minus strand of CM077153.1, from coordinate 55,153,790 downwards.
AAAGGAAATTCTATTTAAACAATTAAACATCTTGGCGTACCTACTATGACCTGCTCTGGGTTCCGAGGCTGCGCCAGGTCCAAAGCATGCACCTGCTCCCCTTCTTGTCTACGATCCCCACCCTGGTATCCACGTCCTCGGCCACGACCTCGGCCTCCAAGATATTGCGCTGGCTGGGCAGCCAGTGGTGCTGGTGGGGGTGCCCCCCTCATGGGGCAGTTCCTCCTGATGTGCCCCACCTGATGACAATTGAAACATTCTGGCGGGGGATATGTCATTCCCCCGGGTCTCTGTCCCTCCCGTGTCTGAAGAGGTGGTGGAGCCACCACCATTGGCTCCCTTGTCTCCTGTCTTGCCTCCTGACGAGGCTGGTCCTCCACCCTCCTCCCATCCATGATATGGGCTCGTCTCTGATCGTTCCTTACTCCTCGACCTTGATCCTCCGCTGGCCGTTTCCGGCCCCGAGTAGCTTGCCAATCAGCCTCTATCCTTTTTGCCATCTCTAGTATCCGGGAAATGGGCCCGTCGGATACAAACAGTAGAGTCTCCCTCAGCTCCTCTCGTAGGCCCTTGCAGAACCTTTTGGTATATCCCGTCTCGTCTAACTATAAGAGTCCGCAAACCGGGCTAGATGGTTGAACTCTCGGTGGTACTCCACCACCATCTTGTTCCCCTGTCTCAACTGCAAAAATCTATCCTCCAGCTCGTCCCTGGTCGACTGTGGAACAAAGTGTCCAAATAACGCCCCCCCTGAACTCCTCCCAAGCAATCTCTGCAACCTCCCTGTCAGCAAACGTCGTATCCAGCGAAGTCTTCCACCATATCTTGGCATGGGACTCCAAGTAAGAGACAACCAAGGGCACCCTCTCCTCCCAAGGGCACCGTATCCCGGTCAACATCTCATACAGAATGTCCAGCCATTCCTTCGTCCGAACGACCGACTCTGTCCCCAAGTAGGATGGGGGAGAAAGTCCTCGAAAAATGCTCAGCCAGTTGGCCCCCGGGTTTGGCTGCGGAGCCGGAACCTGTTGTGCCCTAAACGCGTCCAGGATAGCTGTCAGAGTCTGTCCCATCTCTGACTGTAGGAATGGAGTGGGGACCGGGGGAGGTGGTGCAACGTCCGGAGTCTGCTGTACTCCACCTTGTGGTGTAGGTTGTGCTGGGGGCTGCATAATAAAAGTCAACAGTAAGTAATCGACTCTAACCTAATTAAAAGTGGACGATTTACATGTGATCCCCCATATGGGCACACCACTGCTTCCGCTGTTTAGTTTGTCCCCAAACTAAACCCGTGCGGGGGTGACCCAGGGATTGTGGACTGATACTTGTCGATCGAGGTTTTCCCTCTGATACCACTTGTAAGACCCTCCCCCCCTTTTCTTTTTAAAACACCGGGGTCTTAGACCCAGAACCGCCGCTTTGCGGTGACACCTTTGCAGCTGGGAAGGTCATCACTACAAAACGCCGATCCTGCCGGCCAAATCGATCACAACTGTAGTAAAACATGTCCACAGAAATCACATATATATGTAAATAATCTCCACGAAGGGAGTGTCCACAGATACACAGAAATATAAGATCTTGGGCTCATGCCCGGTACATCAAGTCCTCACTACAAATCTCTTAACGCGGAAGCAAATACTATAACTAATAATGATCAGGACTCACAGTCCCTATCATATGAACTCCGGTACTAGACTGGCCCATCTCTATGCGTGCCAACCTCCGGGGCTGCTCCTCCATGCTGGGCTCCACGGTCCCCTAAAATGATGTGGTTCGAAAACCGTTAGTCTAAAAGACTAAGTCCTATCATCCCCCGCCCCTTCCCCCATGGCTCCTAGGCACCGAGAGGGGAGAAGGAAAGGAGAGAACATGAAAGTGGAGAATAATAAACAAGCAGGTGGCGACGAAAATAATCTAGCAGTTCTATAATATATAAGACAGTAATAAGGATATGAAAAACTGAATAAGAAAGTAACCTTAACTTATATGAAAACACATAAGCTAAGAGAACTTTTGCAGGGCTTGATGAGTACGATTATGATAGGCTTTTTACTATCATAATTGTAATCATGTCTACCATTTCCTGCCCCTTTTTGTGTTGATTTCATGATAATAGTAAAGAAATTATCGTATCATAGATAGAAGAGCGTATTTAGAAGTCCTTGTCAGTTCTTGTAATAAAACTAATTACTGAGTCTATCATTTTTCTATTGCAGGTAATGCCAACCAATGGGCCTAAAAGTCTCGGAGCAAACAGAGGAGTTCACGGAGTCTACATGGCTGATGACAGGACGAAAATTTGGTGCACACGGCCAGACACACGGCCGTGTGCCTACCCGTGTCCTATGCACCTGGAGCTGAAGAATTTAGGCGCAGACGATGGAACCTCACACGGGTATGACACACGCCCGTGTGCCTACCCGTGTCATCTTTGCACACGACTGCCAACCAACCCGTATCTGAACAACACGGCCGCACACACGGCCGTGTCCATACCCGTGTCATCTGACACGGCCCACTACCAGACACGCCTGCTCGTGGGGAACCGCCCAGGAACCGCCTAGGAACCGCCCACACGGCCTGCCACACGGCCGTGTGCGACCCCGTGTCCGATCTGTTTGCTAGGGAACTATAAATTTCCTGTAGAAAAATTTGTTTAGAACTTTTGGATCATTTCTGGATTGGAGAACTGCTGGAGGCCGAAGGGGAGCATCCAAGACAAGGAGGATTGAAGGGTATTTCATATGTATTTTTTATTTAATCATTAACCCTTTGAATCCTTCCTTTATCTTGATGATTCATCTTCAATTTATGTTTTAATTTGCATGAACTTCTATTTGAACATTCTAGTAATCATGTATCACCTTGTTTATGTTACATTTGTAGTATTTTATTTGTGTTTATGCAATCAAACAAAGAGTTTAATCCTCCTTATGAATTACTTATTTATTTTACACAATTTGCAATTGGCTAGATTGAGAAATTGGTTGTTTGCAAAGAATTTTGGTATGCTCATATTGTGATGATAATTCCCTTTATAATTCAAACTTTATGATCGAGAGATATTTTGTTTGGAAAATTAGAACACGAATAAAAGGATTCATGTTAATTTAGAGATAGAATTCATGACTTTATGTAGTAATAAAGGTATTTTACTTAATGCGAACTTGAGTGATGTGAATTGTTCGAGAGAAAATTTACTATCTTAGGTTTAGATTTGGAATTGCTCGAGAGAGAATTTTGATGAAAAATTAACCTTTACATTGCACAAATGTAACAATTTTTTCATGTCATGACCGCTTAGAATTGAATTGATAAATGAATTTGTTCATGTAATTATTTAAAAGCTTCATGTTGTTATCGTTTTTATTTCTCCAATACTGAATCATCCAAATGGTCATAGTTATGTTAATGTAGTTTAAATATCACTTTTGTTTAGAGGTATGATAATAAAGGGAGGGTGAGTACGAATAGTTGAAACGACCCTGTGGAATACGACACGAGATGTAGATTTCTCATATATTACGATTGATAGGTGCGCTTGCCTGAATGCTAATTCAATCTAGTTTAAGTCCATCTACATAATTGTATTAGAATGTAGAATGAAATCTCATTGAGTTATTACTTGTTAGCAAGAAAAATCATCAAGTTTTTGGCGCCGTTGCCGGGGAATTGTTTTCAATATTTTGAAATCCCAATCTTTTTTGATCTACCAATTTTCATTTATATAGTTGTAAATTAGTATTTGAATAATTATATTGCGTAATATTTTTTTTTGTAGTCTGTTAGTCTATGACCAGGGGCAGAAATTCTGGGCTAGTACCATTTCATCCTGACCCAGAACGAATTCTCCATAACACTAACTTAAGGGACGTGGGAATTAATACCACAGATAATTCAAACGGACTATCAGAAGAGGAGACAGTAAACCAAGGAGAGAATCATCTTGAAAACTTAGATACCATGGCCAACCAAAATGAGCAAACCATGTCTGACTTTGCTAGACCTAATCTCCAAGGAACCGGGTCGAGCATCGTTAGACCACCGATAGCTACCAATAACTTTGAATTGAAGCCTAGTGTGATACAAATGGTTCAACAGTATGTTCAGTATGATGGCTTGCAAGATGAGGATCCTAACACCCACTTGGCCGGATTCTTAGAGATATGTGACACATTCAAGATCAATGGTGTTTCCAACGACGCCATTCGATTGAGATTGTTTCCATTTTCTTTAAGGCATAAGGCGAAGCAGTGGTTGAATTCCTTACCTAGAGGGTCGATCACTACTTGGGACATGATGGTTGAGAAGTTTCTGATGAAGTATTTTCCACCTGCGAAGACTGCGAAGTTAAGGAATGACATCTCTACATACATTCAATTGGAGTCTGAATCGTTGTACGACACATGGGAACGATTCAAGGAGTTGTTAAGGAGATGTCCCCACCATGCTCTACCTTCATGGCTTCAGATTCAGACCTTCTATAATGGTCTAAATCCAGCCACCAAACAAATGATTGATGCGGCTAGTGGAGGAACTTTGAACAACAAGACACCTGAAGCGGCTCAGCAGTTGATAGAGGACATGGCAATGAACAATTACCAATGGACTACAGTAAGACAAAAGCCTAGCAAGCCCGCAGGAATTTATGAAGTAGATGCCGTCACCGCCTTAGCAATTCAAGTGGAGAAACTTCACCAAAAGATGGACAACCTTACCTTAGCATCACCTTCCATGACACCTCAACAATGGGACTCTTCATGCACTGGAATGCCTGGATGTGAACCGTAAGTTCAAGAGCATGTTGACTATATGGGTAACAATATTAGGCCACATTTCAATCAAGCCAACAACCCATATAGCTCTACATATAATCCTGGATGGCGAAACCACCCCAATTTCTCTTGGGGAGGACAAGGAAATCAAGGGAAGCAACCCATGTTTGGACATCAACCACAGTTGGAACCAAGGAAGCCTACATTGGAAGATGTGCTTACCAAATTCATGCAAACTACCGATGTAGCCTTCCGGAATCAAGAGGGTTCAATTCGGAACTTGGAAAATCAGATTGGTCAGCTTGCAAGGATGGTTTCTGAAAGGCAGCAAGGAACACTTCCAGGGAATACAGAGATAAATCCAAGGGAGCATGCAAAAGCCGTTCAATTGAGGAGCGAAAAGGAGTTACAAGACCCAAGGCCTGCAAAAGAAGCACCCCAATTGGAGTCTAGCGGCGAAGGACCAAGCGAGATGAACGTACAACCGATGGAGTACCAACCAGCATTACCATACCCAGCAAAGCTTAACAAGGAGCGCATGGATGCGCAGTATGGTAAATTTTTATCTATGTTTAAGCAATTACATGTTAATTTACCTTTTTCTGAAATTATTCAAATGCCTAAATATGCAAAATTTCTTAAGGATTTGATTTCTAATAAAAAGAAAATAGAAGAATTATCATTAGTAACATTAAGTGAAGAATGTTCTGCTATTTTGCAAAATAAATTGCCACAAAAACTTAAGGATCCCGGTTCATTTTCAATTCCATGCTTAATCGGTGATTTACAAGTAAATAAGGCTTTAGCAGATCTAGGAGCAAGTATAAATTTAATGCCTTATAAACTATATCTGAAACTAGGCCTAGGAGAACTTAGCCCAACAAGAATGAGTATTCAATTAGCAGATTGATCGGTTAAGTATCCTAGAGGAATAGTAGAAGATGTATTAGTTAAGGTAGATAAATTTATATTTCCTGCTGATTTTGTTATTTTAGATATGGATGAAAATATCGAAGTATCACTCATACTAGGTCGTCCATTTCTAGCTACATCTAGAGCACTTATTGATGTTTTTGATGGTAAATTAGTATTGCGAGTAGGAGAAGATGAAGTCACTTTTCAAATTGGCAATACTATGAAACAATCCTTAGATAACGATGATTATTGCTATTTTTCTCATGGTATTGATGAATTTATGTCTTCTATAAATTCAAATTTTTATTATAAAGATCCTTTAGAAATTTGCATAACTAACAACTATCTAGAAGATGATAAAAATGATGACATTATTGAACATTTATTTTTTCTAGAAAATTGTGTTGCTATGAATAGAACAACGGAATATAGTTTAATTACTGAAGGAGATCATGAAATTCTTAAGAATAATACTAAGGATCCACCAATAGTAGAATTAAAAAAATTACCGGATCATCTTGAGTATGCATTCTTAGGAACAAATTCTTCGTACCCAGTTATCATATCTTCAAATCTTTCCAAACTTGAAAAAGAAAAATTGATAACTGTATTGAAGAAATGTAAAGGTGCAATAGCGTGGCAAATATCTGATATAAAGGGTATTAATCCTAGTTTTTGCACTCATAAAATTCTTTTGGAAGAAAACTATAAGTCGTCTATTCAACCGCAACGTAGGCTAAATCCTAATATGAAAGAGGTAGTTAAGGCTGAGATTGTGAAGTTATTAGATGCTGGTATTATATATCCTATTTCGGATAGTTCATGGGTTAGTCCTGTCCAAGTAGTTCCTAAGAAGGGTGGCCTGACTGTAGTAGCAAATGATAGAAATGAATTAATTCCAACGCGAACGGTAACAGGTTGGCGTGTCTGTATAGACTATAGGAAATTAAACGATGCTACTAGGAAAGACCATTTCCCTCTTCCTTTCATTGACCAGATATTAGAACGCTTATCAGGACATTCTTATTATTGTTTTCTAGATGGACTTTCTGGATACTTTCAAATTCCTATAGCACCAGAAGACCAAGAGAAAACAACATTTACTTGCCCATTTGGTACCTTTGCCTATAGACGTATGCCTTTCGGGTTATGTAATGCACCCGCCACATTTCAAAGGTGCATGCTAGCCATCTTTAACGAGTATGTTGAAGATATCATGGAAGTGTTCATGGATGATTTTTCGGTTTTTGGCGACTCCTTTGAGTTGTGTTTGAATAATTTAGAGAAAGTTCTTAGGAGGTGTGAGGAGACGAACCTAGCGCTTAGTTGGGAGAAGTGCCATTTCATGGTACAAGAAGGGTTAGTACTTGGCCATAAAATTTCAAGCCAAGGAATTCAAGTAGATAGAGCAAAAATAGAGACCATAGAAAAATTACCACCACCAACCTCCGTAAAGGCAGTGAGAAGTTTCTTAGGACACGCGGGATTTTACCGCCGTTTTATTAAAGACTTCTCTAAAATAGCTAAACCACTTACAAGGCTTTTAGAAAAAGACACACCTTTTATTTTTGAACAAGAGTGTCTACATGCTTTTGAGTTCTTAAAAGAAAAATTAATTAATTCTCCTATTATGATCGCACCTGATTTTAGTCAACCATTTGAGATCATGTGTGACGCTAGCAGTTTTGCGGTAGGGGCTGTTTTAGGACAACGCCGAAACAAACATTTTCACCCAATATATTATGCTAGTAAAACACTTAATAATGCACAGGAGAATTATACAACTACTGAAAAAGAACTCCTAGCAGTGGTATTCGCCTTTGATAAATTTAGATCATATTTAACATTGTCCAAAGTGGTAGTTTATACGGATCACTCTGCACTTAGATATTTGCTAGCCAAAGCGGAAGCAAAGCCTCGTTTAATCCGATGGGTTCTTCTTCTACAAGAATTTGATTCTAGAAATTAGGGATAAACGAGGAGCGGAAAACTTAGCGGCAGATCATCTTTCACGTTTAGAAAACCCACTACGATCAATGTTAGATGAATCTGAAATTTCTGATACATTTCCTGAGGAATCATTATTTGCCATATCTACCAATATACATCTAGATTATCCATGGTTTGCAGATTATGCAAACTATCTTGTGGCTAAGTTCCTTCCAAAAGACTTTTCATATCAGCAGAAAAAGAAATTTTTCTCTGACTTGAAATATTACTTTTGGGAGGACCCTTTTCTTTTTCGGATATGTGCAGATTCTGTTATAAGAAGGTGTGTATCAGCGGAGGAAGGTTGGAAGATTTTGGAGCAGTGTCATTCAGGTCCTGCTGGTGGTCACTATGGAGCGAATCGCTCCGCTAAAAAGGTTCTTGATTCCGATTTTTATTGGCCCCTTCTATTCAGGGATGCCCAAAGGTATGTGCTTTCATGTGATTCTTGCCGAAAAGCAGGTAATATTTCTAAATTACATGAAATGCCTCAAAAATTTATCCTTGAATGTGAAATATTCGATGTGTGGGGTATAGATTTTTTGGGATCATTCCCAGTTTCTTTTGGGAATAAATATATTTTGGTAGTTGTAGATTATGTATCAAGGTGGGTTGAAGCGCAAGCTTTGCCTACTAATGATAGTAGGGTTGTAATTAGATTTTTGAAATCCTTATTCGCACGATTTGGCACACCACGTGCACTTATTAGCGATAGGGGTTCACACTTTTGTAATCTACAACTAGACAAAGTATTAGAAAAATATGGAGTTACACATAGGATAGCCACTCCGTATCATCCTCAAACTAGTGGGCAAGTTGAAGTTTCCAATAGAGAGCTTAAGAGAATCTTAGAAAAATCTATAGAAGGGAATATGAAGCAGTGGTCTAGGAAACTTAACGACTGTTTATGGGCTTATAGGACCGCCTACAAAACACCTATAGGGACCACCCCCTTTAGATTAGTCTACGGTAAATCTTGCCACCTACCTATAGAATTAGAACACAAATCGTATTGGGCAATACGCTCCTTAAATTTTTGACACTAGTTCTATAGGAGAGAAGCGTAAACTTCAACTTAACGAATTAGATGAGTGGAGAACTATGGCCTATGAGAACTCCCGGATTTATAAGGAGAAAACCAAACTATTTCATGACCGTCACCTTCGCAAACCCAAGGTATTCCAAAAAGGTGACCAAGTCCTCCTTTATAACTCCAGATTACGTTTATTCCCAGGGAAGTTAAGGTCTAAGTGGTCCGGACCCTTCAAGGTTAAAGAAGTCTTTCCCTACGGTACCATCGAGTTAACTCACCCTGAGAAGGGAGATTTTAAGGTTAATGGTCACCGACTTAAGCCTTATTATGGTGAAATCCCTATGGACTTCGCTCGCCTAGAGACTTGCCTCCATCTAGATTAGTTTCATATTAACTATAGTAGGTGTTTTTTTTAGTATTCTTGTTTTAGTATAAATCTAATTAGTTGCAATGAAAAATTAAAGAAAAAAAAAGGTTTAATGAAAAGAAATTTCCATCAAATTTTAATGAGAAAAAAAAAATTTCTGTAAATTTTTTTTTCCAAAATGAGAGTGGCACACGGCTCACCACACGACCGTGTGGATGGCCGTGTACGTAACACGGGCTCAGGCCCAGCCGTGTGGATTAATTCCGAAAAATGGCCTAATTCATCCCGAGCACAACACGGGTTCGCACCAACCCGTGTGCCCAGCCGTGTCGCCATCTCGACGATCGTCGAGATCGCTGTGTCGAGACATCAGACACGGGCGTGTCGGATAACACACGGCCGTGTCACCTACCTACCCGTGATTGTGTACCGTGCCAGCTACAACACGGGGAAACACACGGCCGTGTTCGCACCCGTGTCCACCTGACGCGCTGTCCCCAGCCAGTTTGACCACACGGACCGAGGCAACCCCGTGTTCCACGAGGCTGCTGATCCCCTAACACGGGTGCACACACGGCCGTGTGCGCACCCGTGTTCCATTTGTTTACACGGATCGACGCACCCCGTGTTCCACGAGGCTGCTGATTCCCTAACACGGTTCACACACGCCCGTGTGCGAACCCGTGTGCACCCCCTATAAATAAGGCCGTGTGGATTTTCTTTTGTGCTCACTCCAAACCCTCTCCCAGCACCAGTCATCCCGTGGCCTGAACTCAAAGGCTCTATTTTCTCCAATTCTCGCCCCCCTTCACTCGTATTTTCCCCTTCTACATTATGTCTTCCGGAAGAAGTGGAGGTCGCCGTCGCCGACCGGAATTACAAGTCTCAACGGAGAGGCGGGATGCCGCTGCTCCGCTAATTTTCACAGATGCGTCGCACACCGCCCGCTTCAACCGCTTGCAATCAAAAAAATTTCAAGATATACGTATGATTGATTGGAGCGTACTTGAAGAGATAAACTTAGCTGGAGATGTCAGGGGGCTAATTTCTGTAACGGGGTGGGATCAATTTTTTGCCATAGAGGAGTTAGGCTTTAGGGAACTCACCTTAGAGTTCCTATCTTCATTTTATTCCAGCTTTAGGCCTAATTTCATCGACGCACCGCACGCGCCCGAAGGGATAGTTTCATTTCGAGTGGGTGGCACATTTTATACACTCACCATGCTCCAGTTCACCCAATACTTAGGGGTGTATGAGGAGTCGTTCCTTTTCAGTGCTGCCTACCCCGAGATCCACTTCGAACTCCCCAACCGCGATATGGCCGGTGGTATCTGGCGCCAGATTTCCTTTGACACTGGCGCCTACGAGGCCAAGAGATCTAAGGCATCTAAATTGATTTCTCCCGCCCTCCATTACATCCACCATCTCCTTAGCCACACGTTGAGCGGCCGGGGCGAAAGCTCCGGAGTTGTCAGTAGGCAGGACCTGTTATACCTCTACAATATGACTTCACGATACCCTCTACATCTCGGTTATCTTCTAGCCCAGTTCATTCTCCATCAGGCTGACACCCATCGTATAGGGCCTATTTGCGTAGCACCCTACATTACTCGCCTCGTGAAGAATATGGGCATCTTTTTAGCCCTCCCCCAGATGACAGTGGTCGCAAAGACCGTGCCTATCACGATGGCTAGTCTTCGCGCCCTCCGCCTCGTCACCGCCCGTCAGGGCCGGGGAGGAGTCATATATTCTATTGCTCGACGTGGACCGCATATACAGGATGACAGTGATGATGAGATAGATCCTGACCTCGACGTGCCATTGGTGCCTCCACCCCATTCCACCTACGCTCATGGCGAGTCGTCTACTGCACCTCCTCCACCTCATTCACGATACTCGCGCGAGTTCCGTCAGTTTTTCGACACCGAGCTATCTCCGCTCCTACAGGACATTAAGGAGTCGCAGAAGAGGACCGAGGACCTCCTCATACAGATCAGAGACCACCTTGGGCTCGCCCCTCGCCAGCCGCCAGCTCCAGCACCGCCTTCCTTCCCGGACAATACGACAGACCACCATGCTTACTTCTGATATGTATCGATGTAGTGCTATCTTCATGTATCGTATCTTGTATTTTTTTTATATATATCAGTGTATTCAGTTCTATCAGCTATTATATATCAGTGCATTCCATTACAGCTCCTGTTTCTTTACTGTGCTCTTCTACTTATTATGATAGCAGTTTTTTTTCTTATATCATCATGAAATCACTCTATGTCCGCTTTTTACATTGCACTGAGGACATTGCAAATCTTAAGTATGGGGGTAGAATGGTTATTCATGTGGTTACAATTGATTCTAATCTGCTTATCATAATACTCAAGTTGTTATACCCCCCTTACAAATTTTTGTTTGATCTTTTAAGCTCTCATTTTTCTTTCATTTGGGATTATAAATATTTAATTTAACTTCGCACACTGATTAAAATGAATTGATGTAGACCCATAGAGTATTCAACTTTGTTGATTTCGTAATTAAGCATAGAAATTTTTTTTAGCTTAATTTTCTCTATATAATTTAATTTTAAGATTACTCTTCTATATTTGTAACTATCCAACACTCTATTTTAGAAAATATATTTATCTATAATAAAGTGAGTCGATGAGTGTAACATTTTTATAATTTGGTATTAGGGCTTTAAAATTAAAAATTACTCCATATTGATGTCTAGGACTCACCCTCTAGCATTCCTCAAAACATTACATAAGTTAATTAGTAAGGGCGGAAATGACTTAGGTCTCCTATTGGATAGCTTGAGCCTTGTTATCCCAACACCTTTAACATGATACCTTTGCACACCCAATTTGAACCTAATCCCCATCCTTTTGATGCTCTACTATTAAAATTCACCAAGGCCAAATCCTTACCTATTAGCACACCTATCATTGATGCCTGCTTGGAATGATTTGTTCATTGTGATATGTGGCCTGAGTGCGTGTATCCTTGCACCCACTTGGAATGATCCCTACTTTGAACCCAAAAAAAAAGACATAGTGATATGTGGCCTGAGTGCGTGTATACTTGCACCCACTTGGAATGATCCCTACTATGGTCCCTTGGTTAAAAAAATATATATGTATATAAAAAAATAAATAAATAGAGTGCCCTTCAAAATATGGGAAATATACAAATTGCAAAGTCTGTGGGTGTTTACATAAAATTGAAATATGTCAAGGTATCTTCCAACATAAGGCTCAATCAAGATTTAGGTGCGAAAAATTCATCGAAATTATCCTTGATTACCTCACCTTTAATCTTCTATCCTAAGCCAAAAAGGCTACACCAAAATTCAAGTCCTAAGGATCCAACCTTACTAATTCTAAATAGTGATGTGATGAGGGTGTAAAAAGGGTAAGCTCATGATTATCAGTAAGAGTACTTATAAGTTTTGAAACACTAATACGTATCTTACAGAGATTGTTATTTTCTCCTCATATTTGTTAAAGATGACTATACTTTTATTTCTAAAAGCGAGTGAGAGATAGTTAAAATGATATATTAGAGGAATTTTAAGATAAATCTATATTTAGAAAAGTCTGCTAAATTATTTCCTATGCGATTACATCATCAAAGTTCTCTTAAATTCATAGCAACCAGTGTGCGGAGGCAAAATTATTTAATGGTAACCCAGGTGTTTGAATTAGTTTGCTTAGGGACAAGCAAACATCTAAGTCTGGGGGTATTTGATGAGTACGATTATGATAGGCTTTTTACTATCATAATTGTAATCATGTCTACCATTTCCTGCCCCTTTTTGTGTTGATTTCATGATAATAGTAAAGAAATTGTCGTATCATAGATAGAAGAGCGTATTTAGAAGTCCTTGTCAGTTCTTGTAATAAAACTAATTACTGAGTCTATCATTTTTCTATTGCAGGTAATGCCAACCAATGGGCCTAAAAGTCTCGGAGCAAACAGAGGAGTTCACGGAGTCTACATGGCTGATGACAGGATGAAAATTTGGTGCACACGGCCAGACACACGGCCGTGTGCCTACCCGTGTCCTATGCACCTGGAGCTGAAGAATTTTGGCGCAGACGATGGAACCTCACACGGGTATGGCACACGCCCGTGTGCCTACCCGTGTCATCTTTGCACACGACTGCCAACCAACCCGTGTCTGAAGAACACGGCCGCACACACGGCCGTGTCCATACCCGTGTCATCTGACACGGCCCACTACCATACACGCCTGCTCGTGGGGAACCGCCCAGGAACCGCTTAGGAACCGTCCACACGGCCTGCCACACGGCCGTGTGCGACCCCGTGTCCGATCTGTTTGCTAGGGAACTATAAATTTCCTGTAGAAAAATTTGTTTAGAACTTTTGGATCATTTTTGGATTGGAGAACTGCTGGAGGCCGAAGGGGAGCATCCAAGACAAGGAGGATTGAAGGGTATTTCATATGTATTTTTTATTTAATCATTAACCCTTTGAATCCTTCCTTTATCTTGATGATTCATCTTCAATTTATGTTTTAATTTGCATGAACTTCTATTTGAACATTCTAGTAATCATGTATCACATTGTTTATGTTACATTTGTAGTATTTTATTTGTGTTTATGCAATCAAACAAAGAGTTTAATCCTCCTTATGAATTACTTATTTATTTTACACAATTTGCAATTGGCTAGATTGAGAAATTGGTTATTTGCAAAGAATTTTGGTATGTTCATATTGTGATGATAATTCCCTTTGTAATTCAAACTTTATGATCGAGAGATATTTTGTTTGGAAAATTAGAACACGAATAAAAGGATTCATGTTAATTTAGAGATAGAATTCATGACTTTATGTAGTAATAAAGGTATTTTACTTAATGCGAACTTGAGTGTTGTGAATTGTTTGAGAGAAAATTTACTATCTTAGGTTTAGATTTGGAATTGCTCGAGAGAGAATTTTGATGAAAAATTAACCTTTACATTGCACAAATGTAACAATTTTTTCATGTCATGATCGCTTAGAATTGAATTGATAAATGAATTTGTTCATGTAATTATTTAAAAGCTTCATGTTGTTATCGTTTTTATTTCTCCAATACTGAATCATCCAAATGGTCATAGTTAGGTTAATGTAGTTTAAATATCACTTTTGTTTAGAGGTATGATAATAAAGGGAGGGTGAGTACGAATAGTTGAAACGACCCTGTGGAATACGACACGAGATGTAGATTTCTCATATATTACGATTGATAGGTGCGCTTGCCTGAATGCTAATTCAATCTAGTTTAAGTCCATCTACATAATTGTATTAGAATGTAGAATGAAATCTCATTGAGTTATTACTTGTTAGCAAGAAAAATCATCAGGGCTCCTATCGTATAAAAAGTCCCATACCGATTTATACGATAGGGTGTCGGTTTTCTAGCAAGCATAATATGTAATATCAAATAAAACCTTTAACTTATAAGTACGTTTGCGCGAACTTATAAACGAAGGGGTCGTCTTACAGGGCCTATTGTATAGAGCATCCCATACCACTTATACAATAGGTGTCAGGTTATATGCAATGATTATGCTATGTAATACAATGTGAACATGCAAGTGAAACTCACCCACTTGACTCTGTGTACACAGACCTTTAGTTCCCCCTTTCTGGAGCCGAACCTCCCAGGATACCTCCGTAGTGGCAAACGGAAGTGGTGGGTTGGGCCTCGCCCACCTCTAAACCAATAATTGCACTACCAGTCAGACCTATCTTAAACCTCAACGATGGTGCACAGAGCAGAGCGTCTGCGTACTCTTGCCGGCTAGCGCACCGGACTTTATTTGGCCAAGTGCTAAACCACACTCGCCGAGTCAACGTGTTGGCGTCGGTGCATCGACCCTCCAACACCGAAGACCCACCACCTTTTCCTTTATGCACATGCAACCTTATGTATCAGCTACCGAGCCAAAGCTCCCCGGACCATCCCGTCTGTCATAAAAAATAACCGAGCCAATGCTCACCGGGCCAACCTGCCCATCACAAATCATTACCGATCCAAAGCTCGCTGGGTTAACCTGCCCTTTTATCATACCACTGGGCTTACTGCCCGAGTGACCCAACCTATCTCCCCGAGTCATCGAGGTGTGAGAAAGTGAAACCCTAGACCTTCTAACTACCCTTAAATGTTGTGTTGGATCTAACCCTAGTGTAATTGACACTTCCTCCCTACGGGAAAGACGATCTTTCGTCGATCCCGGGACACCGCCTAACTCTAGCCAATCCATCCCTCTACTCATCCTACTACCAATAATGAACTTATTTTTATCTATCCAAACTAGCAGACCACTAATCCCAAGACATGCATCAAATTATACTCCAACATAATTTCTGCAATTTTTACTATATGCAGACCACTTAAGCTATATGACCCGTAAAATGAGAGGTACAACAAATAATCATCCAGTACTCATATAATAATTATTGGAGAGCCATTATGAGATTTGTGGACTAAATCCAGAATTTCACAATTTTCCTATATATCTGATAATTTATTTAATTAATTTAGTAGCCAAAAATCCCAAGTTTGAACATGAAGTACCAATTTCAGATAAGGTAATATTCCACCAAATTTTTGTTAAATACAATATGAATATATAACTCAAAATCCAAAGCCTCAAAATTTTCAGTAAGGTGTAAACCCTTAATTTTAATTTCAAATATATCCCATAATAATTCATTTTAAGAGAATTTACAGCATTAATAGTTCCAAATATTCAGATAAAATTCATGGATGATTGTAAGGGCATATAAGTGCTCTAGAGAAAGTTTCACAATTTATCATTGAATAATAAAGTCTATATTTGATTTTCTCATAATATTCCAAGTTAAGGGGTTAATGAACAAAGTATAGCAATTATCCATCTAAAAATTCCAAATAAATTCCCATATGAGCCTACTGAACTAGGAACACTAATTCTCAAGTTTCCTAATTTTTCAACAAGTGTTGAAATCTGCAAGAATTATTTAGCAAGTTCCCAAATATTTGAGGTTGTGCAGTAGGTACCCTAATCATATATCCAAAAATTCTATTAAAATTCACATATGATTAATATGGTCTAAAACTCCCTCTGCCAAATTTGCATGATTATTTTAAGAGTCTTGCTAACCTATTCTAGCCCCACAATATTTGTGCCCTAGGCTAGGGTTAGGGTTTTGTGGGCCCTAACCTTTCCAAAATCCCTTATTATTTTTACCAGAGGGTTTTATCTATCCTAGCACCCTCCCTACAAAATTCCAAGATCATTCAAGGTGTTGTGACCTCATACCCTTCACAAGGCACAAAAGCCCTTCCTTAGGGTATGTCCTTAGATCTTAGGGCAAACCAATCCCAATCTACCCCATCTTTAATGATAAGGTGTAAGAAGCCTGCCAAGCCAGTGGCCCCAATCCCCACCTCTGTTGAGGTGATTTGGACACTCAAAACCCAAAATACACCTTTTGACCAAAATACCTTTTTTAGGGCAAAGCTAGGGTTTGCATGATTTCTGTTCAAACCACCTCCAAATATGATGAAATTATAACCAGAGATTTATATTGACCCTAAACACCTCTCACTAAAATTTGGGTGAGTTTGGAGGTCATTTGGCCCTTAAATTAATTAACCCTAGATAAATTAAATATTTTCCAAAACTATAGAAAAATTGTCCCCAAAAATTCCCATCTTTGGGCAGCCCTAGATATGGTCTAGGTGGACTCCCTGCCAAAATTTCAAATAATTTGGACCAAGGATGAAGTGTGGGCACTCAGTTTAATGTCTGCCTAGCCCTAGGTGTAGGTCCCACCAAAATGGGTGCCCTGGTCAAACCAGGCACCCAAATTGGTTCAAATCAATTTTGCTGTAAATACACTCTCCAGGCTACACTTTTCATGTTGATGACTTTTTATGAAATAGCCTCTATATATTTTTAAAAATTAAAAACATTAAATACATAAAGTGTGACAGAATGAAATAATCTGATATTATATCCTATAGTATATTATCATATATAGCACGAATCTTGACGCAACAGTCGACGACATCTGGTCATCTTCAACCTTGAGCCTACGACCAAGATTTATCCCGCCTGGAGCTCCTTCCAAGCGCTGCCGCCGGCGATCCGGCCACCTCCCCGGTCGGCCACCGCCACCACCACCTTCGTTGAGGTGGTGGTCGTCGCCAGACGACGGCTTGGCCGCTGGAAAGCACTATTCCGGCGGTTCTACCAAGAAGAGTTTTGGCCAAAAACCATGAAAATTCCAAATTGGATCGGGCTCAATTGAGCCCGAACCTTGGCCTTAGTGAATGCTATGAACTATCCATGGGAAAAGGAGTGGAGGAGGACCTTGATGGGCGGCTGTAGCCTTGCCGATCGCCGGGAAGCCATTTTGGTGGTGGTGGTGGTCGGATTTCTGCAACTGCACTATGAAACACCTTGGCTCCTTCAGGTAAGTGGTGGGACTGACTCCTTGGAGTCCAGTGAAGGTTTTAAGAAGAAGAAAAGAGGGGGGTTAGGTGGCTGTAGTCTGCTTGCCATTTTTGGTCTCTAGTCAATAATGTCGGCCATGGTAGGTAGGGGGGTGAAACCTGGTTCAAACCAGTCAAGGATTGGCTGGTTTAATTGGGGTTGCCTTCCTTGTCCTAAAGCAATGATTGGGAGGTTGGGGAAGGGGAAGGAGGAGCCCAAAGTCTTCCTCCATTACTTTCTTTCACTTTCTCTCTCCTTCATAGGTGGCTTTATCTCTCTCCTACACACCAAGCTGAACATTGGCTCCTACCTAACCCAATGGCAGCTCACATGCTCATTTCACCCATCAATGCAAGGTTAGCCCAAGTGAATTGGGCTTGAGCTTGAGTTAGCCCATTTGGGCTAACTTGACCTAAACTTTGACCATGGTTGACCTTGGTCAATTTGGTCTTAAGGTTGCCCCTAATGGGTCCTTGGTGACTCATTGGCCTCCCCTAAGGCCTAAGTAGGGTTGTCTTGGCCCTTTGGAGGTCACTTGACCCTTAAGTATGACACTTTGACCACTTTAGGGCTAGAGTTGACTTTGGTCAACTTAGCCTTTTTGGTTAGCCCCAATGGGTCCTTGGTGACCCATTGGCCTCTCACTAGGGTTATGAAGGTATGTGTGGGGTCCTCTTGGCTAAGGGAACTTCAATTGGCCCTTGTGCAGGTTAGTTTGACCCATTTAGGGTAAGAGTTGACTTTGATCAACTTAACCCTTTGGACTGCCCTCCATGGGTCCTTAGTGACCCATTGATCCCACTTTAGGTTTAGAAAGTCCTTGGTAGGGTTAGTTGGGCTTTACCATGACACACTGCCCTTAGTTAGGGCACCTTGCCCAATTTAGGCCTATGGTGGTTCTAGGTCAACTTGGGCACCCTGGGTTGACTTCAATGGACCCTTAGGGCTCTACTGGACCCTACAATGGGTTGATGAGACCATGGTGGGGTCTTGGAGTCTTGGTGAAGCCCTAAGGTCAAACCCTAGGTTTTGTGATGAGGTTGTGCCATAGGCAGACCAAGGTGATTCTCACCTTGGCCTTCTATCACTTGGCCCTTTTTAGCTTCCTAGCATTTTGTCATGACCTAGTCATGACCAAAACCACTCTTAGGGTCTAGTTGGTAATGAGATGTTACATTTTGCCCTTCCATCAAAGAGGGAGAGCTCATGGAGATAGATCAGCGCCCCTCGTGGATGGACTCAGTCACAACCTTCCTTTCCACGGGAAAGTATCCGGAGGGGGTGGACAAGAAGAAGCTCAGGTACAAATCGACATACTACCTCCTCTTGGAAGGGCAGTTGTATAGGAAGTCTCTTTCGAGGATGTTGGCTCGTTGCGTGGCCGAGGGGGAAGTGCAAAGAATCTTGGAAGAAGTCCACTCCGGGGAGTGTGGGAGTCACTCCGGAAGTCGGATCCTGGAAGGAAGGATCGTCAGGAAAGGGTATTTCTGGCCCACCCTGGGCCTCGATGCGACAGAGTTCACAAGAAGATGCCACAAGTGCCAGCTGTTTTCCCCCCTCCAGCTACAACCAGCTCAGCGACTCAAGAGTATCACAGCCCCCTGGCCCTTTGCCATTTGGGGGATGGACTTGGTTGGACCGTTCCCCCAGGCCAGTGGGCAAAGGAGGTTCCTGTTGGTGATGATCGATTATTTCTCTAAGTGTTTGGATGTAAAAGCGCTGTCCAAGGTGACCTCCCAGGTTATCAGAAACTTTGTTTGGGGGGAGATCATCTGCCGCCATGAGCTGCCCCAAGCCATTGTCACGGACAACGAGCCCCAGTTCGCCAGCACAGAGTTCACTAGTTTCTGCGAACAGCTTGGGATTGACCTCGGGTTCGCCTCGGTCCACCACCCCAGGAGCAACGAGCAGGTGGAGGTCGCTAATAAGATCATTGTTAACCTCTTAAAGAAGAAAGTAGAAAATCTGAAGGGGAGCTGGGTGGAGCAGCTTCCCGCGGTTCTCTCGGCCCTGAGGACCACCCCCAACACAGCTACAAGGGAGACTCCTTTCAAGCTCTCCCATGGGTGCGAGGCAGTACTCCCCGTAGAATTTGAAGTTCAAATGCCTCGAGTAGTCGCAGCCAGGGAAGGCAGTGAAGAATGGCATGCTGAGAACGAGTAAAAGCTGCGACTCTCTCTTGACATGGTGGAGGAGCTGCGAGACCTTTCCGCCATCCGACAGGAAGAGGTGAAGAGGAGGATGGCCAAGTACTTTGAAAAGCACGTCAGAGTCAAACAGTTTGCGGAGGGGGACTTGGTGCTGAATAAGGTGGATGCTGCGGGAATGTCGGCAACCGTGGGGAAGCTCAACCCCAACTAGAAAGGTCCGTTCATTATAAAAGAGGCATTAAGATCAGGAGGATATCGACTCCGAAATGTGGAGGGCGAGACCCTAAGTCTCACCTGGAGTGGTGATGACTTGAAGCGCTTTTTTTTCTTAGAACATGTAAGTGGTGTTTTGATTCTTAATGAAGTTCTTTGACATGCCAATACCGTCGCAATAGTTTGTACGAAAATACAAAGTGTACATGGACCCAGAGCAAATCCTGTTGTCAGGCTCTCACCTAGCTGACAGGGCAGGAAGTCACTCGGTGTCAGCCTTGGACCCCGAGCAGATCCGGCTGTCAGGCTCTCACCTAGCTGATAGGGCTAGAAGTCACTCGGTGTCAGCCTTGGACCCAGAGCAGATCTCGCTGTCAGGCTCTCACCTAGCTGACAGGGCTGGAAGTCACTCGGTGTCAACCTTGGGCCCCGAGCAGATCCCGCTGTCCGGCTCTCATCTAGCTGACAGGGTTGGAAGTCGATCGGTGTCAGCCTTAGACCCCGAGCAGATCCTGCTGTCAGGCTCTCACCTAGCTGACAGGGCTGGAAGTCACTCGGTGTCAGCCTTGGACCCCGAGCAGATCCTACTGTCAGGCTCTCACCTAGCTGACAGGGCTAGAAGTCACTCAGTGTCAGCCTTGGACCCCGAGCAGATCTCGCTGTCAGACTCTCACCTAGCTGACATGGCTGGAAGTCACTCGGTGTCAGCCTTGGACCCTGAACAGATCCCGCTGTTCAGGCTCTCACCTAGCTGACAGGGCTGGAAGTCACTCGATGTCATCATTGGACCACGAGCAGATCCCGCTGTCAGGCTCTCACCTAACTGACAGGGCTGGAAGTCACTCGGTGTCAGCCTTGGACCCCGAGCAGATCCCGCTCTCAGGCTCTCACCTAGCTGACAGGGCTGGAAGTCACTCGGTGTCAGCCTTGGACCCCGAGCAGATCCCGCTGTCAGGCTATCACCTAGCTGACAGGGCTGGAAGTCACTCAGTATTAGCCTTAGACCCCGAGCAGATCCCGCTGTCAGGCTCTCACCTAGCTGACAGGGCTGGAAGTCACTCGGTGTCAGCGTCGGACCCCGAGCAGATCCCACTGTCAGGCTCTCACCTAGCTGACAGGGCTGGAAGTCACTTGGTGTCAGCCTCGAACCCCGAACAGATCCCGCTTTCAGGCTCTCACCTAGCTGACAGGGCTGGAAGTCACTCGATGTCAGCCTCGGACCCCGAGCAGATCCCGCTGTCAAGCTCTCACTTAGCTGACAGAGCTGGAAGTCACTCAGTATCAGCCTTGGACCCCGAGCAGATCCCGCTGTCAGGTTCTCACTAGCTGACAGGGCTGGAAGTCATTCGGTGTCAGCCTTGGACCCCGAGCAGATCCCGCTGTCAGGCTCTCACCTAGCTGACAGGACTGAAAGTCACTCGGTGTCAGCCTTGGACCCCGAGCAAGATCCCGCTGTCAGGCTCTCACCTAGCTGACAGGGCTGGATGTCACTCAGTGTCAGCCTTGGACCCCTAGTAGATCCCGTTGTCAGGCTCTCACCTAGCTGACAGGGCTGGAAGTCACTCGGTGTCAGCCTTAAACCCCGAGCAGATCCCGCTGTCAGGCTCTCACCTAGCTGACAGGTCTTGAAGTCACTCGGTGTCAGCCATAGACCCCGAGCAGATCCCACTATCAGGCTCTTACCTAGCTGACAGGGCTGTAAGTCACTCGGTATTAGCCTTAGACCCCAAGCAGATCCCGCTGTCAGGCTCTCACCTAGCTGACAATGCTGGATGTCACTCAGTGTCAGCCCCGGACCCCGAGCAGATCCCGCTGTCAGGCTCTCACCTAGATGATAGGCCTGGAAGTCACTCGGCGAAGTCCTACACTCTCCAGATGGTGTCTAACAAGCTTGGCTTTTCTTCTAAGGATTATAGAGAAGAGCTCTGCATAGGCGAGTCCAGGCTCACAAACTCAGCTCGGCCTCGATAGAAGGGTGGCGAACCGGGCCCTTGGACCTCGCTGAAGGGAGGCGGATCCCGCCAAGACGCTTCGCCCCCCACTTTATTTTACTTGGGAAAATTTAGTGAATTTGATCTTATATTAATAAGGTTATGGGTAGCTCACGAGCGAGCTGGGGGTGATGTGCCCAGTGTGGCGGGTAGTCCATCCCGGGTCATCTAAGATTGGCGAGCTCTCAAAATATACTCTCAGGAACGAGCTCTAACAACTACCCTACTCGCAAAATCTATCTACGCGAGGTCGCCAAGGGAAGGGCTCGCGAGCGAGCAAGACACAACAAAGACAGAAAAAAATGGACAAGGTTATGATCAAAAATGTATTCCATTGAACAGTAATATTTATAGATGGAGCTCGCCTCAGCGAGATTACAAAAAGAAGAATACACGATTAGCCCTTGCCCCCCTCGCCGGATTGGTGATCCTCCCCCTCCGCCAGGCAGGTCCTAGAAGCTTTTCCCAAAGAGCGCGTCAAGGCTGTCCTCCTTCTCGCTGGGCGGCATTGCCGGGAACAGGCTCGGCATCAGGTCCCGGACTGAGATCTCCTCGCAACCCTCCACCAGCACTCATGTATCCTTCATCATCTGGAGGGTACATTCGGCGGTTTGGATGGAGTTGATCCGCAGCCTCTCAGCGACGTCAGCTTCGCCGAAGATCCTCGGGCTCTTGTATGGGAAGGTGGGCTCGACGTTGTGAGCCGAGAAGAAGATCTCCACCTGGAGGCGGACCTCGCGGCTGAGGCTTGTGTTCTCCTCCATCAGCTTCGCGTTCGTCCCCTCCAGCTCGGCAAGGCGAGCGCGCAGCTGGCCGATCTCCTCTTCCTGCCTGGCGGCGCGAGCCCGCAACTCCCCAGCGGCCTTGGCATCCTGATAAGAAAAAGTACATCAGCAACAGAGCAAAAAATCCTAAGGGAAAACGATAGGCAACAACCCGATGCTTACCAGTCCGCCGACGGCCTGGGTGAGAAGCTTCTCAGCAATGCCGAGCTGCCTCACCAAGTCGACGGCCTTGTCCTTGGTGACGTCGCGAGCTTGCTCGGCCTTCTAGAGGAGGTTACTGAGGTTGAAGCTGCGGCGGACCACCATGTGGTGGAGCTGCATAGCTCGTATATGGGCCTGCAGACCCTCATGGCCCAGCTGCCGCAGGGGGACGCCCTTGTAGGTCTCGACGTCCTTGCGGCCATATAGGACGAAGCCTAGTGCATAGGCATGACCGGTGGCGGGCTCACGGTCAGCCTAGGAGGGGTGGAGGGTGGATATGGAGACCCGGTGGGCCAGCTCGTCCCACTGTACCATAGGCTTGCCCGCCGAGTCCTTCCACCTCCCCCAAAGCCGAAGAGGGGGTGTTCCTTCAGCGGGGCGGGCTCGCGAGCTGCCATCTTTGCCGCGGGAGGAGCAGAGGCCGCCGCAGGAGGAGAAGGGGTCTCAACAACTTCCTTCCCCTTGCTGGTGATCTCCTTGGGTGGGCTCTCCGGCGACCCATTGGGGATGACCTCAGGCGAGCTCAAGTATTTGGGGCTTCATTGATATTGTTGATGTTGTTTCGCCCGAGGAACCACCATGGCTCTCCTCATCATTTTTGGTAATTGTTGGCGATGGGGCGGGCTCGACCCCACATCCTTAGGTCTCCTATTGCTAGAGGAGGGTTTGGAGAAGGCCGCCTCGTCGCGGCAGGATGCCGCCGCCGCCTTCTCGCGGACAATAGGGTCCGCATTCAACCCCGAGTCTACAAATGACGGGTTCACGGGGATTAGCTGCTCCCCTGCATAAAATAACATGGAAAACTTAGAGGATTTCCATGATAATGTGGCGAGCTCGGCAATGGGGAGAGAATAATACCTTCGCCGGGCAGAACGCGACGGAGCAAGTCGAGGCCCCTTCGCAGGAAGGCTACCTAAAAGTCTTTGTGGAGGAAGAACTTGTGGAGGTTGGCATTGTTCCCGGACACGACCGGCGGGCGGTAGACCTCCTCGGCCTTCTGCTCGGGGGAGAAAGGGATGTTGCCGAGATTGCCCTTGACGAAGGCGATCTTCATCATCCAATTGTGGTGCTTGTTCGCGATCTCGCGAACCTTGATCAGCGAACCCATAAAGTAGGCAACGCCATCCGGCGTCGCCTTGTAGGAAAAGTGTTTCCTGAACACCGTTAGGTTGAACTCTATCCTCTCTCGCCGGAGGTAGCTCGCGAACACCACCATCATGGCGTTGGCGTTCGAGTTCAGCTGCGCGGGCACCGCGCCGTAGTACTTCAAGATTTGGCGGATTTCCGGCCATAGGGGGAGTCACAACCCCACCTCAAAGTGCGATATGGGGAAGGCGAGTTCGTCGTCATAGAAGGAGTTGATGGCCTCCCCCTCCCTGGGCCATCGCGCTTCAAAGCCAGGCAGCACATGGTCGCCAACAAACTCAACGAGCTCGGCCTCGCTGGTGTTTCCCTCGAAGAAGCAGTAGTCTGTGAAATGCTGGGCGCATTTGGTGCGGCCGCCGGCGTTAGGATTGGTCTTGCCCATGCTCGCAGAAAGGGGTGGAGCGCGAGTACGAAAGAGAGAAGGGACACGGGAAGAGAGATAAAAAGCAGGCAGTTAAGGCGGCAATACGGGGTTGGTGGGGGGGGGGGGGGGGCTGTAAGACCCCCCCCCCTCCCGGATCCCAAAACACGGCACGAAGGGGGGGTGGCTCTTATACATGGAACAGCTGCCTTGCGGTAGCATTAGCGCACGGGCTAACCTGTACCACAAGATGCCTATTCCGCCGGCTATAACCAATATCAATATCACATGCCAACCCAACCAAAATATAAGCAAGAGAAGTCAATCCACACTAAGTAATAATGTTCAAATCAGTACAAAAAAGAGAAGCTAAAACATGCTTCTACATATCAGAGTACTGCTATAAAAATTGCCCAAAAAGGGGCTACATCAAAACCTCTCCACACTCACATCTGTGACCGACGATATCGATGGCACCGTCACTTCAGGCCCTGTCTTCCTAGCCTGGTTGTCCTGCTGCGTAGTCCGCGGCTGCTCTACCTGCGGCGTGACCTCCTAAAAAGGAAGACATAGCAACCGTTAGTCGAAATGACTAAGTGGCTTCACATCCGCTCCCCCGACGACTCCTCGGCACTGGGCGGAGAAAAGGAACAAGGGTAATATATAAGTAAAGAAGTACAAGCAGGTGACAATAGTGTAAGAGTAACAGTATCATAATCTAGCAGTTATTTAAGAGATATAGTGAACTAAGAAGTATAAGTAACAACAGAAAAGTAATTTAACTTATAAGAATGCTCATACAAACTTATGAGTTAAGGATCGGGTTACATAAAGGTAACTCATCGTATAAGAGTGCCCATACAAACTTATACGATGAGGATCTTGTTGTGCAATATTATGAAATGCTATGTATGTTATGCAATGACTTACCCATGATCACACACATGCAATTGTTATGTCGACACAGACTATCGTTCCCACTTTTCGAGCAGGTAGCTAACCTCTCAGGCATCAGCCGCCGTGTTCAGACGGTGACAGTAGAACGGGCACTTCTACTACTAGGCGGGTATCCACGCTACTTCACCTAGGCCTCCGTACGCCTCAACGCTAATGTTGGGTATTTCATCCACATGAACCCAGATTTGATGAAGTCACCCTGGAACTAAGATGAATTAAGTTGTATTTGATGCTTGGTTTGAGCTATATGTTTGCAGGAGTTTCACTGGGAAGTGTAGACCAATGTCAGCCCACAGTGGGTCACCAAACACAGGAACTGTGCAATGTAATCCCTCATTGCATATTCCAAGGTGTTGACTCATGTGTGATCTCTCTATTGGGATACACTTCATATTCAAGCTATTGGACTATGAGAAAGACATTGGAAGTTGGCTACTCTAAAAGAATCAATTTTTCCCACATCAGAAAAATTCTAAGTGTTTTACTCGAGTAGTGCTTTCACCTACTCGAGTAGTCTGGGTATAAATTACTCGAGTAAAGGAATCTTGTACTCGAGTAGACTAAGTCATATACTCGAGTAAGTTTACTCACATACTCGAGTAGATAGAAACATACTCGAGTAGTTCACTTTACCTACTCGAGTAGTTCACTTTACCTACTCAAGTAGTTCTTGTGTTACCCGTGTACCCTGCTATTTCCCTACTCCAGAATTTTTTCTAAGTCTTTTACTCGAGTAGAACCTTCACCTACTCGAGTAGGTTACTTCCTCTCGAGCAGTTTAGTTCAACTACTCGAGTAGCTGCCAGCAGACCTCTTCAGAATTTTTTTTCTAAGTATTCCACTCGAGTAGGACTTCATGTACTCGAGTAGGTTATGTAATATACTCGAGTAGCTCTTCCAGTACTCGAGTAGATCCTCTATATACTCGAGTAGGTCTCTTAGTATACTCGAGTAGTTCTGTCTATATACTCGAGTAGTTGATCTCAATATACTCGAGTAGTCTGTTTATACTTACCCGAGTATGTTTCCCATCATATACTAGAGTAGCTATTAAACTACTCGAGTAGTTATTGACTTACTCGTGTAGTTGACCATATAATTCCGAAAATTTTCTAAGTCATTTTTCTAACGAGATTTTTCAAATCACGCGACCTGATTGCTCCACGTGTACATCATTAAGACCGATTATGACCGTTAGTCTCTCCTATAAAAGGTCCTATCAGAAAATGACAAACCTTAAGTTTTTCTCAAAGCCTTCTTGTAATCTTTTTCGAGAAATATTCTTCAGCCGCCTCTCTCCGACTTTCGCGAAACGGAAGCCGCCGCCGCTGTCTTCTTCTCCGACAAAAGCTTCCACTTTCAGAGGATTACTTTGAAGAAAATTTACAGATCGAGATAGACTTCACTGATCATTTTTTCTCTCGATTTCTGTAAAAGGAAGTAGATCCAGATCGAGGCCGAGACCGTCTTCACCGATTTCTGAAAAAGCTGCAAAGTTGAAAAGAAGAAGATTCTGGTCATTTCTTTCAGATCTGAGTGATTTACTGTTTGTACTCTTGTAAACTCTTTGTTAATCTTGTAGGAGAAATCTTCTCCGAGTGTAGGAGTTTTTCACTCCGAGTTTGTAGGAAGTTCTATCTTCCGAGGTGTAGATCCGTTTTGTTTGGATCGAGTTTGTAGGAACTTTGTTCCGAGGGTAGGATCGATTTTTGATCCGAGATAGTGGAGTAGCCGAGTCTAGTTGATTGCTAGATCGGTGAGGGAAAGTGGATGTACCCAAGGTTGGGGAACCACTATACATCTTGTGTCGTCTGTGATATTGGTAGATATTTCTGTGCTGCGCTCTAATTAATTTTTATTCCGCAAAAGATGCACAAACCACCTATTCACCCCCCTCTAGGTGATTTAGGTCGACAACAGTTTTCTTTCAATTGGTATTAAAGCGAGGTTCATCGTTAAAAGGTTAACACCTTGATCAGATCCAGATCTGCTGTCTGAAAGATTCTACCATAAAATAGACAAGGGCAAAGATTTCGCCATGCTTCCTCTGTGCAACAAAAACAACTTCCCCATGTGGAAAGAAAGGATAAAATTTTTCATGGAAGCTGTGGATCCAAGGATCTTCATGATCGTTGAAGAAGGTCCTTACGTTCCCATGACTATGTCCACTATCGACCCTACCAAGAGAGTTCCCAAGAAGCTAATGGATCTCGACAAAGATGAGATTGTACTTGTCTCTCTCGACAAGAAAGCTAAAAACATAATAGCAAGTGCAGTCGATAACTCGATGCTGCAGAATTTGATTCACTGTCAATCAGCTAAGGAGATGTGGCACTCCTTAGTCACTTTGATGGAAGGGACTGAAGAAGTAAGGGATGATCGGAGATCCCTCCTCAATCAAAAATATGAAGCGTTCCGACAAGGGAACAAGGAAACAATTGCCGACACCTTTGAGAACTTCTTCAAGATTGTAAATGGCCTAAGGGTGTATGGTCGTGTCTTCACAAATGGAGAACTGAACGACAAATTCTTGAGATCCCTAACCAAGGAATGGGATAACAAGGTATGTGCCATCAGGGAGTTCGGGAAGCTAGCTGAAACGGACCCGCAAAATCTCTTTGGAAAGCTTATGTCCTATGAACTCCAAATCAATACAAGAAAAGCTGAAGAAGAGAAGGGCAGGTCTGCTCTAAAGGAGAAATCTGTCGCTCTGAAGGCAGACACCTCCAGAAAGACTAAGGCTGCCTCCCCGCTCCAGCTCCAGAAGTTGATGAAGAAGAAGAAACATCAGAGCCCAATACCTCAGGCTCTGAACTATCTGAAGGAGAGTTCTCCTTGCTCTCAAGGCAATTCAAGAAGTTTCTTAATAAAAAGAAACAATGGAAAGGCAAGGATGCCTCACACAGAAGATCGTGGCGCGATGACGATTGACAAAGAAAAGGCTCAAGCAGCCACGACAGGTATAACACTAAACAGAACAAATACGTTTCAACTGACATCATTTGCTACTGTTGCAATAAGCCAAGTCACGTCATTGCTGACTGCCCCCACAAGAAGAAGGAGGGTGGCAGAAGGGAAGATAAGAAATCCTCACACAACAGAAAGAGGAAAGAGAAGAGCCTCATAGCCAAAAGGAGCAAGACTCTTAGCGACTCCGACTCCTCAGAGTCAAGCGAAGAAGAAGAAGCTTACTTTGGGCTAATGGCTCAAACAGATGATGAACAAGAGCCCCAGTTCACTGGGAAGGTAAACTCTCACACCCCTCTCTCAGAGTCTGAAGTCTCTGAACATGATTGCGAGAATAGCTCCTCTGACGATGAGTCAGAATTGATGGCCCAGTATAAGGAGTTATTCATGGCTTACGACAAATGTCGTTGAGTCGTGAAGACTCAGGCTAAAGAGATCAAATCTCTAAAAGCCGAAGAGAGCAACTTGAGAGAGAAAGTCGCAAAGACTGACTCCCTCGAAGAAAACTTCAATAATGCTATTGAAGAATACAACAAGGCTCTCGAGCACCTTGACCTGAAGGAGAAGATCATCAAAGGATTGGAAGCCGAACTCGCGGCTGAAAGGAAACTTGTTGAGAGTTTCTCTAAGCCCAAGACGGTTCTTCCATTCATTGCTGAATTCTCAGCAAAGGCCAAGGGAGCTGGACTAGGCCATGAAGAAGCTCCTAGTAAATCCTCTAGGAGAAACAAGAATCAACGGAAAAATAAGGCCGCCAAAAAGGCCTCAGCCGAAGAAAAGGGAAAAGCCCCTCAAAATCAAACCACATTCAGAAAGGTCATCTTTCCAACAAATGAGTTTGATTTTGACTCATCATACGGGCACTTTGCGAGGCCTACTCATGTAGAGCCAAAGTCCCGCTATCAAGGATGGGCTCGACCCCGAAACTTTGGCGAAAGTGTCTTTAAGGCACCTTATGAAGAAGTTGTTCTTCAGAGCTATGACCCTTTCAATCATGGGCATAACTTCAAGAACGCACCAAAGACAAAGCCTGCTGTAGAAAAGCCTATAAAGGAGAAGAAGCCATATGATTGCCATCACCATGAGGCATCTTCCTCCAAGAATGCTACCCCTGCTAGACCAAAGCTCCAAAAGGTCAAGCAGGAGATTTTGAGGCAAAGGTACAATAGATTTGACTGTTGGTGCTGTGGCAAGGTTGGTCACTTCGCCATAGATTGCTGGTTCAATCCCAGAAACGCTGCAACCCCTCATGTCAGCAATATGAGAAAGACCGCTCATAATGCCAACACTCGTAGGGGGAGCACTCTAACCCGAGACCAAGGACCCAAACGTGTTTGGCTTCCTAAGGCAAATTGACTGTGATTGCAGGGATGTCCAAAGGCCAACAAAATGTCTATCTGGTATTTGGACAGCGGATGCTCTCGGCATATGACCGGGACGAGAAGCCTCATTCAGAACTTTACTCCAGTCGTGAACGGACCAAAGGTCATCTTTGGAGGTTCAGACCGTGGAATTACTAGAGGCTATGGTATGATTACTAACGACAATGTATCCTTCTCGGATGTGGCCTATGTTGAATGATTGGAACACAATCTCATTAGCATAAACCAACTCTGCGACAAAGGATACATAGTTGAGTTCCATGCTGATAAGTGCTTGATAAAATCCATTGATAATATGGAAACGATTGTATCCGGCACTCGAAGCAGGAATATTTTCTGTTTAAATTTCATCTGTCTAGATTCCTCCACACCAGTGTGTCTTTTGGCAAAAGATAGTGCGTCTCTTGGTGACCAATGGCACAAGAGACTAGCACATATTAATTTCAAAACAATTAATAAACTATTTTCAATGAACTTGGTACGTGATGCCCCAAATGTCAAATGCGTCAAAGACAGACCTTGTCATGCATGCGTAAAAGGCAAGCAAACAAGGGCTACCTTTAAAAGCATTATTGTCAAAGACTCTAACAGATGTCTCCATCTATTGCACATGGACTTGTTTGGTCCACTGCAGATTAGAAGTTTGGGAGGCAAGGAATATACATTGGTAATTGTTGATGACTACTCGCGCTTTGCGTGGGTGTTCTTTCTGAAACACAAGTCAGATACCTTCGATATCTTTACCAATTTTGTCAGGCAAGTCCAGAATGAATACAACTGCTCCATAGTCAAAATCAGAAGTGACAACGGAACAGAGTTCAAATCTGGGGCCATGACAGAATTCTGTGAAAGCTTAGGTATCTTTCATGAGTTTTCCTCTCCTCGTACTCCACAACAAAATGGAGTGGCTGAGAGAAGGAACAGAACACTCATAGAGGCCTGCAGGGCCATGTTGAGTGATGCTTCACTACCGAAGTACTTCTGGGCTGAGGCCGTCAACACTGCATGCCACGTGCAAAATCGAACACTCATAAACAAAGACCACAATAAGACTCCTTACGAACTTCTGAAAGGCAGAAAACCAACAGTCGCTTACTTTAGAATCTTTGGCTGCAAATGCTTCGTACTTAACAATGGCAAGTATCATACCACCAAGTTCAGCGAGAAGAGCTTTGAAGGTACTTTTGTAGGATATAGTAGCCATAGTAAGGCATATAGGATTTTTAATAGAAAAACCCTGGTGGTGGAAGAATCGATACATGTTGTATTTGATGAGACGAGCTTGCTGCAAAGCAATCCGTCTAGTGTGCTCATTGAAGATGCAGGTGAAAAGGTGAAAGAAACCAGCATGGATGATCCGTCCGAAGAAGAAGGCAAGAAGTTCATTAAGATCACCACTCCCACTCCCATTGGAGAGGCTGATGATCAAAATGAAGAAGTCATCCAGGATGAAGAAATCACTCCGACGCTTGAAGATAATCCAGATGCAAAGACTCTAGAGCTCAGACATCTGAAGGATCACCCCATGGACCAGATCATAGGAGATCCCCGGGATGGTGTCAGAACTCGGAGAGGTTCAACTAATGAGAATCTTCATTTGAGTTTTCTCTCACAGGTTGAACCAAAGAAATTTGAGGAAGCAAACTCAGACGCATCGTGGATAATGGCAATGGAAGAAGAGCTAAATCAGTTCAAGCGCTGCAATGTGTGGATACTGGTTCCAAGACCCAAGGGAAAGAACATCATTGGAACAAAATGGGTCTTCAGGAACAAGATGGATGAAGACGGGACTATCATAAAGAATAAGGCCAGACTCGTCGCTAAAGGATATCGTCAAGAAGAAGGAATCGACTTCGACCAGACCTATGCTCCAGTGGCCATGCTGGAGGCAATAAGGTTGTTCCTAGCATATGCTGCCTTCAAAGGCTTCACCGTCTATCAGATGGACGTGAAGTCGGCCTTCCTGAATGGTAACTTAAAGGAGGAAGTGTATGTGGAACAACCTCCAGGTTTCGTTGATCCTAACTTTCCCGATCATGTCTATTTTCTGCACAAGGCCCTATATGGTCTGAAACAAGCTCCTCGAGCTTGGTATGAAACGCTGTCTACCTTTCTACTTGAGAACAAGTTCACAAGGGGAAAGATAGACAAGACATTATTTCTTAGGGAAATACAAGGCAAGATTTTGCTGGTGCAAATCTATGTCGACGACATTATCTTTGGCTCTACAGACAACAATCTCTGCAAAAAGTTCTCAAAACTTATGCAAGGGAAGTTTGAAATGAGTAGTATGGGCGAGCTGAAGTATTTCTTAGGGCTTCAAGTGAAAC
Organism: Platanthera guangdongensis; assembly: GCA_039583875.1. Lineage (NCBI taxonomy): Eukaryota > Viridiplantae > Streptophyta > Magnoliopsida > Asparagales > Orchidaceae > Platanthera > Platanthera guangdongensis. The sequence goes on along the minus strand of CM077153.1, from coordinate 55,121,735 downwards.
AATCTGAAGATGGAATTTTCATCTCACAGACCAAATTCACCAAAGTGCTAATTAAGAAATTCAGAATGGAGAACGCAACCTCTATGAGGACTCCAATGGGTTCAACTATGTCTCTGGACAAGGATGAGAAAGGGAAACCTTTTGATGAAACCAAGTACAGAAGCATAATTGGATCCTTGCTCTACCTTACTGCCAGTAGGCCTGACATAATGTTCTCAACATGTGTCTGTGCTAGATTTCAGGTGACCTCTAAGGAATCTCATTACGCTGCTGCAAAGCGGATCCTGAGATATCTTAAAGGCACACCAAATCTTGGCTTATGGTACCCAAGAAGTAATGACAGCGAACTAATTGGATTTTCAGATGCAGATTTTGCAGGTAGCAAAGATGACCGGAAAAGCACCTCAGGGACTTGCCAATTCTTCGGAAGAAGGCTAATTTCCTGGAGTAGCAAGAAGCAGAACTGTGTCGCAATCTCAACGGCCGAGTCAGAGTACATCTCTGCAGGAAGTTGTTGCGCACAGTTGCTATGGATAAAGAATCAGTTCGAGGACTACAACCTGCAGTTCAAGGATATACCCTTGTACTGTGATTCCTCCAGCGCAATTGCAATAGCCAACAATCCAGTCTCTCACAGCCGGACAAAGCACATTGAGCTAAGGTACCACTTCATCCGGGAACATGTGGAGCATGGAGACATAGATCTCCAATATGTGCCTACAGAGAAGCAAGTTGCAGATATCTTCACCAAGCCGCTGGACGAGACCAAGTTCTCGTTCTTCAAGACAGAGCTTGGGATGCTCAACAAGGAGGGCTAAAGAAGGCTGAATAACTAAGAAGCAAGTATTTGCAAAAGGGTTAGTCACAAAATCCACTCTCTCTCAACTTTTTCAAAATTCCACTCGAGAAGTATGAGACATACTCGAGTAACTAAAGACCTACTCGAGTATATGAAAGAACCTACTTGAGTATGTGTACTGACCTACTCGAGTACCTAAAGATCTACTCGAGTGCGTTTCTGACCTACTCGAGTAAGTCAAGATCTACTCGAGTAAGTTTCTGACCTACTCGAGTAAGTCTCTCACCTACTCGAGTAAGTCCCTTTCTACTCGGGTAGTTTTTCTTACATACTCGAGTAGCTCCAGTCAACCTACTCGAGTAGCTCCTTTATCTACTCGAGTAGCCTGTCTCTCTCTCGATTTCCAGTTTTTCAAAAATTTGTTCTATTCGCCAACCAAGGCTATATTCCGCCTCTTTCTTAAACTTACTTAGCAGAAATTAAGAGTTATATATATATATGAAATTCTGAAACATCAAACCTACTCGACTTCATTTCTATCTCTCGAGTACCCTCCCTGTCTCTTCGCCTACCCTGCCGACTCGCCTCCGCCGAAGTTGCAGAGCTTTCTCTCTCTCTCTAATTTCCTCCAGACAGTTGCATCCATGGCGACTTCTCACAAGATTGGCGTGGGCTCAGAACTCGTCACCGACGGTATTGCAGAACTTTCCGACGATTTCCACAACCTCCTCATCCTCCTCGACACTGCCGGCCTCTCCTTCATACTCCAAGAACCCTGTCGCGTTCTCTTCCCTGCTGTTGCAGAATTCTTCACCAATCTCAAGGTTCGACGGAATGGCAAAGTCCTAAAAACTACAGTAAAGGGTTTGAAACTAAAGTTCACCAAGACCTCTGTCTCTCAACTTCTCCGTTTACCGATTGTTGATGAAGAGGATCACCTCGTTGCTGAGGATTCCGACAGGACAGCGCTTTTCTGTGGCTTTTCCACTGATGCTCAATATTTCAAACGGTCAGATATGAATGCAGAAGGAAAATTCTTGGTTGATGTCATTGGAAAAATCTTACTGTGCAAAACTCACTCCATCAGAGAAATTCCCTCATACTTTTTCGATATAATGCAAGCCATTGTATGCCGCAAGAAGTACCAATTTGGTATGTTGATTCTGGACAAGATAAAGGATAGCATAAAATCCCCCAATTACGCGAGAATTATATCTCTGCTCCTTCATGAAACCAATCCTGAAGTTTTCAACTTCTCAAAAGGGACGCCTCTTCACCACATGAAGAAGGTCTCCATCTCTTCAATTCAGAGATGGGATCTCAAGCTCAAGAACTCTGCCCAAGCTGCAAAGGTTTCAGAAATTCCAGAAGTTCCAGCTGCAAAGGACAGGACTCCATCTCCCTCTCCTCATCATGTGGCCAGCTCCTCTGGTGCACCAAGTGAGGGGGAGACTGCTCCTTCTAGTCCAGTCAGGCAACCCTCTCCTCAGTCAGAGATTCCATCCCTACCTCATACTCCAAAGAGTCCAACCACTTCCTCAGATCAAGTCCCTCAAGACACTCTTCTGTCCACAGCTGCTGCCATAGATGCCATGATTGCAGAGCTCACTGAAGATGTGCTTCCCCCTCCTCCTCTATCTCCTCCAGCTCCAACCACTGAACATCACAAAGACTTGTCTCCAGCACAGTCTCCTGCCCATTCTCCAGCCAGAACTCCAACACCTTCTCCTCCTCCTCCAGCAGATGAGCCAGACACCATCTTCATTTCTGATGAGCCTTCTCCTGAGCCAGCTGAGGCCCCTCTCAGAAACCTTGACTTCTCCATTCCCCATGATACAGAAGAACTGGATGCTGTCATTCATACCACCAGAGCTCTCAGCTCAGTAATTATTGAAGAAATAGCTCCCTGGGTAACTCCTCCTATCCCTACTGCTGCTCCCTCTACTGCTGCTGCTACAGTTTCCTCCTCCTCAGATTTGCTGCAAAGTATTGCCATTCTTCTTCAAGAACAAAGACATCATTTTGACACCTCTCTCAAGGTGGTCACTGATAAGGTCACTGCTCTTGAGACTGAGATGAGCAGAGGTTTTGCTGAAATTCAGCATAACACTGACAAGCTAAAGTACCTGTTCCAACTTGGTGGCAAAGCTCTTGACCATACTATCACTAGTATTGGCAATGTCATGGAACAAGGTGTAACCTTGGCAAACAATCAGATTGAGCTAGATAAGAGGACTGAAGCCAACAAGATGAAAATGTGTGAAGAGGTTGGAATCTTCAAAGATGACACCATAGAGAAAGTATCTGTTGAAATCAGAAAGGGGGAGGGTTTGATAAAAGAACTCAAAGCCCAGGTAGAAAAATCTACTGCTCAGAAGACAGTTGAATGGGAAGCTCATATAAAGACCATTCATGATGATGTGCTTGCCCAGATACAGAGTGTTAAATTTCACACCTATGACACTGCTGTCTGGATGCACAACCAGATCCTGCCAGATCTTGCAGTTGACCCAAACATCATTCCCCATCATCTCAACCCTCTGGCCACAGATGTTACTGCTCCAGCTGTTCCTCCACAACCCACCTTCTCTCCCAGGCCTGGAGACTCAGTTGCTCCACCAGATACTTATGTTCCAGGCTGGGAAGACGATCCTGCTGATATATTCCTTCAAGCTCCTCCAGAGATCAAAACCAAGAAGAAAAGGAAATATGGTGACGGCCCCTCTGCCAGCAGGACAGCTCCTCCTAAAGCCCCTGAACATGCTGAAGCCTGGTCTCCAACTTCAAAGTCTCTCATCTTGGACACACTCAGGTTGGTCATGGATCACAATGAGAACAGGAACATGCACTACAGTTCCCAAGAATGGGAGTTATATGAGAAATCTATGCTGAAAAGGAAGATCCATGATAGAGAATTTGGGAGAAATAACCCTGCTGCTCCTCCAAGGCCTCCTAAGTACTTCCCAAAGCCATTCAGTTACCTAAGGAGACAGCAAGAGAAGATGGATAAGCAGCAATCCCAAGCCCAAACCTAAAAAGATGATGAGACATTGAAATGACAATTGTAGACTTGATGTTTTTGGAAACTTATATATATATACAATTCTTCATTCTGTCTAATTATCTTTTTCATTACCCTTTGCTTACCTGCTCATATTTTTCTACTTAGTTTCTTTTATGTCCATAATTCACCTTAGTGTAAAGGGTTCTGACTTCAACAAATAGGGGGAGATTGTTGGGTATTTCATCCACATGAACCCAGATTTGATGAAGTCACTCTGGAACTAAGATGAATTAAGTTGTATTTGATGCTTGGTTTGAGCTATATGTTTGCAGGAGTTTCACTGGGAAGTGTAGACCAATGTCAGCCCACATTGGGTCACCAAACACAGGAACTGTGCAATGTAATCCCTCATTGCATATTCCAAGGTGTTGACTCATGTGTGGTCTCTCTATTGGGATACACTTCATATTCAAGCTATTGGACTATGGGAAAGACATTGGAAGTTGGCTACTCTAGAAGAATCAATTTTTCCCACATCAGAAAAATTCTAAGTGTTTTACTCGAGTAGTGCTTTCACCTACTCGAGTAGTCTGGGTATAAATTACTCGAGTAAAGGAATCTTGTACTCGAGTAGACTAAGTCATATACTCGAGTAAGTTTACTCACATACTCGAGTAGATAGAAACATACTCGAGTAGTTCACTTTACCTACTCGAGTAGTTCTTGTGTTACCCGTGTACCCTGCTATTTCCCTACTCCAGAATTTTTTCTAAGTCTTTTACTCGAGTAGAACCTTCACCTACTCGAGTAGGTTACTTCCTCTCGAGCAGTTTAGTTCAACTACTCGAGTAGCTGCCAGTAGACCTCTTCAGAATTTTTTTTCTAAGTATTCCACTCGAGTAGGACTTCATGTACTCGAGTAGGTTATGTAATATACTCGAGTAGCTCTTCCAGTACTCGAGTAGATCCTCTATATACTCGAGTAGGTCTCTTAGTATACTCGAGTAGTTCTGTCTATATACTCGAGTAGGTCTCTTAGTATACTCGAGTAGTTCTGTCTATATACTCGAGTAGGTCTCTTAGTATACTCGAGTAGTTCTGTCTATATACTCGAGTAATTGATCTCAATATACTCGAGTAGTCTGTTTATACTTACCCGAGTATGTTTCCCATCATATACTCGAGTAGCTATTAAACTACTCGAGTAGTTATTGACTTACTCGTGTAGTTGGCCATATTATTCCGAAAATTTTCTAAGTCATTTTTCTAACGAGATTTTTCAAATCACGCGACATGATTGGTCCACGTGTACATCATTAAGACCGATTATGACCGTTAGTCTCTCCTATAAAAGGTCATATCAGAAAATGACAAACCCTAAGTTTTTCTCAAAGCCTTCTTGTAATCTTTTTCGAGAAATATTCTTCAGCCGCCTCTCTCCGACTTTCGCGAAACGGAAGCCGCCGCCGCTGTCTTCTTCTCCGGTAAAAGCTTCCACTTTCAGAGGATTACTTTGAAGAAAATTTACAGATCGAGATCGACTTCACTGATCATTTTTTTTCTCTCGATTTCTATAAAAGGAAGTAGATCCAGATCGAGGCCGAGACCGTCTTCACCGATTTCTGAAAAAGCTGCAAAGTTGAAAAGAAGAAGATCCTGGTCATTTCTTTCAGATCTGAGTGATTTACTGTTTGTACTCTTGTAAACTCTTTGTTAATCTCGTAGGAGAAATCTTCTCCGAGTGTAGGAGTTTTTCACTCCGAGTTTGTAGGAAGTGCTATCTTCCGAGGTGTAGATCCGTTTTGTTTGGATCGAGTTTGTAGGAACTTTGTTCCGAGGGTAGGATTGATTTTTGATCCAAGATAGTGGAGTAGCCGAGTCTAGTTGATTGCTAGATCGGTGAGGGAAAGTGGATGTACCCAAGGTTGGGGAACCACTATACATCTTGTGTCGTCTGTGATATTGGTAGATATTTCCGTGCTGCGCTCTAATTAATTTTTATTCCGCAAAAGACACACAAACCACCTATTCACCCCCTCTAGGTGATTTAGGTCGACAACAGTTTTCTTTCAGCTAAGAACACAATAGCAGAGCCCATGCGTACTATGGCCTAGCGGGAGCCTCAGGTAGATGTGCACCGAGGACCAAGCCCCGAACTGACCTTGTGTGACCCGGAAGGAGCCTCAGAAGTAAGCACGAGGAACAAGCCCAACCGTTCACTTGGCACGGAAGGAGCCCCAGGACATGAACACCGAGGACCAAGCCCAACCGCCCAAAGTCTAACTGTCAACTCTCGTCAGTGTGATGATCGGCGAGCCCATAGACCAGCCACACTATCCTTAACCCAGGATTATGACACCGCGTGTCGACTCACACCACATGCAATTTCACACGACCGTGGCATGGAAGGGGCTTTGGAAGAAGGCACGAGGACACAGCCCAACCATCCATCCATACCTTATCTCAACACAAACCAAACAAGTGACGGTCAACACCGCACTTACATCCTTTCACAATACTACCCGTAGGGAGACGACGCTCTAAGTATTGGACTACTGAACTCATTCCATTAGTCAAACATACTCATGGCCATAATTTATTACTCTACTTGACTTTCCAAATGATGACAACATAATATAAACATGATGCACATATAAAAATCTATCAATCTTTCCAAATGATAATAACATATTGTAAACATGATGCGCGTATAAAGATCCATCAATCTTTCAAAATGAATCTATCAATTTCTATCAAGTCAATTCGTTTAAATAAGCTTGCTTCACAATTTGATTATATGAAATCAGATTAATAAACTTCATCAATCATGCAACTAAAATGATTAATCATAAAAGAGTTCATCCAAGCCAAGTAACTTGCAATATTAATTCCACCAAATCCAAATCCCTATTATATAAAACCCAAAATTTAGGTGCAGAGTAAATCTGGACTATAACTTTGACCGAAGATTCCCGAAGCTACAGGAATCCGGTGAAGCTACAACTTTTGTATTCAGATCTCAACCCAGATTTGACATTATCCTATTTGAAATCAGACTTGAAGTCCGCTGCGTACAAAACACAATTTCTGCATGCAGGATTTATTGGACACCATTTTCATTCAGACTTTCCTATTGCTACAGACATCGCCTGAAGTCGTGCAGCCACTCGTTGGAAAGGTATTTTCAAGGGCTTCAACTTTCGTGTTTAGTCGAAAGCCCAAATCTGGACATATCCTTCATGAAAATGGCTTAGAAGATCGCTGCGCGCAAAATACAGATTCAACACGCATCTTGAGGCGGAATGAACGACATCAGTTCATCTTCCTCCTCAAGTCGATCCTCTCGGATCACCTCCAAAAATTCCTCCACCCTTATTCACCCTTATGAGGCCTTTACTCTTCACGAAACCGTCCCCCATCTCCACCTAGAAGATCGGAGAGGTTGAAGACACCACTAACCAAGAGCACAAGCCCTGGATTGGCCTCACCCTAGAGAAAGCATCTTCTAACATGTCTAAACTCTTTTGAGTCGACGTCTCGCCTAGATATCTATAGATCTAGCACCAAGGGGGAGGGTAGAAAGCTCACCTCAATTCCAGCGGTTCCACCATTTCCAGCCATGGATCTCGTAATTCTCCTTGGCGGCATCTTCTCCTTGAAAGTCCACCTAGTGTCAACTATCTTCACCTATGGGGGGAGGGGGGGGGGGAATAGGTGACGTGCAGCATTTTTGCGGAATTTAAAATTGTACCTGCACACGAAAATAAAACAGCACAGCAAATAGAGTACACAAGCTATTTATAGTGGTTCCCCGATTTGGGTACATCCACTTTCCCCCTTCGACCTATCTCCCAACAAGGGACGACTCAGTCTCTTCACCAACAGGATTGAAATCCAATCCTTGCACTATCGGAAGGATCCCTTCCATACGTAGGAGTCAACACTCCCACACCACGGGTTGCACCCAACCCTTACAACTGGGAACCAACGTTCCTTTACAACAAAAATGAACTAGAATGTACAAGAAATACAAACTACTTTTGGAGACTAAGATGTCCCTCTTCGTTCGATGACGTGTCCTAGAATTGAACGAAGAGTCCACAACCCTCGATCTCACTTGGAGAGAATCTCCCCGGAACCGGCGGCGGCAAGAAGGGCAGCGGCTTGGTTCTCGGGATCGGCGGCGACAACGGTGTGCAGCTGCTGTACTTTGGAGATTCAAACTTCGTAGCAAAGCTAGCAAGGTCTTCCAACGGTCACACTAGGATCGATCGTCTCGATCGATTCGGACGAGGAAAGTTTTCCCGATCAACAAATCAAGAGACAAAGGATCTCTGGTTAGACGCGTGAGACTCTAAGCTTGGCTAAGCTTCTGTCGCCGGGAGATCTGGAAGAAACCACGATCTAGCAACCGACGATCGACCAGCACGAGCGGCGGCTGAGGTATCGCGATCTAGGTCACGTCGGCGGCTCGGCTTTTTCAAATCTTCTTCGCTCTGTACTATCCAAAAATACGCGTGTATTTATACAGTCAAATACTCTTTTATGACCGTTATGGGTCCCACCTGAAGAAACCCTAAAAGCGGTTCAAAATAGAGCCTTAACATTTGATTCGGTCCAGTGGGATCCAGAAAATTGCCCAAGTCAAAATCGGCGAAGGTGATTCTCGTCGAATCGAAGGTGATTCTCGTCGATTCGGCGAGAATCAAAGGTGATTCTCGTCGATGTTGACTTGTTTGCACGCTCTGATTTAGCCTGATAGAGACGGCGAGAATCAGCCAGTGATTCTCGACGATTCGACGAGAATCACTAGTGATTCTCGCCGAATCGGCGAGAATCACTTGGTGATTCTCGTCGATTATGACTTAGCGCCAGATTCGCATGCTTTGATGTAGCCGGATAGAGACAGCGAGAATCAGCCGGTGATTCTCGACGATTCGGCGAGAATCACTAGTGATTCTCGCCGAATCGGCGAGAATCACTTGGTGATTCTCGTCGATTCACACTTAGACAATTTTTCGTCTTTCCACCCATGAGCTGCTCTTTGACCCATCCTTACTCCTTGTCTGCTCTTGCATCATCACAGTCCTGTACTTGAAAATAAGTACACTCCAATAGAGAGAGTGCACGTAGGCCAACACACTAATCTGCTCAACGAGGGATTACGTCGTGCAGACCCGTGGATATTGACCTACTGCACCCTAACATTGGAGTGCACTTAGCGTGGAATAACTGCAAGCACAACTTAAAAGGTTTTATCAAATACATCGTGAATTCATCTTAGCTTGACAGGTGGCTTCGTCAAATCTAGGTAATTGTGGATACAATACCCAACAATCTCCCCCTATTTGACGGAGCCAAAATCCCACTAGCTAAGATGAATACCACCATCCAGATAATATATACATCATATATAATTTAAGGATACGACACAAGGAAATAGAGTCAAATAGGTCAAAGCTTGAGTCAATCATAAATTCATATACATATATATATATATAGATATTCCCAAGATCGTTCATATAACAATAATAAAAGATAAAAATGTTCATGAGACAATGACAAGCTATAAATTTCTGTCTATTGCTCTTTGGCTAGGTCATCCTTATGTTTTTGAGCCAAAAACTTCTTTCTTTGCCTCTCAACGTACTCCTTGGGCTTTGGATAGTATCTTGGAGGAGGAGCTTTATCTACCGCCGTGTTGGTCCTGAAGAAGATGTTCCGTTTAGCTTCATATGTCTTGTGCAGCTCCCACTCATGTTGGCTGTATACTTCGTTCCGATTGATTTCCCCTTTTTCTTGTAGCCAGAATGTGTCCAAGATGATACTCTTTGATACCGGACTCCACCTTTCGTTCCTTACTTCATCCTCCTTCAATCTGATTCTCTTTTCAGCTTGCGTTTCCTTAGAAGTCCCTTCTTGAGATTTTCTCTTGTCCCTAGCTTTTGCTAGGGCTCCTTGATCAAACATTGCCATCAGTTTTGCCTTGGAGGTGGCCCTAGCAGCCCTATGAGCATCAACTTCACTTAATGGAACTTCTTCAACACTTGGTCCCTCATCAGCCGCAGTATTAATTTCAGGAGCAGGAGTACCCTCAGGATTTTCAGGGATGTTAGCGCCTCGCGCTTGTTTGAGCATCCACCAGCAACTGTCATAAACATATATGTTTGACTGCTCAAAATTTTTGATTATGATTTCTTGAAGCTCGGCCATCTTAGCTGTATATTCTTTCTCCCCCTTTTTGGCTTCGACTGTAATGGAGTTTGCATAAGAATGCAGTGACTCATCAATGTGCTTTGTAGTCTTGGAGAACTCGATAACCAAGGCTTGTTGATTGCTGTTAAGAGTCACCATATTGCCATCAAACTTTTGAATATTATTTGCTACGACATGAGCATTCTGATTTACTACGGCGAGAGTATCAGTGTTCTTTTTTAATCCGTCCATAAGAAGAGTTACAGCTTGGCCGGCCGCTGTATACTTGTCTTCAAACTTCTTTTCCATCACATCCAGTTTGTGATTGATCTCCACCACGTTCTTGAGCATGAGATTCTCAGATTTCTTAATTCTTTTTAACATTTTATTTTGAGCTTTCTCAAAAGATGCTTTGAGCTCATCCACGATACCTTGAATAACATTTACGGTGTGATTGGCTAGGTCAGCTCGTAGTGGATGATCCTGAGGCATGCCTTGGCCTTGGTCTTCAGCAGATGCACTTGTAGAGCTGGACACGAGCACAGTCTCTAAGGGGGGAATACTTGCAGCCTCTGTAGATTTCTCGGAAGTACTAAGCAGTCTCTGCTGAGAGGACTCCCCCTCCACTGTTGCACCAATGTTCTCAGGAACGATCTCAGGAGCGTGCTTGTCAGATGGAACTTCAGTGATGTCCTGAGGCTCCAATGCTTCCTGTCCCACATTTCCTTCTTCCTCATCCTCATCATCCATGAAATCATTCTCAGCTGCATCGTCTTCCAAACCTTCCTCAGCAGTCTCCTCTACATCACCTCCGGCTCCTAGATCGTTCAGATTCAGGGCCGCCTCATTTTCCATCACAGATTCAATTTCTTCTTGTATATCTGCAACTGCATCTCTAGCTATCTGAGAGATGCCAGATATGACGTTAGCAGAAGCGGGTAGAGGCTCCCCCTCAATTCCTGCAGTCAGTGTATCAGGAATTTCACTGGGGATTACTAAGGAATCAGCCACAGTTCCGTCCTCGGCTGGAGATACTTCTTGTTGTTCTACCACGACAGCCTGCCCAATGCGTCTCTCCCATCTGTCAAATACGCTCGAGTCCATTTTCTTCAAGTAATGCAGTGGAACTCCTTTACTCATGTCATACCTATCTCCGTTTAGCTGATTGAGATATAGACTGATGATTCGGCCAAAGCTAGGAGATCTGAGAGTGTCCTTTATCTTCTCAAAAAGCAATGCCCCCTAGTTGAATCTTTTTCTGCAGACAATTGCCACAAGGATCTTGAACATGTCCGCAGAGATGTGGTCATGAGAGCCCGGTTTGCATATGAGCACTTTCCCAATGATGTCTGACAGAAGTTTCCCCTCCTCATTCATATCCTTTCGCTTTATCGATCTAGTTCCTCGAGCGAGTCCACAGAATAATAATGTCCTGGTTTTATCCTGTTCCTCCAGATAATCCTCGTGCGCAGAGCTAGTGAGCTGCAAGTATTGGGTCAGCTTGCTTGCAGACATCTTGATCTTTGCCCCTGCAACCTTGCTCTTGATGAGAGAGTCTTCATTCCGGAGTTTGGCGGTTGCGAAGAACTCCATCACTTCCTTGTCCAAGATTTTACAGGGGTGCTCCAGTATGAATGAGAGTCCAGCCTCTTCAAGCATGATAATGATGTTTCTGAATTCATCAGAAGCATGTGAGAACCCTGTTCGAACCAACTCACAACCAGTGACCAGGCCAGCGGTTGTCCTTGGAGCCATTGCAAGACTGAAATCCCAAGACTACGCCTAATTAGGAATCAAGAGGGAAGCTACACTAACAGTAAGTCACTGTAAGGGTGAGAAAGAGGTTACCCAAGAGCGTAGAAGGTGAGAATCGACGGAAACGACGGGAAACCGGAAGACGATTGCGACGTTGGTTGATCGAACCCGCCGAGACTTGGACGAATGCCCTGGATGCGAGAGGAGTGATCTACAGAGGGAAAATCGGCGAGTTGCCTGCTTGATATCAGCGGAAGAGAAAGCGGGATTCCTGCGGTGGTCGACGGAAGGGGAAGAGTCGACGAGTTCCTTCGGCGAGTTTCCTTCGGTAAGTTTCCTGCGGAATATGAAGGGTCGGCGGGATTCCTTTGCGATATCGACCGGTTTAACAGGGTTTTAATGGGGTTTTCGTGTGAAGAGCGAGATGCTAAGGATCGGTGGGAATTTGTCTAAGTCGAAATCGAAGGGATTCTTTAATAGGAATCTACGGGTTAAGAAGCATGCAGGATTCTCGAAGTCTTCTGATGTCAAGTCAATTTAAAAATCTTCTAAATATATATATATTTCTTAAAGCCAATCTATTTAGGGTTTGAACCGGGCTTTTCCATACATTTCTTGAGGTCAATTGTAAGTTGTCGAGATTTCCAATGACGTATCTTCGTTAGTTTTCAGTGAACTGATTTACACCTGTAGATGTTAGTTCTCGAATCTACCATTGGAATTACCAATAAATCTTCATCAATGTATCTAAGGTTTAAGTTTACCGTGTTAACCTATCCTTAGGTGTACACACATATATGTGTGTATATATATATATATAAATATATATATGTAAATGTCGAGACAATATGACTCAAGTCTTGGAGCTGATCAAAAATACCTGGGATTATGAGAGTTATCATTTAGCCCCTCTGGTTAAAACATACCAGGTGCTCAATGTGAGTATGCCCATGTAGATATCACTTCTGTTATTCCAGATGCTTGTTCCAATTCAGTCTTGAAACATCTACTGTCTAGTTCCCATCATATTTACGGGAACCTAGACTACCCTGCAAAAGAGAGTTACTTTACCTTAGGAACCCAATACATATTGGGTCCTAGGTTCTTGTTAGCATAAACACTCGAATGCCTTCCCTCAGAAATCCTGTCAGGAAGACTACCTCTGCCCAGAAGATGTGGATAGGCCCTTGCCCTTGACACAGAGGGGTTGTGCCAACAGTCTATGGCAAAGTGTCCCACCTTGCCACAGCACCAACACGTGTAAATGTTGTATCTCCGTTTCTGACCTGATCTAGTGACTGAGGTAGTCATGAGCCTAGGTCCAAACGGGATAGATCTGGATCCGCTCCCAAAATTGCCTCTTCCACCGTGACACGTGGAAGGGTGGAAGGAATGCATGTAGCGAGCGTCACGAGGCCTGGGAGGTGGTGCCTTCCTTCCAGTCAGCCCCCTTACTGAGGCCCCATGAGAACTTACAGCATGACTTCTAACCTCCCTTTCCTGTGTCCTTGGGTGGAGAGAAGAGTTCTGAGAGCAGATACCAGCAGATTCATACCGAGTAGGGGCAGTGGCCGAGAATACAAAGGGCTCAGAATGAGCCTTAGGTATTCTCTCGTGGGTGGCCATGACGACCCTTGCACTATGGGTGTCTCCACATGAGGACAGATCACCCTTGCAGTGACCACGATTATTCCTGTGATCATACCTGAAGGCATGATGAGTACCCTTCCTGCTTGGAGTGGGGGGTTGGAATACCGTTTCCCCATTTCTCCATGAATTGATAATTCGGGAGATCCACCCATTTTCTTCCTTTCTCTTCATAACATCAACCTTGGAAAAGTTAGATACTATCCTTTTCTCATTCTCTAGACTACTCTCTAGATCTGAGATTTTAGAGTCCTTGACCTTGTTGGATGCCAATTGGAGAACCAACAAGATCTTCAGCCGAGCAATCTCCTGAGCTTGCTCTTTACCAAGTAGGTTGCTTTTCTGAAGGGCTCTCTTCAGGGAATCAGGAGTTTCTGAAGGGAAACAGTTCCTGTCTTCAGGAACTTCAAGAGAGACGGGGCAAGATGAAGAAGTTACCTACTCTTCAGTGTTATTGTCACTGGCGCCAGTGACCGTTGTGTCATCCTCATCAGAACTGCTTTCCTCAATTTCTTCATCAGTCTCTGACAAGGACACTGGAGCTCTGATGATGTCCGATTGATCCTTGCCTTCATCTTCAGAGGCGAGGACCCCCACATAGGCTTCATCCTCTAGTTGACAGCAGATCCCAGCTTTCTTTGATCCCCCCATCAGCTCTGAGATCATTACCCACATAGATTTGGCTGTCCCACATTTTTCCAATCTAGAGCGAGAAGGTCCAGACCAGACATCCATGATAATCTGACGAATCATCTTGTCCAGATTAAATAATGAGAGTTCCGTCTCCGACATCTCAGCAATACACTTGGGCACTTGGATATTCTTTCCAGAGCCGGAGGTCTTCATAGGAATAAAAGGACCTTCTTCCAGGATGAAAGATGCTCGAGGATCGATAGCCTACAAGTGATACGACACTCTCATCTTCCAGACGGGATAATACTCCTTTGTGCATGTGGGAAGTCTTAGTGGAGAGATCTCCTGATCCAGCTCCATGCTTCTGACACTGGTGGCAGGATTCTACTCAAGGTGTTAACCTTTTTGATGAGTAACCTCCCTCTGATACCACTTGAAAGTCCACCTACTGTCAACTATCTTCACCTATGGGGGGGGGGGGGGGAATAGGTGACGTGCAGCGTTTTTGCGGAATTTAAAATTGTACCTGCACACGAAAATAAAACAGCACAGCAAATAGAGTACACAAGCTATTTATAGTGGTTCCCCGATTTGGGTACATCCACTTTCCCCCTTCGACCTATCTCCCAACAAGGGACGACTCGGTCTCTTCACCAACAGGATTGAAATCCAATCCTTGCACTATCGGAAGGATCCCTTCCACACGTAGGAGTCAACACTCCCACACCACGGGTTGCACCCAACCCTTACAACTGGGAACCAATGTTCCTTTACAACAAAAATGAACTAGAATGTACAAGAAATACAAACTACTTTTGGAGACTAAGGTGTCCCTCTTCGTTCGATGACGTGTCCTAGAATTGAACGAAGAGTCCACAACCCTCGAACTCACTTGGAGAGAATCTCCCCGGAACCGGCGGCGGCAAGAAGGGCGGCGGCTTGGTTCTCGGGATCGGTGGCGACAACGGTGTGCGGCTGCTGTACTTTGGAGATTCAAACTTCGTAGCAAAGCTAGCAAGGTCTTCCAACGGTCACACTAGGATCGGTTGTCTCGATCGATTCGGACGAGGAAAGTTTTCCCGATCAACAAATCAAGAGACAAAGGATCTCTGGTTAGACGCGTGAGACTCTAAGCTTGGCTAAGCTTCTGTCGCCGGGAGATCTGGAAGAAACCACGATCTAGCAGCCGGCGATCGACCAGCACGAGCGGCGACAGCGGCGGCTGAGGTATCGCGATCTAGGTCACGTCGGCGGCTCGGCTTTTTCAAATCTTCTTCGCTCTGTACTGTTCAAAAATACGCGTGTATTTATACAGTCAAATACTCTTTTATGACCGTTATGGGTCCCACCTGAAGAAACCCTAAAAGCGGTTCAAAATAGAGCCTTAACATTTGATCCGGTCTAGTGGGATCCAGAAAATTGCCCAAGTCAAAATCGGCGAGAATCGAAGGTGATTCTCGTCGAATCGGCTGATTCTCGTCGATTCGGCGAGAATCAAAGGTGATTCTCGTCGATGTTGACTTGTTTGCACGCTCTGATTTAGCCTGATAGAGACGGCGAGAATCACCCAGTGATTCTCGACGATTCGGCGAGAATCACTAGTGATTCTCGCCGAATCGGCGAGAATCACTTGGTGATTCTCGTCGATTATGACTTAGCGCCAGAGTCGCATGCTTTGATGTAGCCGGATAGAGACAGCGAGAATCAGCCGGTGATTCTCGACGATTCGGCGAGAATCACTAGTGATTCTCGTCGATTCACACTTAGACGATTTTTCGTCTTTCCACCCATGAGCTGCTCTTTGACCCATCCTTGCTCCTTGTCTGCTCTTGCATGATCACAGTCCTGTACTTGAAAATAAGTACACTCCAATAGAGAGAGTGCACGTAGGCCAACACACTGATCTGCTCAACGAGGGATTACGTCGTGCAGACCCGTGTATATTGACCTACTGCACCCTGACATTAGAGTGCACTTAGCGTGGAATAACTGCAAGCACAACTTAAAAGATTTTATCAAATACATCGTGAATTCATCTTAGCTTGACAGGTGGCTTCGTCAAATCCAGGTAATTGTGGATACAATACCCAACACTCCTTCACAGCGTTGGCGGATCTACTCCTCTAGAACTTGCTCCAGCAACTTCCTTCTCACAAGAGTTTATCTCAGAAAAACGGTTGGAATGAGGAGTGAAAACAGCTAGGGTTATAACTTCCCCTTTTATATAAAAAGTGACACGGGTAGGGACACACCCGTATCCTTACCCGTGTACTGCTTCGGGCGAAGAGTCAACGACAGTTTTAGTGTTGGTTCAATACTCGATACGACAGAACACGCCCTGGTCACGCCCATGGTCATGCCCGTGACACCGGGCGTGACTCCTATCGTCGAACGAAATTCATCGAACTCAACTAAAATCGTCGAACGGAGGACACGCCCTGGTCACGCCCATGGTCACGCCCGTGACACTGGGCGTGACTCCTATCGTCGACCGGAATTCGTCAAACTCAACTAAAATCGTCGAACTCAACTAAAATCGTCGAACTCAACTAAAATCGTCGAACTCAACTAAAATCGTCGACCGGAGAACACGCCCCGGTCACGCCCATGGTCACGCCCGTGACACCGGGCGTGACTCCTATCGTCGACCGGAATTCATCGAACTCAACTAAAATCGTCGAACTCAACTAAAATCGTCGAACTCAACTAAAATCGTCGACCGGAGAACACGCCCCGGTCACGCCCATGGTCACGCCCGTGACAGGGGGCGTGTCCCGTGTTCAACTACTCGAGTATTCGACAACTACTCGAGTACTCGACAACTGACTGGATAGTCACGGGCATGGTCACGCCCGTGTTGGACCGGTCACGCCCGTGTCGGACCGGTCACGCCCGTGACATGGGCGTGAAACTCACTATGTCGAGAATTCACTACCCGTGTCCTGCTCTGGACAACTCGAGGGCTGGTTTCTCCTACATTCCCAAGTGCAACCCAATTTCCAGCACTTCCCTGGACCCAAGTCAGCTCTCCTTACTCAAAAACGCGCACAAGGGGCCTAGTGCGAATTGGGACATTACAGGGGCTATTTATAGAAAACGAAATCTGGGGTCAAGCTGTCCAATCGGCCCAGCTCGCCATCCCAGCTCGCCAACCCCCAGCTCTCCAACGTCCGGCGCGTTCCATTCCGCGCCAAGCTAAATAAAAAGCAATATACTTATTATTTGAATACCACACATCTAAGAATGCAAAATTATTTATTACATTAATCAAGTGCAGGAATAAAGAAGCAGGGCGCGCGGGCAGGGGGAACCAGGAGGCATGTGCCGGTCCGCTCGGCAAGGGAGCCACCTTCTACCTACCCAGGCCTCGCATCCCACGCCCCCCAGACTGCCGCGCGCGAAGAAGCTCGCGGATCCTCCCTGAATTCCTTTGCGCCACCGAGAGGCCGTCCTCTATCTCATCTAGGAGCCGGGAAGGAGACGTCATCTCTCCAGCCTGGCCGCTTCACATCTCGTCAGCAAGACGCGCGTAGTCGCCTTGTAACGCCTCGTTGAATTCCTGTACCTCGCGCAGCCCACACACAAGTTTCTTGAAAAGCTTGACCCCCCTCCTTGTCAGCTCGCATTGCTCCACTTCAGGACATAGGTAGGAGTCCAACGAGCTCGAGGAGGGGAGGGGAGAGTAATGGGCTGCCCGCGAAGACTCCTCGGCCGCGGATTGGTTGGGGGGAGCTATGAAGACAAAAACATCAGCAAGGGGAGGTGTGCAGGAAAATCACATGACAAGAATCCAAGGCCAAGTTTACCTGACGAGCTCGGCATCTCCAAGGAGGAGCGGGGAGGGAAAAACCTCATGTCCTTCCCGTGCCCTAGGCCACGCGTTCCCGGTGAGAGAAGCTCAAATCCCGGGATGGGGATGGTTTCCACACCCGCCCCCGTGGTCACAACAGCTCGCTGAGGGGAGGGGGCGCGCACCGGCGAGTTTGGCTTCTGCGAGCTCACCCCCAAGGTCCCAAAGGGAGGGGACGGGTCCCGGAGACGGTTCTCCAGGGTTATGAATCACGAGTCACCAAGTGTGGTCTTGGCTCGTGGGGTGGGATATCCTGGTGTGGTGCCCTCCATGCCATCCAGCTGGCTGTCCGGGACGTCGCAGATCTCAACAATATTCTTGCCCTTTTCAAGGGCAGGCAGAGTGGAGGAGCTGGTCCCATGCTCCAAGGGGGTTCTCAGGTCATCGTAAATGGGCTCGGCCGCTTAAGGAAATGGCTTCACCCTCTTGGATTTGGGCTCGGCCGAGCCACCCTGCAGTACAGTGGGCGGAACCGCAGTCAGGGCGGCCACGCGAGCAGCCGAGGTCTGGCGAACCCGGACGAGTCACTCTTGAATCTCCTTTGGGATTGGAATCTCAGCAGGGCTAGAGCAAATAGAATGGCAAGAGTCAGGCAGGTATGCAAGTGTATATATATAGCCCCAGGTGGACCCCACCCGAAGATTCCCTCCGGTCCACCTCGCACTCGCCGAACACTTGGGGTTGGATGTTTCTTTCCAAGCTTTACCAAGCTCAAAAAGAGCGGGGATTGTGTACAACCCCGTATCCGGCGAGTGAGGTCGCCAGGAACCAGTCCGACCGGTTCAGATCGCCCAGGCAGCAGGCGAGCTCAGTAGGGAAATCTGAAGGCAGCAGGCGAGCTCGGCAGAGAAATCTGAAAGTCGAGCTCGACATTCGTCGACCCCGAGCTCGGCACACGCCGAGCTAAGCCCAGGTTTCGTCGAGCTGAGCTGTACTAATGAAGGCAGATCGAAGGGCGAGCATAGTAGCTAGCTCGCACTCGCCCTATGGAGCTCGACAGACAGCAGGCGAGCAGGATCTTCAGGGGTGGCCAAGCTCGCCCAGGCCTATGAGGTACTTTTTATTATTTTGCCCCCGCTGGCCTGCCCATAGCCTTTCAGAACAGCGGAGTTATGCTGTTGGCAGGCCAACCTGGAGTGCACATAGCCGTTCAAGACAGCGTGATTTGGCTTTTTGCAGGCCATTTTCAGAAATCTATAAATAGGACCCAAGGGGTACCTCAAAAAGTATGCTTCTTGTGCCCTCTTGCTCCACCTCTCAAGTGCTTTTCGAGGATATCTTAGCTCGGCCTTTGGCTAAGGAGGGGAAGCGCTCTAAGATCTTCCGGGTGTGTGGTGGGTCCTCCCTGCCGAGCCCTTGGGTCAGTTTTTCCTTGTTTCCCTTGTTATTTTGCTTGCAGGAGAGAAGTAGGTACGCGATCACCCATTCCCCAAGGGTGAACTCCACAAGAGACCCAATTTCGGTTTCAACAGTGCGGCTAATATTAAAAGTGCGGTGTGCTTGAAAAATGATATATTCTTTTATATAATAAAAAGTTATATATATATATATACACACACACACGAGCATCTTCACATGGGCTACGTCCGTGCTCGATGCTCTCGGGCGACCTTTGGCCGCATCTAGGCAGGCTTCACCCGCCTCCGAACGAGTTTCTCCCGTGTGAAAGTGCAAGTTAGATCTGAAATACTCTAGAGGGGGGGGGGGTGAATAGAGTATTGTGCTCACTACAAACTTTTTGCAGCTTTTGCTATAATCCTAAGTAAACAGGTTAGTAAATAAAATAATAAGCACAGAAACCTAGAAAATCACAGAGCACAGCCAAAACAAAAGAAAAATGGCAACCAGACGACACAAGAAATTTATAGTGGTTCCCCAACCTGGGTACATCCACTCTTCTACCACCCTAGTAGGAATCCACTCAGGTTTTTGATCAGGTGCCTAACACCAATGAGCTTTTGTTCAGGTGCTCAAAAACCAAAACCTCAAGTATTTTGGTAGGAGACTTGCAACCAGGAATAGTTTTGAAGGGAATTAAAACCCTGTATAGAGGATGGAAAAAGGGTGATGAAGTCTTCTCTTTCTCAATAACAACTGAGAAGACTTGTGGATTGATGTTAGCAGATTGCTTCCCCTGAGATCTTGAATAGATCAGGAATACTGGAGCACTGCTTCAGGGTGATAGGTCTTCAAAACTTGAGTGCCTGGACCAGAGATTGCTTTAGGAACTTCTTTTACAGATAGAGATTTGTTGTCCTTCTGAAGTTGTCCTGTAGGATTGAAGGAAGAAGACTCTTGATAGTGATTGAATGTTCTTCTTCTTCTTCTTGATGTTCTCTGGCTTAGGCTGATTGCAGAAAAGAACTTTTGATTTCTGTAAGATTGTTCTTCTGTGCAATGTCTGTCAGTATTGCTTGATCCTTTCTTTTCTAACTTTTTACTGACTGAAGAACATTCGAAATTTGAATGTTGAGCAGTAAATGCAATCGGCCTGGGAAGGAAGCGGCAATCAATGATTTCCCTAACTGTCCCATGGAAAAACGGCATGAAATAATCCATGATCAATGCTCGTTCCAACGGTAACATTCCGAGAAGATTGGGCATTAATTACTCAGGATTCATCGCCAAGAAACGAGACGGAAAACTGGAGAAGACCTAGTCTGGAATCGTCAAACGAAGAACATCAATCGTCGAGCTGAGCTTGATGAGTTCGTCGAGAAGACAATAGTAGTTAGTCTTCCAGGGAAACTTGTCAATTCTGCTTCAATTTTCGTCGAACTAACAATCTTCATTCGTCGAGCTGAGATCCAAAATCGTCGAGCTGAGAATGATTGTGGACTTAGAATCTGAGAAGTCTCTGACTGAGAAGGATTCAAATCGTAGACCTGAAATCGTCGAGTAGAGTACTGAATTCGTCGACCTGAGAAGTTTATTTCGTCGACATGAGAAGTTGTGAACTTGAGGTCCAAGTTCGTCGAGCTCAGAATCCAGTTCGTCGACCAAAGCCTGAAGTGGGACTTAGAAAAATCTGGAGTTGTCCTGACTTTAACTTGTAGAAGTATCTCAGTCTTCGTCGAACAGAGAACAAAGATCGTCGAGCTCAGCACAAAGAAATATCTCAAGATCGTCGAGCTCAGAACGCCTTTCGTCGACCTGAGTTCGACGAACGTCGAACTCATTTTACTTAGTCTTGAATTATTCTAATTCTTGAGTCTCTGATGGTCTTGTTGATAGCTGGTCCATCTGATGTTGACTCTAAGGACTTGGCCTAGACTCTAGGACACAAACTTGACCCTAGCTATACATGTTGGGTCACATCCTAAGCTAGTGAACCTAGCCCAAATCAACTAGGGATCCAACAATCTCCCCCTATTTGGGTGAGGTCACTAAGAGACTCAAAATAGATAAACAAAGATAAACAAAGCAGGAAAAGAAATATATCTGGTAGAGAATTACTAACACATACAGCAGATATATATATATATACAAATTCTTTGTTTAAACACAAATCATAGTTTGAAAACAAATGCAGAAAGAAATTGAAACAAAATAAAGATTACTTCTTCTTATTTTTCTGCATAGACTTGTCTTCTGTTGTCTTATCTCCTGGCTTTTTGAAGATAATTTCTCTGTTTGGATCTAGAGCCTATGCCGCAGTCATTGTCATATCAGCTGCCCCAATAATCTTCAGTGATGTAGCTCTGGGGACAACTGCTTCAGGATGGAGCTTCATATAATCATCAACATTAAAGAGTTTGTTGCCTTTGTCAAACCTTTTTAATTCTTCCTTCATATACTTAGACATGGTTGAGTATCCTGAAATGTCTTTACCTTCAGCTTTGGCTTTATTAATCAATGACAGACCAATAAGCTCCTGTGTTGGAACACCCTGATCAAAAATCTGATTTGGTTTTTGAGCACCTTATCAAAAGCTCATTGGTGCCCAGGACACCTGATCAACTCATCCTGCAGTGGATTCCTACCTAGGGTGGTAGAAGAGTGGATGTACCCAAGTTTAGGGGAACCACTATAGCTCCTTGTGTCTTCTGGCTTGCTTGTCTTTATTTTTGTTTCTGGCTGTGATTGATCTGTGATTAGTTAGGATCTGTGATTAGCTTCTTTTGTAGATTGTAACAATTGTTTAGATTTTTTATTTGCTTCCCTGTTCACTCAGATTGTAACAATTGTTGTAAAAAATTTTTAAGCACCATACTCTATTCACCCCCCTCTAGAGTATATCAGACCAAACTCTTTTCATTAGAACCCATAAGTCCCATACCCTACTCGTGCAGATTTATGTAGATGATATTATTTTTAGCTATACTGATCCAAATTTGTGCAGAAGGTTCTCCAACCTAATGCATTCTAAATTTGAAATGAGTAACATGGGTGAGCTATCCTTCTTTCTAGGATTGCAAGTCAAACAACATGCTGAAGGCATCTTTATTTCTCAAACCAAGTATGCAAATGAATTGGTCAAGAAATTTGGTATGTCTGAAGCATCCTGTATGAAAACACCCATGCCTACTAATGCTGTATTGGATGCTGATGAACATGGGACAGGCAGATAACAAAGCCCAGCAGGCCTTCTGCAAGCACAACTTCAGGCACAAGGACTGTAATAGTCTCTTCCCCTCAAGTCTCTGCCCCTGCAGAAGACTTGCTTGCTGCTGCTTCTCCTCCTCCAACTCCTATTTCATCCCATCCAGTTCCATCCACCATTCCAATTTCATCCACTATCATCATCTCCAGCCCATCTCCAACATCTATTCCATCTCCAATCCCCACTCTTCCTATAACAGAAGAAGTATTCCATCCATTACACCACTACCCTCACCCAGACATTGACACATCATCCACCATTCCATCATTCACACTTCTTGATGATTCCTTCATGGATGATTCACCTTCATCTCCTCCTGAGCTACCCTCCTCATCTACATCATACCAACAGCTTCTACAAGACATTATTGATCAACCCACCTTCACACCCTCCATCTCAATACCACTGTCTTCCATTTCCACAATACCCACACCTCAACCTTCACTTCCCCCATAAACCAGCTCTCCACCACCATCACCAGTTGCTCCTCCATCCCTCTCTACCTCTGCTCAAGACCCTGCTAAGCAAGTAGACATTCCTGCCCTAGCTGACAAGTTATATGAACTGCTAGCCCCCAGGCTATCACTTCTATTGGAGACCTCCTTGGCTCCACTTCTTCAGTTAGTGGCAGCCCTTTCTGCCAGGCTATCCTCTCTATTTCCTCAGGCAATCCCTTCCTCTGGGTGCCTCGATCCAGCTCTCTCTGAATCTAGGCAGGGGGAGATGCCTTATGAAGTTAGATTGCCTGCTGCTGCCATTTCTCATGTTGCTGCTGTTGTTACTCAAGCTCCAGTTTCAACCCCTCAAGTTGCTGTCTTTTCAGTAGACCTCAGGTCCCTGCTCTCAATGTTTGATTCAGTCTACTTCTGCTGACTTCTAGAGAAAGTTGCAGTCCAGCCATCAGAGGATCTTTCCAAGGCCATTGTGCCCTTCTGCAGCTGTGATTCCGGCTTAGTTAGCTCCTATATATACTCCATATGTACTGCTGAGCCTTCTGGTTCCAGTGATGCTGCTGCTACTCCTGCTGAACATTTTGTTGCTGAATCTGTTGCTGCTGCTGTCAGTGATGATGCTGCTGATGTTCCAGTTTCTGATGATATACATATGATAGAGGCATATGATTTTGAGTCTGCTACTATTGCTGATGCTGAAAATATTATATCTGAAAGTAGTGTATCTGAAAAAGTTTTATCTGAATCTGTTGCTGCTCCAGTTACTGCTGATATTACTGCTGCTATATCTTCTGCAAGTATTGCTCCAGAAAGCTCTGTGTCTGTTATTGCTACTGCTACTGCTACAACTTCTGTTGCTACTAGTGCTGTATCTGCTCCTGTCACCACTGCTATCTCATCTGCTCCAACCCAACTTCAGAAAGATTATTTGAAAAAGATTGATGCTTTATATGATGAGCAAAGTTCTAAAAGTGATGAATTTAGGACTGATTCTGATGATTCTTCTGCCACCATAGCCAGGAAAAGAAAGGCAAGGAGCAAAGCTATGAAAAGGGTGCCTCCAGCCAAAGTAAAGGACACTAATGATATTCCTTATTACATTCTTCATGACTTCCTCATTACTGAGCATTGGATGCAGTATTCCAAGAACCAACTTAAGGCTATGAAGAAGAAAAGGAAGTATGAGAAAGGATCTTCTCAGTTTCATCACCCTCATCCTCCTCCACCACCTCCTCCTGATGCAGGTGCAGGTGGAAGCTCAGCTACTCATCCTTATGCTAAAAGCCAAACCCCCTATCAGCCTCATGCTAGATCTCAATATAGGGGAAGCCAGTCCAGAGGATATCAATCTAGAAGAGGAAACTATAGAGGAAGCCAAAGGGAATTCCAAGTCTACTCCAAAGGCTATTCAAGGCAACATCCATACTCTAGGGAAGGACAAGCTTCATCAGATACAACATCAGGTCCTTTTCCCTACAAGTTAAAAGAAGTAGTCTCATCCAGAGCTCCTCAAGACAATCCATCCAACAGATATGAGCCTCCAGTGCCCTTTGAAGATCCAAAAAATAATCCTACTACATGGACTGCCAGGATGAAAGAGTTAGCTGCCCTAGATCAAATTAAGAAAGCTAAAGAGCAAGACAGAGATACCTCCAATATTACTACATTATCTGAACAAAAAAAGAAAGAACTGGAAAGATATGCCTCAAGCAAAGTTTTTGATTCTGAAAGATATATGGAGCTGCATCCTGAAGCCGTGGTACCAAGGCCCAAACAACAAACTTCTTTAGGTGCAGCAGATGACAGAAGATCAAAGAAAGAAGCTCTTGATCCTAATAGAGAAATCAAACTTATAAAGAGCAAGGAGAAGGAATAAGTCTGTAAGGTGACAATTATTCTGATTTCTGATTTCTGTCTGGGATAATATATATCTGTGATTCTGCTTGTTGTTGTTTATTGTTGCTTTGTATGTTGTTTTTAATTTTTCCAAGTTCTGTAAATAGTAATTCTAACCCAAATAGGGGGAGATTGTTGGAACACCCTATTACTAATTTGGGTCAGGATCACTATGTCTCTAGGAAACCTGTTTTTGACCTCTCTATATAGATCTAAAGGTCAATTAGAATTGAGTCTAAGGGTTAGTAGTTAGGTTTGGAAGCTGCCCTCAAGACCAAGGTTTTTCAGTTTGGAGACTAAGTCATTTCGTCGAGCTCAGTATGACGAATCGTCAAACTCCAATCGACGATTGTTTAGCTCAACTTCGACGGATCGTCGAACTCCATTCGACGATCGCTGAGCTCAACTTCAACAAATCGTCGAACTCCATTCGACGATCTTCGAGCTCAGTTCGACGATCTTGACTCCAGTATTGATTCTCTATCTCTGAGATCAGTTCGATGATAGTTGAGCTCAGATCGACGATCTCTATTCCTGTCTAAGTCCAAATCACTGAGCTCAGTTCGACGATAGTAGAGCTCAGTTCGACGTTTTTTCTGTAGAGTTAAAAGATTTTCAAGATTCAAATTCAGAATAGTTAAGGAGTTATTGTCAGCAATTAATTCAGAAGATTTTGTAGCCGTTTTCATTTATTCTGGACCAAGTTTCAAGGGATTATCAAGGAATGTTTCTTTGGACTTTCCCCCAGAAGACAATTGCAATTAAGGAAGTCATTTAATGACAGGCTAACGACTATTCTTTACAGAGGATCATTTTCTATTCAGTACCAGGGAATAAAACTCAAGATTTTTGAATCTCTCACAGAACAGATAAGCAGAACAAGAAGAACAAGAACAAAACATTCTCTGGACAACATCTTTCTCAACATCAACTGTTCACAAGAGAAAAAGAGAAAGAGCTGTAGACATTCTCTGTCTAAAAGAATTCATACAAGAACACACAACCAAGGAGATCAACCAACTGAAATCTTCAGATCCCCTTTGTTTCAAGTGTTCAAGGCCATCTTTCAAGACTCCAGACACCTAACATTTCAGCTGTTGCTGAAATCATCATTTGATGGAGATCAACTTTCTAAAGGCCTATCACCCTACAGCAAAGCTTCATTTCCTGAACATCTCAAGAACTCAGGGGGAGCTTTGATAACATCAAAATCCACATAGTCTTCTCAGCTGATTTGAGAAAGAGAAGACTTCCATCACTCTCTCATCCCCATCTCTGTAAAGGGTTTTTCAAACTCCCTTCAAAAGTTTGTGCTTGGTTTTTGAGTACCTTATCAAAAGCTCATTGGTGGCAAGACACCTGATCAAAAAATCTGATTTGGTTTTTGAGCACCTTATCAAAAGCTCATTGGTGCCCAGGACACCTGATCAACTCATCCTGCAGTGGATTCCTACCTAGGGTGGTAGAAGAGTGGATGTACCCAAGTTTAGGGGAACCACTATAGCTCCTTGTGTCTTCTAGCTTGCTTGTCTTTATTTTTGTTTCTGGCTGTGATTGATCTGTGATTAGTTAGGATCTATGATTAGCTTCTTTTGTAGATTGTAACAATTGTTTAGATTTTTTATTTGCTTCCCTGTTCACTCAGATTGCAACAATTATTGTAAAAAGTTTTTAAGCACCATACTCTATTCACCCCCCTCTAGAGTATATCAGATCTAGCTGCCCTTTCATCCTGGAATCTGGCCATTTTTGCAGTATTGGCTGTTTCAGGGTCTTTTAATGGAATAAGAGGAGAGTAAGGTCTTTCAGGATTGTCAGCTTTCTGCTCTTCAGATATATGTTGCTGTTGCTGCTGAGGTTATTGCTGTTGATGTTGTTGCTGATGCTGTTGATGTTGATTTCCTGAAGATTGTTGACTCTGCTGGCTGCTTCCAGAGGATCTCCCTGAATGTCTCTGATAGGTTTGCATGGGGGCAGATCTCTGAGAGCTAGAGCTAGTGGCACCAGCTGCTGGAGGAGGAGGAGGAGGTGGATCTTTTCTGTATCTGTGGACAGGTGGAGGAGAATATCTCCTACTTCTTTTCCTTTCCTTTTTCTAATTCTTAGATAGCCACATCCAAGCAGGCATTCTCTTATAAGGTGCAACATTATGCAAAATATAGTAGGGAGTGTCAGTAGTTGGATTAGGCTTAGGAGCAGGAGGAGGATGAGACTTCCTTTTCTTTGACAGCATTTTCTTCTTTTTCTTTGAAGCTTATTCATCTGAATCATCATCATCATCATCTTCGTCATCACTGTCAGAACCCTGAGGGTTATCATATAAAGCATCCAATGCTTTCAATGTCTTAGCATCAATGACAGCCTTTTCAGAAGCAGGGGCAGAAGTTGAAGTTTCAACAACTGGAGTTTCAGCAATAATTTCAGAAGAAACTACACAAGAATCAGAGGTAATTGGGACAGAGCTTTCAGGTGCTGCCCTATTTTCCTCTTCAATATCTGCCAAGATCAGCTCATCCAGATCTGACATTGAGGAATCATCCATGACAAAAATTGGAGCTGAGACATCTTCTGAAGGTGATGGAATAACTGTAGAGGTTGGAGCAAAAACTGGAGGTGCAAAACTGTCACAGAGTTGCTTAGCAACTGCTGGACTTATTGGAGATGTATAAGGAACAATAGCCAAGTGTGGCTTAGTAAAATCTTCTGGAAGAGACTGCATATATACAGTATCAAAATTTCTCAACAAAACAGTCAAATTAACTGTGGGATTTAAATGGAAATCACCAACAGTTTTTATTTGATCTGGAACTGACTCATCTAAGTCAATGTCAGTATCCATAAACTGAATCAATTCAATCAACTCTGAATCAAATTCTGGCAAAATTTCTGTATCTATATCTGCTGCTGCTGTATCTACTGCTGTATCTGCATCTGCTGCTGGAGGAACTGTTGCTGCATCTGCATCTACTACAACTTCATCATAGAGCATCTCCCCCTGCCTGGGTTCAGGAGAACCTGGAGCCAGGCCCTTGAATGAAGAGGGGGCAGCAGAGAGGAGAGAAACTTGGGCAGATAAAGAATTAACAGAATTCACAAGAGGTGTAATGGACTCCGTGATTAGGGATTTAATGAGGGGAGTGAGCGGGGATATGATTATAGATACAGTGGAGGATTCCAAGGATGGAGAGGGAGATGGTGAAGGTAGAGAAGTAGATGAAGGGAGGGGAACAGATGGAGGGGATAGAGGTGGAATGACATCTGTTATGGTGTTTTCTGAGGGTAGGGTGTAAGATGGAATGGAGGATAAATGTGGGAGAAGTGGAGACTGAGGTGGTATAGGAATAAATGTGTCATGAGGTGAAGCAGGGGGTGTTGGAATGTTAGTGATATCAAGTGGTGGAGATGGAGGTGGAGTAGGCACAGAAGTATGCTGTGGAGATTGAAGTGGTGAAGAAGGAATGTGAAAGATATGGTACCTAAACACCTAGAGGGGGGGGGGGGTGAATAGGTGACCTAATCCTTTTCTAACTTTATTGGCAGCAATCAGTTATATCACAGCAAACTAACTAGTTTATCACAGCAAAACACAGCATACACAGCAACAGTTTCAGCACAGTACAGCACACAGTGATTTATAGTGGTTCCCCAAGCTATGGGTACATCCACTTTCCCCCTTCGCCTATCTAGCAGTGTACTAGATTCGGCCAAACTCCTGCACTGTCTTCAGAACCCAAATTGGTTCCTACACCTCAGGCCCAAAGCCTTACAACTCAGCTTTATCCCAAAGCCTACACTCAGCCAATCAAGGCCTACACTCAGCCAATCCAAGGCCTACACTCAACCAACAAGGCCTACACTCAGAGATCACAATCTCCTACACTCAGGCTAACAAGCCCTACCCTCAGCCTTTATAATTATAGGCTTACAAATCACTCAGATCCAAAGGATCCTACAAGTTAAAAAGATATTACAAATTATAACTCTACAACTCAGAAAGATAAGAGGGGAGTTGAGAGATTCTTGATGAGTTCTTGGAAGAACTCAGCTGGATCCAATCTGACTTAGCTTTCTTCAAAGCTTCTTGAGTAGAACTGAATAAGACTGAATCCTCTGCAGTTGTTCCTTGACCTCTACTTCTTAAGAATCAGAATTGAATCTGAATCCTTCTTCTCAGCCTAGTTCCAGAGGCTGATTTCTTGGATGGAGCCCTCTCTCTCCAACTTCTTAGATCTGCACTTGGACTGCAAGATCTTCTTTTTTTGATACTCAGTATATCACTTTTCTGATTACTTGAATAATCTGTACCACTTGTTAATCACTTGATCAACTCTTTCAACAACCATACCAACCATTTCTGTAAACTGTGGATGCCTATTTATAGGCCTTCTTCATAGTAACCGGCTGGTCCGGTTCATAACTGGCTTCTGACATCTCTGACAGTTGCTGTAGACCGGCTGGATCGGCAGCTGTCATGTCAACCAGTCACTTCTTGAAAATCTCTAACAGTTTGTAAGTGTCGAGACTTTCTGTCTTTAAGTGTCGACACTTATAGTCCAAGTGTCGACACATGTTGTGTAAGTGTCGACACAAGTCTACAAGGTGTCGACACAACTCCTTGTATGTCTCGACACAGATTCTTCTTCATGTGTCGACACTGAAATTGAGTGTCGACACAAGTACTTGTTCTTTTAGCTTTTGCTGAATTCTTCTATGTGTCGACACATCTCCTTTGTGTCGACACATCGTCTTCTATGTTGATTCTTGCTGAGTGTTGACACAGCTCCTTGTGTCGACACACCTTCTTGTTGTTGAGACTTCAGCTGAGTGTCGACACATTCCCATAGTGTCGACACTTGTACTTAGAATAATTTGTTGTTCTTTCTATTCTTTGCTAAGTGTCGACACAGCTCCATGTGTCGACACTTTCTTCTAGTGTTGAGTCTTCAGCTGTGTGTCGACACATTATTCTGGGTGTCGACACATACTTCAAATGCTGACTCTTCTGTTGAGTGTCGACACATTGTGTTGAGTGTCGACACTTACTTCAAGTGCTGACTCTTCTGCATAGTGTCGACACATTGTGTTGAGTGTCGACACTTGTACTTAGACTCTGCAGACTTTTGCTGAGTGTCGACACAGCTCCAAGTGTCGACACTTTCTGGTGTAGACACAGCTTCACTGAGTGTCGACACAGCTCCTTGTGTCGACACTTACTGTCTGCACTTTTCTTCACTGAGTGTCGACACAGCTCCAAGTGTCGACACTTTCTGTCTGGTGTCGACTCTGCATCCCAGGTGTCGACACAATGACTCCAAGTGTCGACACATCTTGTCTGGGTGTCGACACAAGTCTTCTTAAGTGTCGACACTTTCCCTCTGGGTGTCGACACATGGACTTAGAAACTTTTTGCTTCAGTCCAGTACTTTCTTAACCTGCACAAGTAACTCAAACATACATCAAATACATTATGATGTATATCATTGAGTTGGGTGAGGCTTCTTCAAATCAGGTACATTTGACCAATGTACCCAACAATCTCCCCCTATTTGGAGAAGTCATAACCCTTAGTCAATGATATACACCATTCATAATTAAAATTACAAAATGATGTACAGCAGATTATATTCAGCAGGGTAAACAAAAACATGTAGAAATACACACATGTATACACATTCATCATTGCATAATAAACAAAAAATAGACACATTTACAGAACAATCATGAAATATATTTATCATATATTGTTCTAACATTTTTCTTATACATCTTCAATGTTTTACAAAAATGTTTTACATTAAAAAGGATTGCAACATAATCTTCAAGTAAAATCCTAATCTATTTCTGATCAGGTTCCTTGATAACAATTCCCTTTCCAGCTTGGACTTGAGCTTTGACAGGAGCTTCAGTAGTTTCAGCATCAACAGGCTTCTTGCCTTTTAAATCTTTCTTCTTCAGCTCTTCAGCTTTGATTTTCTGTCTCTCAAAATAGTGAAATGGCTTGGGGAAGTACTTGCTAGGCTCCACAGCAGTAGGAGGTAGCTTTCCCATCTTAGCCTTCCTTCTGAATTGTACTATTGCCTCCTGCCTAATCTCATGCTTTCTCCATTCTGCCTCAGAGAACCATTTGTTCCTGTCAGTCATGTTGTCTTTGGCAGCTTTCCAGGCAGTTAGAATTATATTCCTAGAGGTAGGGCTCCATTGTTTAAAATCTGGCTTTTGTTCTGCTTGTTCCCTAAACCTCTTTTTAGACAACCTTGTCTCCTCTTCTTTGTTCATAGCCTCTTGCAGAGCTTCAGAAATAGGTTGAACAACCTTTTCAATATGAACATTGGCCTTGCCCTCAGTTGGGCTATACATTGTGCTGACATCTGCTTGAACCATGGCAAAATCTGGAGGTGGATAAATCACTTGAGCTACTTCTGCTTGCTCACCTCCAAGATAGGCATTTTTAATCCCTGATTCAGCAACATTATCATCATCACAAAGTGGAGGATAGCCCAGTGTAGCTCTGATGGAGTTAGATATCCATTTGGCATGGTCAGAGCTAGCTTTGACTAAGACTCTCTCCCCCTTTATGACTTCTCTGGCCATATGGTCTCTGACATCATCCTTTTGAAACCTTATCTGACTGTCCAAATATCTTATGCCCTCTTTAAAGAATGGTTTCAGCTTTGTAAGTTGTTCAGAGATGACTTTCTGGGAATCTTTAATAGCAGTCTTCACAGCAGTAATCTCAGCTTGGAATACTTTATCAAAGTCAGCCTTAACTACAGCAGCAGATGTAGAAGGTTCAGCAGTCTTATTCTTCAATTCAGTGACTATAGCATTGTGGGAGGCAGTCAAATTATCATTCATTCTTAACTGATTCTCCAGCACATATCCTTGCTTTAATGCTATATCATCTACCTGAGCCTTGATCTTCTCCTGGTGAGTTGCTAAATAGACTACTGCATTCCCACCCTTGTGGAAGCAGTCAGTCATCTCCTTCTTGTTCAGATTCATTTCAAACCTTATAGATTTTATATCTTGTGCAAGATCAAACTGTAGGGACTTGTGCCCTTCATCCACATAAGCCTCTATTGCCTTCCTTTGCTCATCCAACTTGATCTGCATGGCAATCATCAAAGCACTATAATTAACTATTGGAGCTTGTTGAACTATAGGCTGCGGGGCAATGGATTGCAAGGCCTTTTTATAACTCTGGCTTCTCCTTTTGAAGACATAGAGTTTCTTCTTCTTGGCCCTAGCACTCTCCTCATCTTCAGAGGCAGAAGTGCTGGCAATATCAACCCTGTCCTTAGGGCTTTGAGGCTTCTCAGGTTGCACATCAGGTGCTTGCTCAGTTTCTAGCCTAATAGGCTCTTCCAGAACTATCAGTTGCTCCCCCTCAGCAGCAGCACTCTTATCTTCAGCAGCAGCATCCTTGTCCATATCAAAATCTTCTTGATCTAGATTTAGAAACAAATCTTCCATTGTATATTCTGGTGGAGACTGTGCAGGAGAAGTTCTTGGTTCTTCCACCACTTGAGAAGGATCATCTTGAACTACAGCAGATGTGTCTTCTAAAACAACATCTGGAACTTGACTGTCTAGCTGAGTTTGCTGATGGACATCAGACAAATTAGCATCTTCTATAATATAGTCTAAAGTTTTTAGGTCAGTGAGTACCTCTTGGATAATGATGGTGGCTTGCTCACTGTCCAGAGTAGATGGTTCTTCTACTACTGGAAGCTCCCCCTGGCTGTGATCCCTATGGATGGGGCTAGCTTGAGGCAGCTCCCCCTGGATCTCAGCTACATCTTGAGCAGCAGGGGTCTTCTCTGCAACCACTTCCTCTTGAGCATCAGGAGTGAAAACAACTTGTTCTTCACTCCCTGAACTGCTGGAGGACTCCTGTGTCACAGCAGCTGTCTTCCTTTTCTTCCTTGGAGGAGAATCTTTCTGAGTAACTGGCTTCTCTGGAGTTGGCATTTCCTTGGACAATACCCTGTCCCATCTGGAAAAGATCCTTTGATCCATCTTTCTCATGTGATTGATCTTACTTCCTGCAGCTGTATTCATTACCTCTGGTATGGTACCAGCTAGGTAGAGACTAAGTATTCTGCCCAGGTTGGGCTTCTTCAGACTCTCCTTGATTTTCTCATACACCACTTGAGACCAGTCTGTTCTTAGAGTAAAGATTTTTCTTGTCATAATTTCAAACATAGAGGCAGACACCCTGTCATGCCCTCCTAGCTTACTGAGAATAACCTTGCCTACAATCTCAGACATGAATTTTCCTTGACTGTTCATGCCTTTCCTGTTGAATACCGATCCTATCTTCATCTTGGGATCAAGACCACACCAGGTAAGAGCTTCCCTGGTCTTTGAAGCAGGTACTTCCTCTTCATCTTGAGTTTTAGGTAGCTGGAGTACCTTCCTCAGATTCTTTGGTGAAACCTTGACCTTAGTCCCATGAACTCTGGATTTGATTCTGTATCCAGATTCATCTACAGCAGCTCCATTAAGGAATTCAAGAACTTCCTTCTTCCAAATCTTTGTTGGTTCTGAAACCAAGTATTCCAATCCAGAATCGGCGACTAGGGTTACTACCGCCTTGATTTCCGCATCTGCATCGTCGAACGCGCCACGCACTAGCTCATAGCCCTCGTTAATGTTCTCCTCAAGCTTGGGTGCCATTAGGGTTAGGAGAATTTGTCTTTAGAAAAGAGAAGTGTCGACACTGTAGTGTTGGTCTCGAAACTTTGAAAGCGTGTCGACAAACAAAGACAGAACCCTATTTATACCTTTCTGATTTTGAAGATGAACAGGCGGGACAGCTAACTCAACATGTGTCGACACTGGCAATAAGTGTCGACACTGACTTATAATGTCTCGACACACATGTGTCGACACAAGTTTAGTTAACAGATATTATGTGGCGACACTTGGTTATGTGTCGACACAACATAACTCGACACATCGTCGAGACTTTACTTAGAAAATTCTGAGTAAAACATAAGTGTCGACACCACATAGGATGTGTCGACACCTACTTGACATGTGTCGACACTAACATTCTGAAGTGTCGACACCACATTCCTAGATGTGTCGACACCTTTTTCCTGAAGTGTCGACACCACTATTCTGTGTCGACATAGACTTGTCTATGTGTCGACACCTTTTTACTTAGTCATTTTCAAATCTGTAAACTTACTCTAAGTTTATCATTCCTAGTTCAATTTTGAATCTATTGAACTTAGCTTCTTCTAGTGGCTTAGTAAACATATCAGCTACTTGTTCATCTGTTTTAACATATTCAAGTGAAATATCTTCTCTTTCTTCATGTTCTCTAAGAAAGTGATATTTAATCTCAATATGTTTTGTTCTACTATGTGATACAGGGTTATTAGCTATTGAAATAGCACTTGTAGAATCACAGTAAAGTGGAGTTCTACTTACCTAAAATCCATAGTCCTCTAGTTGATGTTGAATCCACAGAAGTTGAGCACACCAACTTCCTGCAGCCACATACTCTGACTCAGCTGTGGAGATAGCCACACTAGTCTGCTTTTTGCTGCTCCATGAAATTAGTCTCCCACCTAGGAATTGACAGGTTCCAGTAGTACTCTTTCTATCCTCTTTGCATCCTGCAAAGTCTGCATCTGAATAACCTGTTAGATCAAAGTCTCCATTCCTAGGGTACCAGAGGCCTAGATAGGGAGTGCCCTTTAGATATCTCAAAATTCTCTTGACTGCAGTCAAGTGAGACTCTTTAGGGCAGGCTTGATACCTTGCACAAACACATGTAGCATACATGATGTCTGGTCTACTAGCAGTCAAGTATAATAGGGAGCCAACTATCCCTCTATACAAGGTTTCATCTACAGGTTTCCCTGCATCATCCTTGCTAAGAGACATACTTGACCCCATAGGAGTCTTCATGGTACTGGATGAATCCATACCATACTTCCTTATGAGTTCTAGGGTGAACTTTGATTGTCATATGGATAAACCATTTTCAGTCTGTTTAACTTGGAGACCCAAGAAAAACTTCAGCTCTCCTATACTACTCATTTCAAACTGACCTTGCATAAGTTTTGCAAACTTTTTGCAAAGGCTGCTTTCAGTAGACCCAAATATAATGTCATCTACATATATTTGGACTAGTATGACTTTGCCTCTAGATTCCCTAAGGAATAGAGTCTTATCTATTTTCCCCCTTGAGAACTTGTTCTCAATGAGGAAACTAGATAGGGTTTCATACCAAGCCCTAGGGGCTTGCTTTAACCCATATAAAGCTTTCCTAAGTCTATAGACATAATGAGGTAGAGTTGGATCAACAAAACCTGAAGGCTGCTCCACATAGACTTCTTCTTTCAAATTACCATTTAGGAATGCTGACTTGACATCCATTTGGTATACCTTGAATCCTTGATAGGTTGCATAGGCCAAGAACATTCTTATGGCTTCCAGTCTTGGCTACTGGAGCAAAGGTTTGATCAAAATCAATACCTTCTTCTTGCCTATATCCTTTAGCAACCAGTCTAGCTTTATTCTTAATGATGACCCCTTGTTCATCCATCTTATTTCTGTAGATCCACTTAACTCCTATTACATTGTGGTCTTTAGGTTTAGGAACCAATTCCCAGACCTTGCACCTCTTGAACTGATTAAGCTCTTCTTGCATTGCTTCAGTCCATTGTGGATCTTGTATTGCTTATTCAAATTTCTTAGGTTCAACTTGTGACAGAAAGCTGGAATAGATTGCAGCATCCTGATTTCTGCTCCTAGTTTGAACTCCTTGTCTTGGATCTCCAATAATCAGCTCTACTGGATGATCTCTAAGATGCCTGTGGGCTGGAGGCATCCTCACTTCAGGTTGAACCACTTCAGCATCTGCATCATGCTGTATACCTTGGATTTCTTCAGCAATTGGCACATGTAGTTCTCCCCCTGGACAGCAGCTACTCTCCTCTCCTTGCTGTCTTGCAGCAGGAACCTCTTCTATAGTAAGCTTGTCCATTGTCTTTGTCAAACCTGTGGGGCTGCATACATTGTTAGACAACTCATTATTAATAAGTTTTGTCTCATCAAAAACTACATGCACTGATTCTTCTACAACTTGTGTAGTCAAGTTATAGACTCTATAAGCCTTACTATTATTGATGTACCCAACAAAGATTCCCTCTTAGGACTTGGCAGCAAACTTAGTTAAGTAAGACTTCCCATTGTTAAGTATGAAGCATTTGCAACCAAAGATCCTGAAGTAGGATAGGTTTGGTTTCCTGCCTTTCACAACTTCATAGGGGGTCTTATTTAGCCCTTTAGTGATGGTAGCCCTATTTATAACATGGCATGCAGTGTTAACTGCTTCAGCCCAGAAATACTCTGACAGTGATGTATCACTCAATAGGGTTCTACCAGCCTCTATCAAGGTCCTATTTTTCCTCTCAGCAATGCCATTTTGCTGAGGTGTTCTAGGTGAAGAGAATTCTTGAAATATCCCAAAGTCTTCACATAGTTTTGTCATGCTTTCAGACTGAAACTCAGTACCATGGTCACTTCTAATTTTGACCACAGTACTATTAAGTTCATTCTGAATTTGCTTGACAAAGCTGTAGAAGACACTAGGTGTTTCAGATTTCTGTCTTAAGAAGAACACCCAGGAAAACCTTGAGTAGTCATCTACAACTACAAGGGTATAGACCTTCCTACCTAAGCTGTGAACTGGCATTGGACCAAAGAGATCCAAATGCAAGAGGTACAAACACCTCACAGCATCTTTGTTATCTATGCTTCTAAAGGTGGATTTAGTCTGCTTGCCCTTTTGACAAGCTGAGCAAATGCCATCTTTAACACACTTAACTTGAGGACCATTCCTCACTAACTCTTTACTAAAGAGTTTGCTAATTGTCTTGTAGTTAAGATGGGCCAGCCTCTTGTGCCATTTGACACAATGAGAGACTGTCTCATCAGCTACAAGACAAACTGGAGAACCATTGTTCTCAATCATAATGTCTAGGCAGTAGACATTTCTCTTCCTATAACCTGTCAAAATGATCTCTTAATCACTTGACCTCTTGATATGACAACCATTTTTAACAAATGAGATGTCATACCCTACATCACTTAATTGACTTATACTTATTAGGTTGTGTTTCAACCCTTTAACATAAGCCACTTGAGTAATGGTAACTAAGTTTGAAGAAATGTTACCAAACCCTTTGATGATTCCTTTTTCAGAACCACCAAAGGTCACTTTAGGACCATTTTTGATTGGAATGTAGTCCTTCAGTAGTCCCCTAGTTCCAGTTATATGTCTGGAACATCCACTGTCCAAGTACCATGTAGGGGTATGGCCACTTGGACTCACCTGCAAAACAAATTAATGAACCTTAGAACCCAAAGTATTCTTGGGTCCTTGGTGATTGTTAGTTTGCAATTTGACAAACCTACCTACTGGCTTTCCAACAGGTAGTTTGGAACTCACTTTGGCACTCTCATTGTGCCAACAGTCTACTGCAAAATGGCCAACTTTGCCACAGCACCAACATTCAAATTTATTGTACCTTTGCTTAGGTACTGCCTTGGCTGTCTTGACTACAACAGGCTTGTTGAATGTTGGGGCTTTGCCCTTGGACTTATACTTGGACTGCTCAGTCCCTGCAGGTCTAACAAAACCCAGCCCAGCCTTGCCTTTATGATGAACAAATTCATCAATTAAGGGTAGCACTGATTTAGGTTTTGAAAACCTAGCAACCAAGTCCTTCTCCTTCTGAAGATTGTTCTCCAGACACTTAATTTGATCATTCTTAAAAGTGATAGTTCCCATCTGAATCACAGTAATGTGTTTCAGCCTGGCTACCTCATTCAGTTTTTGATCAAATTGCTTCTCAAAATCTGTTGCAACAGCCTTGAGATCAGCAATCTCCTTAGCCTGACTTTTGGCTAGGGTCTTGCTTTTCTTGTAGGCTTGCAATAGTACCTTATATTCATCTATAAGCTGATGAATAACTTCCTCAGACTCAGATATATTCTCATCACTTGATGAAGAAGAATCTGATTCTGAACTAGAACAAGAAACTGAATTTAAACTTGAACTTTGTACCTGACTGGGTCCTGGCTGCTCCAGGATTTTGGCACTGTCTGTCAAAGCCATTAGTCCTTGGCAATGACTGTCTTCTTGTGCATAAATTGACTCCAAGATCTGCATGAATTCTTCCTCTTCTTCTTCAGCAAACAGCCCTATGTAGGCTTCAGCCTCAGACTCAGTTTCTGAAGAAGAGATATCTGATAGAGTCTTCTCCTTCTTAGCAACAAAAGACTTTTCTTTCTTCTCTTTGAAGTGAGTCTTTTTCCTGTCACCAGATTCCTTTCTCTTCTCTGGACAATCTGCAATAACATGGCCCTGTCTATTGCAGCAATAGCAAACAATCTTTGAACTAGTTGCCTTGCTTGATTTTGTCCTTTTCTTGTCATTCTTTGAAGACCTCTTTTTCTGATAAAAGTCTTCCTTTCCTTGTGATGTAGAAGGCCTTGACTTCCACTGTTTCTTTTTCAAAAACTTCTGAAAGTGTCTAGTGAAAGCAGCAAAGTCTTCATCACTTTCACTGCTCTTAGACTTTGTGCTGACAGACTCATCAGACTCTGATTCAACTACCTCTGGAGGTGGAGTTAAAGACTTATTCCTGCATTTTCTGGGAACTTCTGTCTTGAAAGCAACAGTTCTTTCTTTGTGCTCAGTCCTTGTTGATTTCTCCTCCTCTTTTCTCACTGTTAACTGCATTTCATAAGACAACAGCTTGCCAAACAGTGTGGGAGGAGGAATTTCCCCCAACTTAGCCATTTCTCTTATGGCACAGATCTTGGTGTCCCAATCTTTGGTTAGGGACCTTAAGAACTTGTCATTTAGTTCATAGTTACTGAACTCTCTTCCATAAGACATGAGTTCATTAACTATTCTGTAAAATTTCTTATAGCACTCAGTGATGCTATCACCCTTTCCTTGCCTAAAGCTTTCATACTCCTGATTTAGCAAGGACTTCCTATCTTGCCTAACTTCTTCAGAACCTTCCATATAGACAATGAGAGTATCCCACATCTCTTTTGCTGTCTTACAGTGAATTAAGTTCTGAAAAGTTGCATCATCAATGACACTCACTATTATGTTCTGTGCCCTCTTGTCCATGGTGGCCAGGACAATTTCATCCTTAGTCATCTCAGAGAAATCCTTTGGAGTTCTCTGGTTTGCATCCAATACTGAAATCTTCATTGGCACATAAGGCCCTTCCTTAACTGTGATGTAGATTCTAGGGTATGAGGCCTCCATAAATAGCCTTACCCTTTCTTTCCAGATCCCAAAGATCTCTTTCCTGCATATGGGTAATTTCATGGAACCCAATTCCTTGTGATTCTCATAAGAACCCATGTTTCTTGATTTTCTTGATTTTCGTGAAACTGTGTAGTGCCTTACACTGAATCTGCCAAACAGGATCTCCTCAGACGGTTAGTCCTTGTTTTGAGGAACCTCGCTCTGATACCACTTGAAAGATATGGTACCTAAACACCTAGAGGGGGGGGGGGGTGAATAGGTGACCTAATCCTTTTCTAACTTTATTGGCAGCAATCAGTTATATCACAGCAAACTAACTAGTTTATCACAGCAAAACACAACATATACAGCAACAGTTTCAGCATAGTACATCACACAGTGATTTATAGTGGTTCCCCAAGCTATGGGTCCATCCACTTTCCCCCTTCGCCTATCTAGCAGTGTACTAGATTCGGCCAAACTCCTGCACTGTCTCAGAACCCAAATTGGTTCCTACACCTCAGGCCCAAAGCCTTACAACTCAGCTTTATCCCAAAGCCTACACTCAGCCAATCAAGGCCTACACTCAGCCAATCCAAGGCCTACACTCAGCCAACAAGGCCTACACTCAGAGATCACAATCTCCTACACTCAGGCTAACAAGCCCTACCCTCAGCCTTTATAATTATAGGCTTACAAATCACTCAGATCCAAAGGATCCTACAAGTTAAAAATATATTACAAATTATAACTCTACAACTCAGAAAGATAAGAGGGGAGTTGAGAGATTCTTGATGAGTTCTTGGAAGAACTCAGCTGGATCCAATCTGACTTAGCTTTCTTCAAAGCTTCTTGAGTAGAACTGAATAAGACTGAATCCTCTGCAGTTGTTCCTTGACCTCTGCTTCTTAAGAATCAGAATTGAATCTGAATCCTTCTTCTCAGCCTAGTTCCAGAGGCTGATTTCTTGGATGGAGCCCTCTCTCTCCAACTTCTTAGATCTGCACTTGGACTGCAAGATCTTCTTTTTTTGATACTCAGTATATCACTTTTCTGATTACTTGAATAATCTGTACCACTTGTTAATCACTTGATCAACTCTTTCAACAACCATACCAACCATTTCTGTAAACTGTGGATGCCTATTTATAGGCCTTCTTCATAGTAACCGGCTGGTCTGGTTCATAACTGGCTTCTGACATCTCTGACAGTTGCTGTAGACCGGCTGGATCGGCAGCTGTCATGTCAACCAGTCACTTCTTGAAAATCTCTAACAGTTTGTAAGTGTCGAGACTTTCTGTCTTTAAGTGTCGACACTTATAGTCCAAGTGTCGACACATGTTGTGTAAGTGTCGACACAAGTCTACAAGGTGTCGACACAACTCCTTGTATGTCTCGACACAGATTCTTCTTCATGTGTCGACACTGAAATTGAGTGTCGACACAAGTACTTGTTCTTTTAGCTTTTGCTGAATTCTTCTATGTGTCGACACATCTCCTTTGTGTCGACACATCGTCTTCTATGCTGATTCTTGCTGAGTGTCGACACAGCTCCTTGTGTCGACACACCTTCTTGTTATTGAGACTTCAGCTGAGTGTCGACACATTCCCATAGTGTCGACACTTGTACTTAGAATAATTTGTTGTTCTTTCTGTTCTTTACTAAGTGTCGACACAGCTCCATGTGTCGACACTTTCTTCCAGTGTTGAGTCTTCAGTTGTGTGTCGACACATTGTTCTGGGTGTCGACACATACTTCAAATGCTGACTCTTCTGTTGAGTGTCGACACATTGTGTTGAGTGTCGACACTTACTTCAAGTGCTGACTCTTCTGCATAGTGTCGACACATTGTGTTGAGTGTCGACACTTGTACTTAGACTCTGCAGACTTTTGCTGAGTGTCGACATAGCTCCAAGTGTCGACACTTTTTGGTGTAGACACAGCTTCACTGAGTGTCGACACAGCTCCTTGTGTCGACACTTACTGTCTGCACTTTTCTTCACTGAGTGTCGACACAGCTCCAAGTGTCGACACTTTCTGTCTGGTGTCGACTCTGCATCCCAGGTGTCGACACAATGACTCCAAGTGTCGACACATCTTGTCTGGGTGTCGACACAAGTCTTCTTAAGTGTCGACACTTTCCCTCTGGGTGTCGACACATGGACTTAGAAACTTTTTGCTTCAGTCCAGTACTTTCTTAACCTGCATAAGTAACTCAAACATACATCAAATACATTATGATGTATATCATTGAGTTGGGTGAGGCTTCTTCAAATCAGGTACATTTGACCAATGTACCCAACAGAATGGGAGAGGAAGGGATTTGTTTTGCTGGAAGGGGTGCTGGAAGAGATGATGGAGATGGAATAACCTCTTCTGCAGGGTGGGGAGTGGCCTTCACAGCCCTGGTGCTCTCAGAAGCTGGGATGGAAGAGGAGGAAGCCTTGGATGGCTTGGAGATCGTCCTCTCCCATCTGCCAAACAGAGCGCATGTGAGGCGCTTGCTGGCATTGATGAAGATGGTTGGAGAGACCATGAATTCACCAGCCTTTTCTTGAAGAAAAATCCCCAAGATTCTTTCAAAGTAAACCTCTTTCTTGCTGTTCTTCTTCTTGATCAACTCAAAGAATATCTGGCCCCAAGCAACTTGTCTCTTGTTGACTACATCACACATAATAAGGAATTGGTGTCTTGTTATGTAGTAGTGCGCATAGTGCTTGCCCATCAGCACTTTTCCTACAATGTCCGCCAAGAACTGGTAGGCGGAAGAGATTTGTTTCTTTAAAAACTTATTAGGGTTACTCCCAATAAACCCCATCAACTTCAGCATTGCACTAAACTCATCAGAATCAACATCCAGATCGTCTTCTCCATTTACCAACACAAAAATTTCAGAAAGAACGGCGGGAGATAAAGAGACATCATTACTCCCGATATTTCCTGTCAAGACATTGTCCTTAGAAACAGTAGAAGTGTATACCCATTCTCTAATTTTAGTTGCATGCAGTTTAATCCTTCTGGTCATAAAGTCCTTGAGACCAAGTTCTTCTAAAAGTTCCAGAATGTAGAGAATATTGGGTCAGAGTGCTGGAAGGAATCAAAATCCATGTCGAAACCAGTGTCGAATTTCATGGCAGCCAAGGTGCTCGCTGGAATCGCCATTGATGACCTGCAAGAGAGACAGAGAAAACGGCGATCAAGAGCAAGAGAATAGAAAACGCGGGATGGAGGTCGAAGAAAACCTAGATATAAGGTTTTCAAAATATGAATCGACAATCTCCGTTCCACGAAAACGAAAA
The DNA here is from genome assembly GCA_039583875.1 of Platanthera guangdongensis. Taxonomy (NCBI): domain Eukaryota; kingdom Viridiplantae; phylum Streptophyta; class Magnoliopsida; order Asparagales; family Orchidaceae; genus Platanthera; species Platanthera guangdongensis. The sequence goes on along the minus strand of CM077153.1, from coordinate 55,079,308 downwards.
ATTCTTCGAACTGAGGTCGGCGAAGCAAATTATAGATAGATAATTCGTCGATCTCATCCATAAGAAACGAAGACAGTTCGTCGAACTCCGTTCGACGAAATGTCTTCTGAAGCAAAGTTCGTTGATCTCTGGTCGACGAAAGTTGTTTCCACACAGAGAATTCGTCAATCTCCGTTCGACGAGCATCTCTCAAACTTTCCCTAATTCGTCGAACTCCGTTCGACGAACTCTGGAAAATTCGTTGAATGTAGACAGAAACTAATTTAACTCTTCTCCATTGATCATTCCCAGTTGATTTATAAAGAACAGATGATTTTTCTCATCCAAGGGTTTTGTGAAAATGTCTACTCTCTGTAAATTAGTAGGAATATGGATTAAGTTAATTTTCTTTTTGTCTACACTATCTCTAATGAAATGATGTCTTATATGAATATGTTTAGTCCTAGAATGGTGAACTGGATTCTGTGCTATAGCAATAACACTAGTATTATCACAAAATATTGTTGAATTATTTAAGTTGACACCATAGTCTAGGAGTTGGTTTTGTATCCATAACATTTGTGAACAGCAACTGCCAACAGCCATATATTCTGCTTCTGCAGTTGATGTAGACACAGATGTTTGCTTTTTACAAAACCAAGAGACAAGTCTCATACCCAGGAACTAGCAAGTTCTAGAGGTACTCTTCCTGTCAACTCTACATCCAGCATAGTCAGCATCTGAGTATCCAGTTAACTCAAACTTTGACTCTACAGGATACCAGAGTCCTAGATTTGGGCAACTCTTTATATATCTCAAAATTCTTTTTAAGAAAATAAGGTGAGATTCTTTAGGGTTCACTTGGAACCTAGCATAAAGGCATGCGACAAACATGATATCAGGCCTGCTATCTGTTAGGTATAATAGGGATCCAACAATTGCCCTATAATGCTTCTGATCTACAGGTTTCCCTGCTGTATCAGAATCCACAACAACATTTGTAGCCATATGTGTTTTCATTCCTGAAGCATCACCCATCCCAAACTTCTTAATAAGCTCTTTAGCATACTTAGCTTGGGAGAGGAAGATACCATCAGGGAGCTGCTTTACTTGGAGACTAAGGAAGTAGGAAAGCTCACCCATGCTACTCATCTCAAATTTGGAATGCATGAGGTCAGTAAACCTCTTGCATAATTTGGGATCAGTAGACCCAAAGATGATGTCATCCACATATATTTGTGCTAACAAAATTTGGTCCTTATGATGTCTAGTGAAAAGATTTTTATCTATGGTTCCTCTTGTAAATTTATGCTCTAAAAGAAAGCTTGCTAAGGTCTCATACCAAGCTCTTGGAGCTTGCTTTAAACCATATAGAGCTTTATGCAATTTAAATACAAAAGAGGGTTGAGTTAGAGAGATAAAACCTGGAGGTTATTCCACATAAACCTCTTCTTGAAGCACTCCATTCAAAAATGCACTCTTGACATCCATTTGGAAAACTTTGAATTTCCTATGAGCTGCATAGGAAAGGAATATTCTTATGGCCTCTAACCTTGCAACAGGGGCAAAGGTTTGGTCATAGTCAATTCCTTCCTCTTGTCTGTAGCCCTGAGCAACAAGCCTAGCCTTGTTTCTCACTATGTTTTCTTGAGCATCCAACTTATTTCTGTAGACCCATTTGGTTCCAATAACTGGGTAGTTATGAGGTCTTAGAACCAAATTCCAAACTCTACATCTCTCAAACTGATTTAGTTCCTCTTGCATTGCAATGATCCAGTGGGGATCTTGCTCAGCTTCATGTATGGAGAGAGGTTCAATCTGAGAGAGAAAACAGGCATGCATCAAGTCTTGGTTGAGTTAATGCCTTGTTTGTACACTTGCTGAAATGTCTCCAATCACTTGAGATCTGGGGTGATCTCTAAGTGTGACAAGATCATTTGGTGGAGTTTGTTCAGCAACAGCTTCTGTAATTAATTCCTCTTGAGGAATGTTATTAGCTGTTGAGGGAAGTTCAGCCACTTCCACTTAAATTTCTTCTTCACTGTCTTCAGCAACCTATGGAGAAGGATGGGTTGATACCTCTTGGGTAAGTTTTAGTCCATCCATAGACTCACACAGTTGTGGAACCTACAAAGAGCTATTGGTAGAAATCTCTTTCTCCTTATAAGATATGTTAGCTTCATCAAAAGATACATGGATTGACTCTTTAATTTTAAGAGTGGATTTATTAAATACCCCTATAGGCCTTGCTTACTTGGGAGTATCCTAGAAAAATCCCTTCTTCAGCCTTAGCCTCAAACTTTCTAATGTATCTTTTATTATTTGTGTGAATATAGCATATGCAACCAAAAACTTTAAAATATGTGATTTTAAGTTTCTTTCCTTTAAGTAATTCATAGGGGATCTTATTTTTCAGCTTATGTATAAGGCTTCTATTCAGGACATAGTTAGCAGTATTTACAGCTTCTGCCCAAAATGATAGAGGCATGTAAGCATCTGCCAATAATGTGCCTGCAGATTCAATGAGTGTCTTATTTTTTCTTTCAGCTACCCCATTTTGTTGGGGAGTTCTAGGAACTGAGAAGCACTGCCTGATACCTTCTTTCTCACAGAACTCATGCATAAGAAGAGACTCAAACTCTGTACCATGATCACTTCTGATCAATGCAACATGAGTAGAGAACTCAATCTGTATGGTCCTGAGAAAATCTGTAAGAACCTTGAATGTATCTGACTTAGTTCTCAGAAAGGCTACCCAACTGAATCTGGAGAAGTCATCAACAATCACTAAAGTGTAAGACTTCCCTCCTAGGATTTGTATTGCAATGAGTCCAAATAGATCCACATGAAGCAAATACAAAATCCTAGGTGAATCACTCTTATTAATGGATTTGAAGCTAGTTTTAGTTTGCTTGCCTAATTGACAAGCTCTGCATATGTTTTCCTTCCTGTAGGGACCAGAAGGTAAACCTCTAACAAGGTTGTCTTTAGATAACTTAGCTATATTCTTAAGGTTTACATGACCTAATCTTTTATGCCATAACTCATTTTGATTACTAGTGATATTGAGTAAACAAACATCAGTTTTGGCAGAAATAAAGTCTACTAGATATATGTTATCTTGTCTAATTCCAATTAAAACAGTTTGGTTTTCATTATTAATAATAGAACAAGAGGTAGAGTTAAAGTGTACCTGATAACCTTCATCACATAATTGACTTATAGATATTAGGTTATGTTTGAGTCCTCTTACATATGTTACTTTCTTGAAAGTAACTATCCTAATCTTTACTGCTCCATATCCTTCAGACTGGCCACTGTTTGAGTCACCAAAGATCACCTTTGGTCCTAGCTTTGACTTGTAATTGGATAGATTGTCCTTGCTGCCTGTCATATGCTTGGATCAACCACTGTCCAAGTACTAGGTCAGACTTACCCTTGGACAGCTCTTCACCTGTACCCATAATGAAAAACAAAACTCAATTATTCTTGACCCAGGTTACCTTGGGTCCTTTATTTTGTTGAAAAGAAAAGCTAGATATAACTGATAAAGCAGGTTGAGATTTGTAACCTAAGGGATGATATCTCCTAGGTGGAATAACCCAATCAGCTACTGGATTGAATGGTTTATTAGCTGACTTAGAATTTCTGTAAGAGAAATGATTTCTGTTTGGTCCTTCTGGGTTCGACGAATTCTTGTAAGTTCGTCGACCAGAGTTCGACGAATAGGGCTGAGATCGTTGATCTCTGCTCAGAGAATGACATTAGTAATTTTCTGCGCCCCAAGTTCGTCGACCTCTGCTCGACGAACCATACAAAGTTCGTCGATCGCAGTTAGATGAATTTTTATTACTGAAGTTTGCGTTTAGAGTTCGTCGATCTGGGTTCGACGAACGGGCCACATTTCGTCGATCTGGGTTCGACGAATGCTGCTAAACCTTATTTTTATCAGCTATTTTCTGATTTGTATTGCTCTTGTCTATGGGTATATTCTCTTTTCCCTTTGTAGAAACAAATTTAATGGGTGTTGTAAGTATATTTTTCTTAATTATGGGGGGAAAACCTTATGATGCACCCACCATTTAATCTGGCATTCACAGTGCTTGTTATGTCCATCAGCTTGAGACTTCTCCCATTGAGAGATTGCTCAAGTTGTTTGGCCTCACATAAATCAGATTTTAATTTGATTATCTGTTCATTTGCTAAAGTTAGTTGATCTTTTAGTTTCAGATTTTCTGAGTTAACAGTTTCAAGGTTTCCTAGTCTTTCTCTAAGGGTCTTTATTTCTTTCTCTGAATTAATTAAATCTAAACACATAGTTTTGAATTCAATTTTAAATAAATCAGAATTAAAATCTGTTGGGTATTGTATCCACAACGTACCTGATTTGAAGAAGCCCCTGAACTAGCTAAGGTAAATAGGCAATGTTTTTGACAAATTATTTCAAGTTGTGCTTGCAGTTATTCCACGCTAAGTGCACACCAATGTCAGGGTGCAGTAGGTCAATATACACGGGTCTGCACGACGTAATCCCTCGTTGAGCAGATTAGTGTGTTGTCCTACGTGTACTCTCTCTATTGGAGTGCACTTACTTTCAAGTACAGGACTGTAATCTTGCAAGAGCAGACAAGGAGCAAGGATGGGTCAAGGAGCACATCATGGGTGAAAAGACGAAAATTTGTCTAAGTGTAAATCGACGAGAATCGCCAAGTGATTCTCGCCGAATCGTCGAGAATCAGTGGCTGATTCTCGCCGACTCGATCCAGCTACTTCAATGCGCGTAAATTCTGATGCTAAGTAAGAATCGTCGAGAATCACCAAGTGATTCTCGCCGATTCGGCGAGAATCACTAGTGATTCTCGCCGAATCGCCGAGAATCACTGGCTGATTCTCGCCATCTCGACCCGGCCTAATCAGTGCGTGCAACCAAGTCAAATTCGACGAGAATGATTCTCGCCGAATCGTCGAGAATCACCTTTGATTCTCGACGACTCGACGAGATTCACTTTCGATTCTCACCGATTTTGACTTGGGCGATTTTCTGGAACTCCCTGAACCGGATTCTGCCGCTGACAATGTTCTGGACCGGGATTTAGGGATTCTTCTTGTGGGTCCCACAACGGTCATTTTGAAAGCGTCTACAGTATATATATACGGGTATTTTGAACGGAATAAGATACACAGAAAGAAGCCGAGCACGATCTTGACCTAAAATCGCGAGTTCCGCTCCGGCGCCGCCGTCGTCGCTCCAGCAAGTTGGTCGCCGCTTTTGATCGAGATTTCTTCCTGATCTTCCGGCGACAGAAGCTTAGCCAAGCTTAGAGTCTCACGCGTCTATCCAGAGATCCCTTGTCTCTCGATTTGTTGATCGGGAAAAACTTCCCCATCCGAATCGATCGAGACGACCGATCCTCGTGTGACCGTTGGTAGACCTTGCTAGCTTCGCTACAAAGTTTGGATCTCCAAAGTACAGCAGCCGCACATCGTCGTCGCCGCCGAACCTGTGAACCTTGCCGCCGCCCATCTTGCCGCCGCCGGTTCCGGGGAGATCCTCTCCAAGAGAGTTCTAGGGTTGTGGACTCTTTGTGGACTTCAAGAACACGTCGTCAACAAAGAGGGACACCTTAGTCTCCAAACGTAGTTTGTATCTCTTGTACATTCTAGCTTTACTTTTGTTGTAGAGGAACGGTTGTTCCGAGTTGTAAGGGTTGGGTGCAACCCGTGTTGTGGGAGTGTTGACTCCTACGTGTGGAAGAGTTCCTTCCGATAGTGCAAAGATTGGATTTCAATCCTGTTGGTGAAGAGACTGAGTCGTCCCTTGTTGGGAGATAGGTCGAAGGGGAAAGTGGATGTACCCAAATCGGGGAACCACTATAAATAGCTTGTGTTTTCTGTGTGCTGTGCTGTTTGTTTTTATTGTGCAGGTACAATTTTAAATTCCGCAAATACGCTGCACGTCACCTTTCCCCCTCCATAGGTGAAGATAGTTGACACTAGGTGAACTTTTAAGTGGTATCAGAGGGAGGTTGCTCATCAAAAAGGTTAACACCTTGAGTTGAATCCTGCCGCTAGTGTCAAGAAGGAGGCAAACATCTACTATGGACGGGCTCAAGTTCTCAGGCAAGATCCCAGTGTGCACCAGGCTCAACTTTCCTATCTGGAAGGAAAGGATCAGGTTCTACATGGAAGCAGTTGATCCTCGACTCTTCATGATCGTGGAGGAGGGACCTTATGTCCCTACTAAGGCCTCCACCATTGATCCTACCCAGAAAGTGCCAAAGAAACTTTCTGAAATGGACAAGGATGAGATGGTGCTAGTAGGACTTGACAAGAAGGCGCGAAACATTCTGGTCAGCGCGGTTGATGACTCAATGATGCAGAACTTCAGCAACTGCAGGACAGCACAGGAGATCTGGCATTGCCTGATCATCCTAATGGAGGGCACTGATGAAGTGAGGGATGATCGGAGATCCCTCCTGAACCAGAAATATTAGGCCTTCAGACAAGGGCCTAAGGAAGAGATCGGAGTCACCTACGAGAACTTCCTCAAGATTGTCAACGCCCTCAAAGGATACGGAAGAGTGTTCACTAATGGTGAACTCAATGATAAATTCCTTAGGTACCTTACTAGGAATGGGACACAAAGATCTGCGCCATCCGAGAGTTTGGCAGACTAGCTGAAACAGACCTGCAAATTCTGTTCGGGAAGCTGATGTCCTACGAGCTTCAACTGAACACCAGGAAAGCAGAAGAAGAAGCAGAGAAGGCTGCAGCCAAAGAAAAGACTGTGGCTCTAAAAGCCAGTCACTCCAGAAAAGGCAAGGGTGCGGTTTCATACCGTGCCAGGAAAAAGGATGAGGAGGAGGACTCCGAGCCATGCTCCTCCAGCTCAGAGCTGTCGGAGGAGGATTTCTCCCTCATCACTCGAGAGTTCAAGAAGTTCCTCAAGATGAGGAATCAAAGAAAGAGAGACGGCTCCTCCTCCAGGCATCAGAAGAAAAATTATTCTTCTGACAGGTATGCTTCTAAACCGAACAAACATCGCTCCTCTGACATTATTTGCTTTGGATGCAATAAGCCAGGACACGTCGTGGCCGACTGCTATTAAGGCAAGAGAGAAAAAGGGAAAGAAGAGGAGCACAAATCTTCGAGAGATAAGAAGAAAGAGCGGAGCTACATCGCCAAAAGGCCAAAGACACTGAGTGAGTCTGATTCCTCAGACTCCAGTGATGATGAGGAAGCCTACTTCGGGCTGGTGGGTCGCTCCGACTCAGAAGGAGAATGCCCCCCATTTACTGGGAAGGTAAAAGATCACACCCATCTCTCCTACTCCGACTCTGATCCTGAGTCTCAGGATGATGAACCTGAGGATAGCCCTTCGGCCCGTGAAGCGGAGCTCCTCGAGAAGTATGAGCTTCTGCTCAACACTTTCGAGGACTGCCGTAAGAGACTGAAGGCTGAGAAAAAGGAAGTGAAATTCCTTAAGGGTGAATGTGTATCCCTAAGGGAAGAAGTCACTAGTTTGATTTCTCTCCGACAGGAGCACCTTGACCTGACTTCAAAGCATTCAGAGTCTCTTAAGCTCCTTGATCTTAAGCAGGAGGAAGTCGACAAGTTGGAAGAACAACTTGCTGTAGAAAGGAAGATCGTCAAGAGCTTCTCTATGCCAAAAACAGTTCTTCCAATTGTTGATACCTTCTCTGCTCAGGCCAAAGGAGCTGGCTTGGGGCATGTAGGGGTATCTGGTTCCTCATCCAGGAGAAACAGGAACCAGAGGAAGAATAAGGCCGCCAAGAAGGCCTCTGCTGATGAAAAGGGAAAGACTCCTCTTAGTCCTGTTGCGTTCAGAAAGCCTAGCTTTCCTTGCAACCAACATGACTTTGAATCAACATTTGGTCATCATTTCCGGCCCTCGGTTGCAAAGCGAAAGAGCCGATATGATGGTTGGACCTTTCCCCGGAACTTCGGTGAGAGTGCCCTCAAGGCACCTTGTGAGGAAATCCACATGGGAAATTATGGTCAATTCTCTAGCGGCCATAATGGAAAGCAGGCACCAAAAGCCAAGCCTGTTATACAGAAGGTGACGAAGTCATGTGACTGCTGTCACCATGAGGCCTCCACCTCCAGATCCAAGGCCCCAGCTGTACCCACCATTCCCAGGGTAAGGCAGGAGCCTAGGAAGAGGTACAACAGATTCGACTGTTGGTGCTGTGGCAAAGTCGGTCACTTTGCTGTGGATTGTTGGTTTAATCCAAGGTATCACGAGACTCCCTATGTTAGCAATGCGAGGCTGACCACTCGTAGGGTTAACCAACCGAGGGGGAGTATGCTAACCAGGAATCTAGGACCCAAGTTCGATTGGGATCCTAAGGGAAATTAATTTTGTTTTGCAGGAATGTCCAAAGGCCACCAAAACGCCGATCTGGTATTTGGACAGTGGATGCTCCCGGCATATGAATGGGACAAGAAGCCTGCTGCGTGATTACACTCCAGTCGAGAATGGACCCAAAGTCATCTTTGGAGGGTCAGATCGAGGAGTCACCAGAGGTTACGGTATGATTTCCAACGGTATAATCTCTATCACCGACGTGGCTTATGTTGAAGGGTTAAACCATAACCTGATCAGTGTAAGTCAGTTATGTGACAAAGGTTATGACGTTAAGTTCTGCAAGGATAAATGTCTGATAATTTCACGTACCTCTTCTGAGACGGTATTATCAGGCATTAGGAGCAGAAATATCTTCTGCTTAGATTTTCTCAGTGTAGATTCATCTACCCCCGTATGTCTTGTGACCACAGGCAGTGCATCTCTTTGTGATCAATGGCACAAGAGATTGACACATATTAATTTCAAGACAATTAGTATGCTGTTTTCTAAGAACTTAGTAAGGGATGCTCCCAGTATCAAGTGCATCAAAGATAGCCCCTGTCCTGCATGCCAGATGGGCAAACAGACTCGGGCTACCTTTAAGAGCATCGCAGACAAAGACTCTTCCCGATGTCTTTACCTTTTACATATGGACTTGTTTGGTCCAATGCAAGTTCATAGCTTGGGAGGCAAGTCCTACACGCTAGTGATAGTTGATGATCATTCTCGGTTTACGTGGGTGTTCTTTTTGAAACGAAAGTCAGATACGTTTGACATCTTCACTAGTTTTGTCAAGCAGGTTCAGAATGAATTTAACTGCTCAGTGGTCAAAATCAGAAGTGACCATGGAACAGAATTCGAATCTGGTGCTATGACAGAGTTTTGTGAAGAACAAGGTATCTTTCATGAGTTTTCCTCCCCGCGCACTCCTCAGTAAAATGGAGTTGCGGAGAGGAGAAATAGAACTCTTATTGAAGCCTGCACGACAATGTTGAAAGACGCTTCTCTCCCGGAATACTTCTGGGCAGAGGCTGTCAATACAACTTGTCATGTACAAAACCGAGCATTGATCAACAAGCATCATCGTAAGACGCCTTACGAGCTACTGAAAGGCAGGAAACCAACCATGTCCTACTTGATGATTTTTGGTTGCAGATTCTATGTACTGAATAATGGGAAGTACCCGCGTACTAAATTTGGTGAAAAATGCTTCGAAGGCATATTCATGGTGTTGGGTACATTGGTTCAAATGTACCTGATTTGAATAAGCCTCACCCAACTCAATGATATACATCAAAATGTATTTGATGTATTTTGAGTTACATGTGCAGGTTAAGTATTTGCAGGAAAGAAGAAAAGTTTTTAAGTCCATGTGTCGACACCCAGAGGGAAAGTGTCGACACTTAAGAAGACTTGTGTCGACACCTAGACAAGCAGTGTCTACACTTGGAGTCATTATGTCGACACCAGGGATGCTGAGTTGACACCAGACAGAAAGTGTCGACACAAGGAGCAGTGTCGACACCCAGTGAAGAAAAGACAGTGAAGCTGTGTCGACACTTAGCAGTTGTGTCGACACCCAGAAAAACAGTGTCTACATCAGAAAGTGTCGACACTTGGAGGCTGTGTCGACACTCAGCAAAAGTCTGCAGAGACTAAGTACAAGTGTCGACACCCAGAACAATGTGTCGACACTCAACAGAAGAGTCAACACTTGAAGTAAGTGTCGACACCCAGAACAATGTGTCGACACTTAGCAGAAGAGTCAACACTGGAAGTAAGTGTCGACACCCAGAATAATATGTCGACACTCAACAGAAGAGTCAACACTTGAAGTAAGTGTCGACACCCAGAACAATGTGTCGACACTTAGCAGAAGAGTCAACACTGGAAGTAAGTGTCGACACCCAAAATAATGTGTCGACACTTAGCTGAAGACTCAACACTTGAAGAAAGTGTCGACACAAGGAGCTGTGTCGACACTTAGCAAAGAATAGCAAAGTTCAACAAAATATTCGAAGTACAAGTGTCGACACTAAGGGAATGTGTCGACACTCAACCAGAGTCTCGACAGAAGAAGAAAGTGTCGACACCCAGAGCAATGTGTCTACACTCAACAAGTATCAACACTGAAGACATGTGTCGACACCAAGAAGAAGTGTCGACACTTAACAGATACAACACATGAAGATGTGTCGACACAAAGGTGTTGTGTCGACACTTAGAAGAATTCAGCAAAATACTGAAGAACAAGTACTTGTGTCGACACTCAATTTCAGTGTCAACACATGAAGAAGAAGTAGTGTCGAGATACAAAATCTACAACACAAGGAGTTGTGTTGACACCTTGTAGACTAGTGTCGACACTTAGACAACATGTGTCGACACTTGGTCTATAAGTGTCGACACTTAAAGACAGATAGTCTCGACACATCTGGACAGTTACAGAATTTTCAAGAACTGACTGGATGACTTGACAGCTGTCATTCCAGCCGGTCTACAGCACCTGTCAGAGTTGTCAGAATTCTGTTATGGACCGGACCAGCCGGTTACCATGAAGAAGGCCTATAAATAGGCATATACTGTCTACAGAAGAGATTGATCAACAAGTTGTTGAAGAGATTGAACACAAGTCCAAGTTCAGATTTAAAAGAAGATCTAGCTATCAAGTGAAGATCTAAGAAGTTGGAGAGAGAGAGCTCCATCCAAGAAATCAGCTGTTGGAACCCAGCTGAGAAGAAGGATTCAGATTGGTCTGAATCTTAAGTAGCAGAGATCAAGGATCAACTGCAGAAGGAGTCAATCTTATTGAGTTCTACTTTCAAGAAGCTTTGAAGAAAGCTAAGTCAGATTGAGTCCAACTGAGTTCTTCCAAGAACTCATCAAGAATCTCACAACTTATCTCTCTTTCATCTAAGTTATTGAGTTTATATATTTTGTATTCATTATAACTTGTAGGATCCTTAGGGATCTGAGTTTTGTAAGCCTGTAATTATAAAGGCTGAGTGTAGGGCTTTGGGAGCCTGAGTGTAGGAGATTGGAATCTCTGAGTGTAGGCCTTTTGTGGCTGAGTGTAGGCCTTGGCGGCTGAGTGTAGGCCTTTGTGGCTGAGTGTAGGCTTTGTGGAAAAGCTGAGTTGTAGGGCCTTGGGCCTGAGGTGTAGGAGCCTGTTTTGGGTTCTGAGATAGTGCAGAAGTTTGGCCGAATCTAGTACACTGCTAGATAGGCGAAGGGGGAAAGTGGATGTACCCAAAGCTTGGGGAACCACTATAAAACTCCGTGTCTGCTGTGATTGTGATTTGCTGTGTATGCTGTGTGATTGCTGTGCAAAAGTAGATATAAATCTGTGTTAGAAACTGATTGCTGCCATAAAAAGTTAAAAAGAATTTGGTCACCTATTCACCCCCCCCCCTCTAGGTGTTTAGGTACTATATCTTTCAAGTGGTATCAGAGGGAGGTTGCTCAAAAAGGACTAACTGTCTGAGGAGATCCTGATTGGCAGTTTCAGTCTAAGTCAAATTACTGATTCAAGAAAATCAAGAACCATGGGTTCCACAGATAATCACAAGGAATTGGGATCCATGAAATTACCTATATGTAGGAAAGAGATTTTTGGGATCTGGAAGGAAAGGGTAAGGCTGTTTATGGAAGCCTCAGACCCTAGGATTTATATCACAGTCAAAGAGGGGTCATATTTGCCCATGAAGATATCAGTTCTAGATGCTAATCAGAGAACACCAAAGGATTTCTCTGAAATGACAAAGGATGAGATTGTCCTAGCCACCATGGACAAAAGGGCTCAAAACATTATAGTGAGTGCCATAGATGATGCAACTTTTCAGAATCTAATACACTGTAAGACAGCCAAAGAGATGTGGGATACCCTTATTGTGTATATGGAAGGATCTGAAGAAGTTAGGCAAGACAGAAAATCCTTGCTAAATCAAGAGTATGAAAGTTTTAGACAAGAAAAGGGTGATAGCATAACTGAGTGCTATAAGAAGTTTTACAGGATAGTGAATGAACTAATGTCCTATGGCAGAGAGTTCAGTAATTATGAACTAAATGACAAGTTCCTAAGGTCCCTAACTAAAGATTGGGACACCAAGATCTGTGCCATTAGAGAAATGGCTAAGTTGGGAGAAATTCCTCCACCTACACTGTTTGGCAAATTGCTGTCATATGAAATGCAGTTGACAGTGAGGAAAGAGGAGGAGAAATCAACAAGAAATGAATATAAGGAAAGAACAGTTGCTTTCAAGACAGAAGCCCCCCAGAAAGTACAGAGGTAAGTCACCAACTCCACCTCCAAAGGTTGCTGAATCAGAGTCAGATGAGTCTGTCAGCACAAAGTCTGAAAGCAGTGAAAGTGATGAGGACTTTGCTGCCTTCACTAGACATTTTCAGAAGTTCTTGAAGAAGAAACAGTGGAGGACAAGGCCTTCTACTTCATAGGGTAAAGAAGACTTTTATCAGAATAAAAAGGCTTCAAAGAAGGACAGGAAGAGGACTAAGTCTAGCAAGGCAACTGTTTCAAAAATAGTGTGCTATTGCTGCAATAGACAAGGCCATGTTGTTGCAGATTGTCCAGAAAAGAGAAAGGAGTCTAGTGACAGGAAGAAGACTCATTTCAAAGGCAAGAAAGATAAGTCTTTTGTTGCCAAAAAGGAGAAGACTCTGTCAGATATTTCTTCTTCAGAAACTGAGTCAGATGCTGAGGCATACATAGGGTTGTTTGCTGAAGAAGAAGAAGAAGAGTTCATGCAGATTTTGGAGTCTATATATGAACAAGAAGACAGTCAATGTCAAGGGCTAATGACATTGACAGAAGGTGACAAAATCCTGGAACAGCCAGGACCCAGTAAGGTACAATGTTCAACTCTAAGTTCAATTTCTTGTGCCAGTACAGATTCAGATTCATCATCATCAAGTGATGAGAGTGCATCTGAGTCTGAAGCAGATATTCATCAGTTGATAGATGAATACAAGGTTCTGTTGCAAGCTTACAAGAAGTGCAAGTCCCTAGCCAAAAGTCAGGCAAAGGAAATTACTGATCTTAAAGCTGCTGCAACTGAGGTTGAGAAGTCTTTTGATCAAAAACTTAATGAGATAGCCAGATTGAAGCACATAACTGTGATTCAAATGGGAACTATAACATATAAGAATGATCAAATCAAGAGTCTGGAGATTAATCTTCAGAAGGAGAAGGACTTAGTTGCTAGGTTTTCTAAACCTAAGTCAGTTCTACCTTTGATTGATGAATTTGTTCATCAAAAAGGTAAAGCTGGACTTGGTTTTACTAGACCTGCAAGGACTGTTCAGTCCAAGTCCAAGTCCAAGGGCAAAGCCCCAACACTCAACAGGCCAGCTGTAGATAAGACAGCAAAGACAGTACCTAAGCAAAGGTATAATAAGTTTGAGTGTTGGTGTTGTGGCAAGATTGGCCACTTTGCAATGGACTGTTGGCACAAAGCTAGTGCCAAAGTGAGTAGCAAACTAGCTGTTGGAAAACCAGCAGGTAGTCTTGTCAGGATGCAAACTAACAAATACCAAGGACCCAAGAATACTTTGGGTTCTAAGGTTCATTAATCTGTTTTGCAGGTGAGTCCAAGTTGCCATGCCCCAATATGGTACTTGGACAGTGGATGTTCCAGACATATGACTGGAACAAGGGGATTACTAAGGGACTATATTCCAATCAAATATGGTCCAAAAGTCACCTTTGGTGGTTCTGAAAAAGGAATCATCAAAGGATTTGGTAACATTTCTAGTAACTTGGTTACCATTACTCAAGTGGCTTATGTTAAAGGGTTGAAACACAACCTAATAAGTATAAGTCAATTAAGTGATGTAGGGTATGACATCTCATTTGTTAAGAATGGTTGTCATATCAAGAGGTCAACTGATCAAGAGATCATTTTGACAGGCTATAGGAAGAGGAATGTCTACTGCCTAGACATTATGTGTGAGACCAATGGTTCTCAAGTGTGTCTTGTAGCTGATGAGACAGTCTCTCATTGTGTCAAATGGCACAAGAGGCTTGCCCATCTAAACTACAAGACAATTGGCAAACTCTTTAGCAAAGAGTTAGTGAGGAATGGTCCTCAAGTTAAGTGTATTAAAGATGGTATTTGCTCAGCTTGTCAAAAGGGCAAGCAGACAAGATCCACCTTTAGAAGCATAGAAAACAAAGATGCTGTGAGGTGTTTATACCTCTTGCATATGGATCTCTTTGGTCCAATGTCAGTTCTCAGCCTAGGTAGGAAGGTCTATACCTTTGTAGTTGTAGATGACTACTCAAGGTTTTCCTGGGTGTTCTTCTTAAGACAGAAATCTGAAACACATAATGTCTTCTATAGCTTTGTCAAGCAAATTCAGAATGAACTAAATAGTACAGTGGTCAAAATAAGAAGTGACCATGGTACTGAGTTTCAGTCTGATAGCATGACAAAACTATGTGAAGACTTTGGGATATTTCAAGAGTTTTCTTCACCTAGAACACCTCAGCAAAATGACATTGCTGAAAGGAAGAATAGGACCTTGATTGAGGCAGGTAGAACCCTATTAAGTGATACATCACTACCAGAATATTTCTGGGCTGAAGCAGTCAATACTGCATGCCATGTCATTAATAGGGCTACCATAACTAAAAGTCTCAACAAGACCCCCTATGAGGTTGTGAAAGGAAGGAAACCAAACCTATCCTACTTCAGGATCTTTGCTTGTAAGTGCTTCATACTTAACAATGGAAAGTCTTACTTGACTAAGTTTGCTGCCAAGTCCCAAGAGGGAATTTTTGTTGGGTACAACAACAATAGTAAGACTTATAGAGTCTACAACTTGTCTACTCAAGTTGTAGAAGAGACTGTATATGTAGTATTTGATGAGACTAAACTTATTAACAATGAGTTGTCTAGTAGTGTATGCAGCCCCACATGTTTAACAAAGAAGATGGACAAGCTCACTCTAGAAGAAGAATCTACTGCAAGACAGCAAGTAGAAGACAGTGGCTATTGTCTAGGGGGAGTACTATATGTACCAAATGCAGAAGAAGTACAAGGAGTACAACAAGATGATGAAACTGAAGAGGTTCAACCAGAAGTCAGGATGCCTCCAGCCAATAGGCATCTTAGAGATCATCCAGTAGAGCAGATTATTGGAGATCCAAGACAAGGGGTACAAACAAGGAGCAGAAACCTGAATGCAGCAATCTACTCCAGCTTTCTATCCCAAGTTGAACCTAAGAAGTTTGAAGAAGCCATTCTGGATCCACAATGGACTGAAGCAATGCAAGAAGAGCTGAATCAGTTCAAGAGGTGCAAGGTCTGGGAACTTGTTCCTAAACATAAAGACCACAATATAATAGGACCCAAGTGGATCTACAGGAATAAGTTGGATGAACAAGGTGTCATCATTAAGAATAAAGCAAGATTAGTTGCTAAAGGATATAGGCAGGAAGAAGGTATTGATTTTGATCAAACCTTTGCTCCAGTAGCCAGACTGGAAGCCATAAGAATGTTCCTGGCCTATGCAACCTATCAAGGATTCAAAGTTTACCAAATGGATGTCAAGTCAGCATTTCTAAATGGTAATCTTAAAGAAGAAGTCTATGTGGAACAACCCTCAGGTTTTGTTGATTCAACTCTACCTAATCATGTCTATAGACTTAGGAAAGCTTTATATGGGTTAAAGCAAGCCCCTAGGGCTTGGTATGAAACCCTATCTAGTTTCCTCATTGAGAACAAGTTCTCAAGGGGGAAAATAGATAAGACTCTATTCCTTAGGGAATCTAGAGGCAAAGTTATACTAGTCCAAATATATGTAGATGACATTATATTTGGGTCTACTGAAAGCAGCCTTTGCAAAAAGTTTGCAAAGCTAATGCAAAGTCAATTTGAGATGAGTAGTATGGGAGAGCTAAAGTTCTTCTTAGGTCTCCAAGTAAGACAGACTGAGAGTGGTTTATCCATATGCCAGTCCAAGTTCACCCAAGAACTCATAAGGAAGTATGGTATGGATTCATCCAGCACCATGAAGACTCCTATGGGGTCAAGTATGTCTCTTAGCAAGGATGATGCAGGGAAACCTGTAGATGAAACCTTGTATAGAGGGATAGTTGGCTCCCTATTATACTTGACTGCTCGTAGACCAGATATCATGTATGCTACATGTGTCTGTGCAAGGTATCAAGCCTGCTCTAAAGAGTCTCATTTGACTGCAGTCAAGAGAATATTGAGATATCTAAAGGGAACTCCCTATCTAGGCCTCTGGTACCCTAGGAATGGGGATTTTGATCTAACAGGTTATTCAGATGCAGACTTTGCAGGATGCAAAGAAGATAGAAAAAGCACTACTGGAACCTGTCAATTCCTAGGTGGAAGACTGATTTCTTGGAGTAGCAAAAAGCAAACAAGTGTGGCTATCTCCACTGCAGAATCAGAGTATGTGGCTGCAGGAAGTTGCTGTGCTCAACTTCTGTGGATACAACATCAGCTTGAGGACTATGGAATTCAGGTAAGTAGAACTCCACTCTTTTGTGATTCTACTAGTGCTATTTCAATAGCTAATAATCCTGTATCTCATAGTAGAACAAAACATATTGAAATTAAATATCATTTTCTTAGGGAGCATGTAGAAAGAGAAGATATTTTACTTGAATATGTTAAAACAGATGAACAACTAGCTGATATGTATACTAAGCCCCTAGAAGAAGCTAAGTTCAATAGATTTAAAATTGAACTAGGTATGATAAACTTAGAGTAAGTTTACAGAATTGAAATTGGCTAAGTAAAAAGGTGTCGACACATAGAGATTTCTGTGTCGACACAGAATAGTGGTGTCGACACTTCAGGAAACAGGTGTCGACACATCTAGGAAATTGGTGTCGACACTTCAGAATATTAGTGTCGACACATGACATGTAGGTGTCGACACATCCAATGTGGTGTCGACACTTAGTATTTACTCAGAATTCTCTAAGTAAAGTCTCGACTATGTGTCGAGTTATGTAGTGTCGACACATAAACAAGTGTCGACACATAAAATCTGTTGACTAAACTTGTGTCGACACATATGTGTCGAGACATTATAAGTCAGTGTCGAAACTTATTGCCAGTGTCGACACAATTTAAGTTAGCTGTCCCGCCTGTTCATCTTCAAAATTAGAAAGGTATAAATAGGGTTTTGTCTTTGTTTGTCGACACGCTTTCAAAGTTTCGAGACCAAACTTCTGTGTCGACACCTCTCTTCTCTCAAGACAAATTCTACAAACCCTAATGGCACCTAAGCTAGAGGAGAACGTTAACGAAGGTTACGAACTGGTGCGCGATGCTTTTGATGCTGCAGACCAAGAAATCAAGACAGTGATAACCCTAGTCGCCGACTCAGGATTAGAATTTCTGGTTTCTGAACCTACTAAAATCTGGAAGAAAGAGGTACTAGAATTCCTCAATGGAGCTGAGATAGACGAAACTGGATTCAAAATCAAATCCAGGGTTCATGGTGAGAAGGTGAAAGTATCACCTAAAAGTCTGAGGAAGATTCTACAGCTACCAAGAACTAAAGAGGAAGATGAGGTTACTGCTTCTAAGACCAGGGAAGCTCTAACCTGGTGTGGACTGGATCCTAAGATGAAGCTTGGATCAGTGTTTCTTAGAAAGGGCATGAACAATCAAGGGAAATTCCTTTCAGAGATTGTTGGCAAAGTAATCCTCAGTAAGCCAGGAGGGCATGACAGAGTGTTTGCCTACATGTTTAGTATTATGACCAGGATTATCTTCACTTTAAACACTGACTGGTCTGTTATAGTGTTTGCGAAAATCAAAGAAAGCCTGAAGAAGCCCAACCTGGGCAGAATCATAAGTCTATACCTAGCTGGTACCATACCAGAGGTTATGCAACAAGCTGCTGGAAGCAAAATCAACCACATGAGGAAGATGGATTCAAGAATATTTTCTAGATGGGACAGGGTGTTGACTAAGGAGATGCCAACCCCTGAAAAGAAAGTTCCTGAGAAAGTATCACCCCCAAAGAAGAAGAGGAAAATTGCCCCAGTGGCTCAAGAGTCCACTAACAGCTCAGACAGTGAAGAACAAGTTGTCTTCACACCAGATGAGAATGAGGAAGGACCTGCTGTGAAGTCTACAGCACAACAAGTGGATGTTGAAATCCAGGGGGAGCTACCACAAGCTAGCCCCATACACAAAGATCACATTCAGGGGGAGCCACTAGTTGTGGAAGAACCCGCTCCTCTTGAGAGTGAGCAAGCTACAGAAACAATTCTAGAGGTAATTACTGAGCTTAATGCTTTGGTTTTTCCTATAGAAGATACTGATTTGTCTGATGTTTATCAGCAACCACAGCCTGCTAGACAAGTCCCAGATGTTGTCATGGAAGACACATCTGCTGCAGCTCAATTTGTTTCTGATCCAGTGGTTGAAGAGCCCAGAATTTCTCCAGCTCATTCACCCCAAGAATTTACTATGAAAGATTTATTTTTAAATCTAGATCAAGAGGATTTTGACAAGGAAACTGCTGCTGCGGAAGAGGAGAATGCTCCAATTGAGGGGGAGCTAGTAGTACATGTTGAAGAGCCTGCAAGAAAAGACACTGAGAAGGCACCAGATGTGCAGACTGAAAGGCCCCGAAGCCCTAAGGAAAGGGTAGATATAGCCAGCTCCTCAGCTTCTGAAGATGAGGAGACAGAAAAAGCTAAGAAAAAGAAGCTTTATGTGTTCAAGAGAAGGAGCCAAAGTTATAAGAAGGCCTTACAATCTATTGCACCACAGCCTATATCACAGCCAGCTCCAACTGCTGATTATAGTGCTTTAATGGTGGCTATGCAGATTAAACTGGATGAACACAGGAAAGCAATTGAGATGTATGTGGATGAAGGACAAAAATCTTTGCAGTTTGATCTGGCCCAGGATATAAAGTCCATAAGATTTGAAATCAATCTTAACAAGAAAGAAATGACTGACTGCTTCCACAAGGGTGATAATGCAGTGATGTACTTGGAAACACACCAGGAGAAGATAAAAGCACAGGTGGATGACATAGCTGTGAAGCAAGGTTATGTTCTTGAAAATCAACTCAGAATGAATGACAATTTGACAGAATCTCATAATGCTATTGTCACAGAACTGAAGAACATAGCTGCTGGACCTTCTACCTCTACTGTTATTGTTAAAGCTGAATTTGACAAAGTATTCCAGGAAGAAATCACTACTGTTAAGACTGCCATTCAAGAATCTCAGAAGATCATCTCTGAAAAACTCCAAAGGTTAAGACCTTTCTACAGGGATGGAGTTAATTATCTCAATGCTCAAGTGAGATTTCAAAAAGATGTCTTAAGGGATCATATTGAAAGAGAAGTCATAAAGGGGGAGAGAGTGTTAGTCAAGGCAAGCTCTGATCATGCCAAGTGGATATCTAATTCCATCAGAGCTACCCTGGGTTATCCTCCTCTTTGTGATGATGACAATGTTGCTGAATCTGGAATTCATCCTGCATATTTAGGAGGGGAGCAACCAGAAGTGGCTCAAGTTATCTACCCTACTCCAGATTTTGACATGATCCATGCTGACATACAGTCCATATATAGCCCACCTGGGGGTAAGGATAATGTCATAATAGAGAAAGTTGTTCAGCCTGTCTCTGAAGCTTTACAGGAAGCCATCTTGAAGGAGCAAGCTGAAGAAAAAACCAGATTATCAAAGAAGAGGTTCAGGGAGCAAGCTGAACAAAGACCTGACTTTGAGCAGTGGAGCCCCACCTCAAGGAATATTATATTGACTGCCTGGAAAGCTGCCAAAGATAACATTCAAGACAGGAATAAGTGGTTTTCTGAAACTGAATGGAGGAAACATGAATCTAGACAGGAGGCAATAGTCCAATACAGAAGGAAGGCCAAGATGGGAAAGCTACCTCCTACTGCTCAGGAGCCTAGCAAGTACTTTCCAAAGCCATACCATTATTTTGAAAGGCAGAAGATTAAAGCAGAAGAGCTTAAGAAGAAAGATTTGAAAGGCAAGAAGCATGCTGAAATAGAAGATGCTGAAGCTCCTGTTCAAGCCAGAGTTCAAGCTGGAAAAGGAATAGTCATTAAGGAGGCTGAACAGAAATAGCTTAGAAAATTTCTTAAGTTTACTATGTATTCTTTTGATATAAAACATTCTGTAAACTTTAGAATTTTATATATGATAAAGTAGTGGAACAATGTTTTGTGTGATAAATTTGCTATGTGTTAAATTTATTTCATAATTGTTCTGTGATGCAATCTGTGTGTACATGTTTGTTTCATACATGTTTATGTTTACCCTGCTATATATAATCCTGTTTTACATCATTTTGTAATTTTATTATGAATGGTGTATATCATTGACTAAGGGTTATGACTTCTCCAAATAGGGGGAGATTGTTGGGTACATTGGTTCAAATGTACCTGATTTGAAGAAGCCTCACCCAACTCAATGATATACATCAAAATGTATTTGATGTATTTTGAGTTACATGTGCAGGTTAAGTATTTGCAGGAAAGAAGAAAAGTTTCTAAGTCCATGTGTCGACACCCAGAGGGAAAGTGTCGACACTTAAGAAGACTTGTGTCGGCACCTAGACAAGCAGTGTCGACACTTGGAGTCATTGTGTCGACACCAGGGATGCTGAGTCGACACCAGACAGAAAGTGTCGACACAAGGAGCAGTGTCGACACTCAGTGAAGAAAAGACAGTGAAGCTGTGTCGACACTTAGCAGTTGTGTCGACACCCAGAAAAACAGTGTCTACATCAGAAAGTGTCGACACTTGGAGGCTGTGTCGACACTCAGCAAAAGTCTGCAGAGACTAAGTACAAGTGTCGACACCCAGAACATTGTGTCGACACTCAACAGAAGAGTCAACACTTGAAGTAAGTGTCGACACCCAGAACAATGTGTCGACACTTAGCAGAAGAGTCAACACTGGAAGTAAGTGTCGACACCCAGAACAATGTGTCGACACTCAACAAAAGAGTCAACACTTGAAGTAAGTGTCGACACCCAGAACAATGTGTCGACACTTAGCAGAAGAGTCAACACTGGAAGTAAGTGTCGACACCCAAACAATGTGTCGACACTTAGCTGAAGACTCAACACTTGAAGAAAGTGTCGACACAAGGAGCTGTGTCGACACTTAGCAAAGAACAGCAAAGTTCAACAAAATATTCTAAGTACAAGTGTCGACACTAAGGGAATGTGTCGACACTCAGCCAGAGTCTCGGCAGAAGAAGAAAGTGTCGACACCTAGAGCAATGTGTCAAAACTCAACAAGTATCAACACTGAAGACATGTGTCGACACCAAGAAGCAGTGTCGACACTTAACAGATACAACACATGAAGATGTGTCGACACAAAGGTGTTGTGTCGACACTTAGAAGAATTCAGCAAAATACTGAAGAACAAGTACTTGTGTCGACACTCAATTTCAGTGTCGACACATGAAGAAGAAGTAGTGTCGAGATACAAAATCTACAACACAAGGAGTTGTGTCGACACCTTGTAGACTAGTGTTGACACTTAGACAACATATGTCGACACTTGGTCTATAAGTGTCGACACTTAAAGACAGATAGTATCGACACATCTGGACAGTTACAGAATTTTCAAGAGCAGACTGGATGACTTGATAGATGCCATTCCAGCCGGTCTACAGCACCTGTCAGAGTTGTCAGAATTCTGTTATGGACCGGACCAGCCGGTTACCATGAAGAAGGCCTATAAATAGGCATATACTGTCTACAGAAGAGATTGATCAACAAGTTGTTGAAGAGATTGAACACAAGTCCAAGTTCAGATTTAAAAGAAGATCTAGCTATCAAGTGAAGATCTAAGAAGTTGGAGAGAGAGAGAGCTCCATCCAAGAAATTAGCTGTTGGAACCCAGTTGAGAAGAAGGATTCAGATTGGTCTGAATCTTAAGTAGCAGAGATCAAGGATCAACTGCAGAAGGAGTCAATCTTATTGAGTTCTACTTTCAAGAAGCTTTGAAGAAAGCTAAGTCAGATTGAGTCCAGCTGAGTTCTTCCAAGAACTCATCAAGAATCTCACAACTTATCTCTCTTTCATCTAAGTTGTTGAGTTTATACATTTTGTATTCATTATAACTTGTAGGATCCTTAGGGATCTGAGTTTTGTAAGCCTGTAATTATAAAGGCTGAGTGTAGGGCTTTGGGAGCCTGAGTGTAGGAGATTGGAATCTCTGAGTGTAGGCCTTTTGTGGCTGAGTGTAGGCCTTGGCGGCTGAGTGTAGGCCTTTGTGGCTGAGTGTAGGCTTTGTGGAAAAGCTGAGTTGTAGGGCCTTGGGCCTGAGGTGTAGGAGCCTGTTTTGGGTTCTGAGATAGTGCAGAAGTTTGGCCGAATCTAGTACACTGCTAGATAGGCGAAGGGGGAAAGTGGATGTACCCAAAGCTTGGGGAACCACTATAAAACTCTGTGTCTGCTGTGATTGTGATTTGCTGTGTATGATGTGTGATTGCTGTGCAAAAGTAGATATAAATCTGTGTTGGAAACTGATTGCTGCCATAAAAAGTTAAAAAGAATTTGGTCACCTATTCACCCCCCTCCTCTAGGTGTTTAGGTACTATATCTTTCACATGGGCTATAGTTCCCACAGTCGGGCATATAGGGTCTTCAATAAGAAAACCCTAGTGGTAGAAGAATCAATTAATGTTGTATTTGATGAAGGAAGTTTGCTTAACATCAATTCTTCCAGTGGTATTCTTGAAGATGCAGGTGCGCGACTTGAACAGCTGAGTATCGATGAGACCGCTAAAGATGACACTCATAAGTACGTCAAAGTTTCCACCTCCACATCATCTGGGAACGTTGAAAATCAAAATGGAACAAATCTCCTAGAAGGAGTAGAAGCCCAAGAAGTAGTCGAAGCTCCAGACGCCAGACTTCTAGAGCTCCAGCACGTGAGGGATCATCCTAGAGATCAGATCATCGGAGATCCTCGTGTCGGTGTCAAAACTCGAAGAGGTACTATTAACGAAGTATTGCATCTTAGCTTCCTGTCACAGGTTGAGCCAAAGAAGTTCGACGAGGCGAACAAAGATGCGGCATGGATTCTGGTCATGCAAGATGAACTACATCAATTCGAACGTTGCAACGTTTGGACGCTAGTTCCCAGACCATACAAGCAGAATGTGATTGGCACCAAGTGGATCTTCAGAAAAAAGCTGGATGAACATGGTGTCATCATAAAGAACAAAGCAAGGCTGGTGGCTCAAGGTTACAGATAGGAGGAGGGGATTGACTTCGACCAGACCTTCGCACCAGTAGCAAGGCTCGAGGCAATCAGATTGTTCCTGGCGTATGCTTCGCACAAAGGATTCACAGTCTATCAAATGGATGTGAAATCAGCATTCCTGAACGGAGACCTGAAAGAGGAAGTATACGTCGCTCAACCCCCAGGTTTTGTCGATCCTACTTATCCCAATCATGTCTATTTTCTTAATAAAGCTTTATATGGGTTAAAACAAGCTCCACGAGCTTGGTATGAGACTTTATCTAGTTTTCTTCTTGAGAACAAGTTCTCTAGAGGTAAAATAGATAAAACATTGTTTATCAGGGAAGTCAAAGGCAAGATTTTGCTGGTGCAAATCTATGTCGATGACATAATATTCGGCTCAACGGACAACAATCTTTGCAAAAAGTTTTCTAAACTTATGCAAGGAAAGTTTGAAATGAGCAGTATGAGAGAGCTCAAGTATTTCTTGGGACTTCAAGTGAAACAGTCTGAGGATGGAATCTTCATCTCTCAGACGAAGTTCACAAATGAACTCCTTAAGAAATTCGGTATGGAGTGTGCAACCTCTATGAGGACTCCAATGGGATCCACTATGTCTCTGGATAAGGATGAGAAAGGTAAACCTTTCGATGAAACCAAATACAGAAGCATCATTGGATCCCTGCTCTATCTTACTGCCAGTAGACCGGATATCATGTTCTCCACATGTGTCTGTGCCAGATATCAGGTGAACACTAAGGAATCTCACTTTGTCGCTGCAAAGCGAATTCTAAGATACCTTAAAGGTACTCCCAATCTTGGCTTGTGGTACCCGAGAAACAATGATGTCGAGCTAATAGGTTTTTCAGATGCTGATTTTGCAGGGAGTAGGGATGACAGGAAAAGCACCTCCGGGACGTGTCAATTCCTCGGACGAAGGCTTGTCTCATGGAATAGCAAGAAACAGAATTGTGTTGCAACCTCTACAGCAGAGTCTAAGTACATCTCGGCAGGCAGCTGTTGCGCACAACTCCTATGGATCAGAAACCAGTTAGCCGACTACGACCTTCAGTTCAAGGAAGTTCCAATGTACTGCGACTCCTCCAGTGCGATTGCAATTACCAACAACCCGGTATCGCATAGCAGAACGAAGCATATTGAAGTGCGATACCACTTCATTCGGGAGCACGTGGAGAACAAGGACATTTCTCTCTGTTATGTCCCCACGGACAAGCAGATTGCAGATATATTCACAAAGCCCTTAGACGAAGCCAAGTTCAGTCTCTTCAAAACTGAATTGGGAATGCTAAATTATGAGGAATGAAGACTACAGAAGCTCCAGGATCATGCATCTAGAGGGAGCCTCTGCAAGGTACTCAAGTTGAGCCCAGGCGCAAGAACTGAGGGGGAGCAAGGTACTCAAGTATGAGCACAGGTGCAAGAACTGAGGGGGAGCAAAGGGACAAATGCTACAGACCCCGATTTGCAGAAGCCGAAAAGGGGGAGATTACCCTCTCGGCTAAGGCTAAGGTGGCTCCAAGCTTGCTCCCAAGAAATTTGTATTGGTAATGAATAACTCACTCACCTCAATTTCAAGTTTATGATTTTCATTCCTATACGCTTTATTCACCTTAGCTTGTAGGGTTTAGGACTTCTTCAAATAGGGGGAGATTGTTGGGTATTGTATCCACAACGTACCTGATTTGAAGAAGCCCCTGAACAAGCTAAGGTAAATAGGCAATGTTTTTGACAAATTATTTCAAGTTGTGCTTGCAGTTATTCCACGCTAAGTGCACACCAATGTCAGGGTGCAGTAGGTCAATATACACGGGTCTGCACGACGTAATCCCTCGTTGAGCAGATCAGTGTGTTGGCCTACGTGTACTCTCTCTATTGGAGTGTACTTACTTTCAAGTACATGGCTGTAATCTTGCAAGAGCAGACAAGGAGCAAGGATGGGTCAAGGAGCACATCATGGGTGAAAAGACGAAAATTCGTCTAAGTGTAAATCGAACGAGATTCTCGCCGATCGCGAGAATCAAGTGATTCTCGCCGAATCGTCGAGAATCAGTGGCTGATTCTCGCCGACTCGATCCAACTACTTCAATGCGCGCAAATTCTGATGCTAAGTAAGAATCGTCGAGAATCACCAAGTGATTCTCGCCGATTCGGCGAGAATCACTGGCTGATTCTTGCCGTCTCCACCCGGCCTAATCAGTGCGTGCAACCAAGTCAAATTCGACGAGAATCATCTTTGATTCTCGCCGAATCGTCGAGAATCACCTTTGATTCTCGACGACTCGACGAGATTCACTTTTGATTCTCACCGATTTTGACTTGGGCGATTTTCTGGAACTCCCTGAACCGGATTCTGCCGCTGACAATGTTCTGGACCGGGATTTAGGGATTCTTCTTGTGGGTCCCACAACGGTCATTTTGAAAGCGTCTACAGTATATATATACGGGTATTTTGAACGGAATAAGATACACAGAAATAAGCCGAGCACAATCTTGACCTAAAATCGCGAGTTCCGCTCCGCCTCCGCCATCGTCGCTCCAGCAAGTTGGTCGCCGCTTTTGATCGAGATTTCTTCCTGATCTTCCGGCGACAGAAGCTTAGCCAAGCTTAGAGTCTCACGCGTCTATCTAGAGATTCCTTGTCTCTCGATTTGTTGATCGGGAAAAACTTCCCCGTCCGAATCGATCGAGACGACCGATCCTCGTGTGACCGTTGGTAGACCTAGCTAGCTTCGCTACGAAGTTTGGATCTCCAAAGTACAGCAGCCACACATCGTCGTCGCCGCCGAACCCGTGAACCTTTCCGCCGCCCATCTTGCCGCCGCCGGTTCCGGGGAGATCCTCTCCAAGAGAGTTCTAGGGTTGTGGACTCTTTGTGGACTTCAAGAACACGTCGTCAACAAAGAGGGACACATTAGTCTCCAAACGTAGTTTGTATCTCTTGTACATTCTAGCTTTACTTTTGTTGTAGAGGAACGGTTGTTCCGAGTTGTAAGGGTTGGGTGCAACCCGTGTTGTGGGAGTGTTGACTCCTACGTGTGGAAGGGTTCCTTCCGATAGTGCAAGGATTGGATTTCAATCCTGTTGGTGAAGAGGCCGAGTCGTCCCTTGTTGGGAGATAGGTCGAAGGGGGAAATTGGATGTACCCAAATCGGGGAACCACTATAAATAGCTTGTGTTTTTTGTGTGCTGTGCTGTTTGTTTTTATTGTGCAGGTACAATTTTAAATTCCGCAAATACGCTGCACGTCACCTATTCCCCCCCCCCCCATAGGTGAAGATAGTTGACACTAGGTGAACTTTCAAAATCAAAGCTTGAAAGAACCTGATCAGCCTCTGAGTCTGAGGCTGCCTCATCTTCAGATTCTCCTTCTGATCCTGAATTGCTCATGGAGGCATCAATTGCCATAAGGCAAACCTCCTTGGATCTTACGTCTTCCTCTTCTTCACTTGAGCTGGAGGAGGATGATTTTTTTTCAGTGTCACTCCATGTTTCAGCAACAAAGCCCTTGTCTTTTTTTTACACTTGCTTGAGGAGGGTCTGCTGCTGTGTTTTCTCCTGGAGTCCTTTTCTCTACTTTTATCCTTCTTTTAGTTTTTTGGACATTCAGAGATGTAATGTCCAGACTTTCTGCATCCAAAGCACACAACCTCCTTGGTTGGTGTCTTGTCAAATCTGGGCTTATCATCCTGCCTGGATGATTTTCTTCTGAAATCCTTCCTAGCCATCTTATAAAATCTTTTTGCAAAGAGGCTCATGAGTTCTTCATTAGATGTTGAGGTCTCACTTTCCTCAGATGCTTTGAAGGCTATACTGTGATCCTTTCTCATTGGGGTTGTTGCTTTCTGTTCAGCTGCTTCTCTTGACTTAATCAACTGCTCATAAGACTTTAATTTGTCTAGCATAGATTCAGTTGATATCTCATTTAGGCTTCTGGCTTCTTTGATAGGCCAGATTCTTGAATCCCAAAAGCTAGGGAAGCACATCAAGATCTTATCATTC
Organism: Platanthera guangdongensis; assembly: GCA_039583875.1. Classification (NCBI taxonomy): domain Eukaryota; kingdom Viridiplantae; phylum Streptophyta; class Magnoliopsida; order Asparagales; family Orchidaceae; genus Platanthera; species Platanthera guangdongensis. The sequence continues at coordinate 55,051,675 of CM077153.1, read as the reverse complement.
ACCTCTGTCAGGGTGATGTCTTTATCCAAGGTTTTAAGCTCATTGATGATTGAGCTCAACCTATTGTACATTTCGGCCGCTGATTCAGTCTCATCCTTCTTAAAATTCTCATACAGGGATATGAGATTTGATCTCCTGCCTTTCCTTTCATCTGCTGAACCAGCTACCATTTGGTTGAGGGAATCCCAAATGGCCTTGGCTGAGGTGCACTCAGCCATCTTCTGAAATATGTCATCTGACATAGTCTGAGCCAAGATGTTCATTGCCTTTGCATCTGCAATTTTAGCTTTCTTGTAGGCATCATTATTCTCTGGAGGAGGCACTGTAGTCATGTTGTAGAGGTGCTTGTAGAAGCTGCAGGTGTTGGAGGTACTCCTGTCAAGATGGAAGCAAAAATATCCTCATCAATAGAATTCATATATAATTTGATTCTTGCCTTCTAGATGGCAAATCTGTTAAGATTGCATACTGAAGGTCTGATGCTTGCATAATCTTTATTTTGAGCCATTTCTGTGAAGAAATAAATCTAATAAGGGAAACAACACAATCAGATCTAATAAGAGAGATCTTTATGGTTCAGGTGTTAGCCTGTACAACCAATTAACCTCTTTAGGTGTAGTAGTTTAACCAACCTGGCAAGGTGTGGACTTTAACCAACCTGGTAAGGTATGGTGGTTTTAACCAACCTCCCTCTGATACCAATTGAAAGTGCAAGTTAGATCTGAAATACTCTAGAGGGGGGGGAGGGGGTGAATAAAGTATTGTGCTCACTACAAACTTTTTGTAGCTTTTGTTGTAATCCTAAGGAACAAGTTAGCAAATAAAATAATAAGCACAACAACCTAGAAAATCACAGAGCACAGCCAAAATAAAAGAAAAAGGGCAACCAGACGACACAAGAAATTTATAGTGGTTCCCCAACCTAGGTACATCCACTCTTCTACCACCCTGGTAGGAATCCACTCAGGTTTTTAATCAGCTGCCTGACACCAACGAGCTTTTGTTCAGGTGCTCAAAAACCAAAACATCAAGTCATTTGGTAGGAGACTTGCAACCAAGAATAATTTTGAAGGGAATTAAAACTCTGTACAGAGGATGGAAAAAGGATGATGGAGTCTTCTCTTTCTCAATAACAACTGAGAAGACTTGTGGATTGATGTTAGCAGATTGCTCCCCCTGAGATCTTGAATGGATCAGAAATACTGGAGCACTACTTCAGGGTGATAGGTCTTCAAAACTTGAGTGCCTGGACCAGATATTGCTTCAGGAACTTCTTTTACAGATAGAGATTTATTGTCCTGCTGAAGTTGTCCTGTAGGATTGAAGGAAGAAGACTCTTGATAGTGATTGAATGTTCTTCTTCTTCTTCTTGATGTTCTCTGGCTTAGGCTGATTGCAGAAAAGAACTTTCGATTTCTGTACGATTGTTCTTCTGTGCAATTGTAACACCCCGGATTTTTGATTGCGTACGCTTGATGGGCGTTACGTTGGCTTTGACCGTTGTTCGAGCATGGTTTTTCCCGCGGGCTTGCGAGTGGCTGTTTTGGTAGCCGAGTTGCATGATTCCCCAGCAAACCAGAGTCCAAATTGGGGACTCGGTGAGGCCTCTTAGGGAATGCTTGCACTTTTTCGTGCCCGGGTAATGTTGCTCAAAATGGGTTGCTTGTACAGCAAACAAAAAATGGTAAAAAGTTCTTAAGGCAAAAATGATCTAGGACGACACAGAAACACTTTTCAAAACAGGGAAAAATGGTCGTTTTTGTGCATGACACGCCCCCCGACACGGGCGTGTCGGGGCGTGACCCAGGGCGTGACCTGGGCGTGACCTCCTTGACTCGACGAATTTTTCTTGCGTCGAGTTGAGCTCGACGAATGGGGTACACGCCCCGTGACACGGGCGTGTCACGGGCCGTGTCCCGCAGTGTCGAGTGTCGAGTGTCGAGTGTCGAGTGTCGAGTGTCGGGTGTCGAGAGAGGGGACACGGCCTGTGACACGGGCGTGTCACAGGGCGTGTCAAGCTTTGTCAAGTGTCGACACTTTTGGTCGATGAGGTGTCGAGACACGGGCTACACGCCCTAGGTCACGGGCGTGACCGACCCGTCACGGGCGTGTACCCGGCCGTGTACCTTGTGGATAAACCTGGATTTGCCGACTTCCTGCGCCGGTTAAGGTACACGCCCTGTGACATGGGCGTGTCACAGGGCATGACAGGGCCGAAAATCGACTTTTTCCAGTTTTTTTGTGCCGTTCATTTCCCTGATTCTGCATCTAACGGTCCAGCTCTGTTCTGGAGGAAATAAGGCCGAAACAGAGATTTCTCCTCCTCATTTCACCTTCTTCTTCATCTTCTTCCTCATTCCAAAAGGAACTCAAGGGAGCAAGGCTAAAGCAAGGCAAGGAAAGAGAGGAGCAGCCGTCGCGGCGTCGTCTCGGTTCAGGCAAGCGGTGTTCTTCACCCTTGCCAATCTTATTTCTTGTTCTTTGATTGTGCAAAATAGTTAGTTTTCCTCTTTCAATTTTCCTAGCTTGTTTTTCTTGTTTTGTGTTATCCCTCACTAGCTCTTGAATTTCCCTATGCCCAATGAATTCGATTTTCCATGCTTACTTTTGTTTCGTTATCAATTCTATGCTCGGTTGAATCATGTAGTTTATCTTGTTCATGTGGTTCATGTAGCTAAGTTGATTCATGTTCATGTAGCCTTGCTTATTTATGTGATTCTTCCTTGTTCATATCAAAAGCATGTGATTTTTTCTTGTTCCAAACATGTGATTCATGTAATTAAGTTAATCAAACTCTATCAAGTTTGACATAACGTTGGCAATTTGTAGTCATGTGTGAGGATGAAGGAAGGGAACGTGTGTACTTGGGTTATGGTGCGATTTGCTTATGGTGTTAAACTTAGGTTCGTTTATGGTGAGTTTTGCGAGGCGAATTGTGAACCATGGCAGGAGCGTTTGTGTGAGGATTTGGTAAGGGGTGGTGTGGTTTAAGCCTTTGTGGCCACCGGGTTTGGATTTGTGGTGTAGAGCACCATTTTGGCCCCGATTTGGGCTGACTTTTATTGGTGCGTTCCACTTTAGGGCTGCCACCAAAAGACCCTTGCTGAATCGCATTTAACCGCTGCTTATGTTTCACTCGTATAGTTATTTCTTGTACTAATGATGCTGGAATGGGCATGTGTTTTGCCTTTGTGCTCCTGCGGGTTGAGCAGGACTTGATGAAAATTGTACGCACTTGGTGCGTTTGTCACTTTGGATTGACAGTATTGTATACTTGTTTTCCACCTGTTTTGTTCATTCATTTTACTTACATGAAACATTGCTACGGGGTCGGTAAGCCCTTTCGTCATATTTTTTGAACTTCCTACTATATTGTGTAGCTTTGATGATTGCTGAGGTGTTCTTTCTTGAATGCCTCAGGTGCAGGTTGTAGCCGGTTGAGCGGCTAGTGCTTGGATCGAGTTTATTTGGAGCTAGCCGAGCTTACTTAGCGAGGTAGTTCTTTTCTTTGTTGTACAAACATACATGTGCCCCAATGGGTTCGTGTCAGCTTGTTGGCGCCCATTGATGGCTTTCTTTACTTGTGATATATGAATACTAGACTGCTAATGTGACTCATTTGGATGAGATGATGTCGTCTTGCTCTTGTGAAGGATTTATGGTAGGTTGCATTAGGTATTTTGAAGCTAAATAAAATCTATTATTGTATAACATGCATAACATGTTTTGGTCACCGAACAAGTATTTTCCAAAGAACGTAAACAAAGATGATTTCTGATATTATTATAAATATAGACTGCATATAGAAGATCGTCATAAATAAACAAAGTATTTCCGCCGCGTACAAACACATATTTGATGCCTAAGGCCGAGGGATACGTCCATTAAACTAAAAGGTTTTTCTTGCATTTAACTGATGGATTTCAACTCATAAAGTAAGCGTCAAGGGTTGCCTGAGCGTGTGCAGTTATCCCCTGCACGATGTGGCATCATAACCCGTAGTTCCACTTGCTTTGATACGAGGTACTCGTTGAGGAAATGCAGGTTGTGACAGTTGGTATCAGAGGGAGGTTTGCGTGACAATTGGTCGGGCAAACTTTCTTTTTTGGTTGTAAGCATCATATCATACACACACCGAGGTGCCATCAGTATGTCTTGGCCGAAGCACGCACACTACACTCATGGTATGACAAGAAGTATACGGGGCATATTATGTAGTATGAGATGCATAATATGTGATTGTATATGGATCCACCATAGGGGAAACATGTGCGGGTAATGTAGTATGGGATGCATAACCTTACCACATGGATGTGACTAGCACGTTTTCTTTTCTTCGTTGCATGCAATGCTATGTAGTATGGGATGCATAGCATTGTGATGCGTACGACCGCTCATGGCATGCATTAAGGCCTTTTCTAGACTGCATCGCACAGTACGCATAACATAACATTGCATGAGCACAACGTGCCAAGCTAAAGATGTACATGATGACACCTGTACACTCATGGTTTTGGGTCAAATAAAGTCATGCATTCATCGGTTAGGCACAAGTTAATGGGATGACGGTGAGTCATCTGTAGGCTAGGCATACCATCATTCGCAAACTCCTAGAGCAAGTTAGCAGTTGATGTTCATATTTATATATGTATGGTCTGTACATAGCCGTTGTGTGTTTTGTTGGGTTTGAGCTTGACAAGAGTGAACGTGTTGATAGGATGTCGAAGCGTCCAGTGACAAGGCAAACTCCCCAATCTGAGGGCGAGTTTTCGGGCGCGCAGAATAATGCCTTGATGGATAGTCTACGCTAAAGTAATGAGGCTTTGACGAGGCAGGTGCAGGAAGTGCAGTCCCAGCTCCAAGCTATATCATCAGCGATGTCTGGACTGACACCAAGAGGGCAAGAGACTGTCAGAGGCCCCACCATTTCTACTCCTTCCGTGGCAGTGATACCCCCAGTTGTGGTTCCTCCTGCGATGACTTTCATTTCGCAGTTTCAGCGACTTGGACCACCGACTTATGATGGAAAAGCGGACTTTGTGATCTTGGATGATTGGGTGATCAAGTTGGAAGAAATGTTTGTTTATTCTGGCGTTATCGAGGACCAGAAGGTGATGCTTGCCTCCTATCAACTAAAAGGGTTGGCTAAATGTTGGTGGTTGCGAGAAAAGGAAAGCCTAGGGGCGGGATTTTCGTGGGAAGCCTTTAAAGAAATGTTACGGCGCAAGTTTCTGTCGTCAGTAGAAAGGGACCGCTTGATGAATGACTTCTTGTACCTGAAGCAGAGGAAACTCACAGTTAGTGAGTATGAAATTGAGTTTAGCAAGTTAAGTCGGTTCGCTCCGAGCTTGGTGACTACGGAAGCTGACCGAGTAAAGAGATTTCTTGGCGGACTCCGCAGCGACGTGCAGCAGTTCGCAAGTGCTTATGGAGCGACGAGTTACACCACTGTGGTTGAGGCTGCTTTGAAGGTTGAAGCTATCGAAAATGCAAAACAAAGAGGACAACTGATGAGGAAGGATAAGAGGAAGCTGGTGGGAGGGAAAAGCTCCCAAGACTCAGATGTAAGGAAGAAGAACAAGGAGACGTGTAGCTCCTCTCTCTTCCCAACTCTCTCCCCCCATCTCATGCTCTCTCTCATGATCCAATGGCTCTTATTTGGTCGATGGTGTGCCTCCAAGTACCTATATTGCTTTATATAATTATAATTATATATATATATATATATATATATATATATATATATATATATATATATATATATATATATATATATATATATATATGCTATTCTAAAAAGATATATGGTGGTCTGCCAATAGTGTGAGTTCGAAAATATGGGGATTATAGGTGGCCGTCAGATTTGAGTGTTTTGATTCTGAACCGTTGGATCTGGGGCTGCAAATAACCTATTTGGTGTATCAATAAAAAAACACCAAAAAGAACTCTCATTCTCTCTCCTAAAACCCGTTACCCATTTCCGCTCCTCCCCCACGCCATTTTCGCTCCCCCACTCACGGACATCTCTACTGCCGCCAGAGCGCCACCAGATTACTGATGGCAGGTTCGGCGATTCCCGACAAACCCGCCGGCTGTCTCCGGTCAGGCCGCCAACGGCGGAGGGCTCCGCCGCCGGCGGCAGAGCCGCGTGTGACTTGCCTTTTTTATTAATTTTTTTTAATTTAATAAATATAGAATTTTAAAAAATGTCAAAAAAGTTATAAATATATAAAAAACCAACCACAGCGTCAGGGCGGGCGGAGCCCGCCGCTGCAGGCCGGGTACTATCGCGCGGAACCGTATGGCCGGATGCGGGCAAAGCCCGCTGAGGGTACTGTCGTCCGGGGGTGGGCGAAACCCGCTGTCGCCGACCGGGTACTGTGGCGCATGGCCATCGGGGCGGATGCCCGTGCCTGTCACTCGTATATATATATATATATATATATATATATATATATATATATATATATATATATATGTATATATATATATGTGTGTGTGTGTGTATATATATATATATATATATATATATATATATATATATATATATATATATATATATTTTATTTTTATAGGGTAGATATAATATGCGGGCAACGCTACCGTGCGCGCGTACGAGCAAGAAATTTTGAGGGTCAAGATGCTCTCAAAATGAAAAATGATCAACATGAAAGTTGTAGATCTCGGCGAGACAAACAACTTTCATGGTGATCACTTTTTGATTTGGGACAGTCTTGGCCTTCGATTTAGGACCCGAAATCTGGGGCATCGAGAGTGCTACAGTGATCAACATAAAAGTTGTTCGTCTCGCCAAGATCTACAACTTTTATGTTGATCACTTTTCGATTTGAAACTGTTTTGACATTTGCCCGCACACGATACATCCCCATTTTTATAATATCTTTGTATATATACATATGGATGAGGTTTTTAATTATTTGTATTTTATTTTATTCAAAACAAAATAGGTAAGAAATATTATATTAGAAAAACTATATCTATAGTATATACAATCACCCACAATAACAACTCCTGTGATCATAAGATCTCAGTCGCTTGATCATCATAAAAACGGATAAAAACCGCGCATATCTTTTTTCTAGACCTTCTAAACCAATCATGATAGGCTGTCGTCCTAAATCTATAAATTTTGTAGGACTTCTATTGTATAAAGTGATTTTACTATTTTACCTTACAATTTTGAAAAAAAATTCACACAGACCAAGTAAAAGAATTATCTGTGTGAACCAACAAATATTTCTAGCCCGGCCAATTTCACAGTCAATAAAACCGACAAATCTTGTTCTACAAGGATCCACGCGCTTCTCATTATATACATCAGAAAGTGAATCTGAACAGGCAATTTGAGACTATTCTCCACTACCAATACCCCCAGCGTTTCCAGATTTTTTTTATTTTTTTAAATAGGTAAAATTATGAAATCAGTCCCCAAACTTCACATTCACATGATTTATGAAATCAGTCCCTATAATTTGTTTTGATTGAATTTGGTCCCCAAAGTTTTCAAAATGTATGAAATCAATCCCTACCTAAAATCTGTTAGTCTAGTTATTGAAAAAATGCAAATCACCGTAACTCTGCCACGAATCTGTGATCTCCAGAGAGGTACTCCATGATTTTCAGAGAGCTGCTTCAAATCCGTTCATGGAAATTTGAAGAACCCCATTTGACGGCCTCCCCATGTCACCCTAAACATGCATACCCCATCCGCCTCCACCTCCACTCCCACTTCCGCCGCCGAAGACATCTCTGAGCAGCTCGCTTCAAATTCCTCCAGCCGCCGGAGACTGCTGTGCTCCTCAAACGCCTAGCGTTCTCTATCCCCCGCGTCACCAGTCCTCCATTTTTACTCATATCGTTGATTAGATCGCCTCCTTCGTTCCGCCGCCATAGGCCGCGTCCCCAGTCCTCCATTTTTACTCATATCGTTGATTAGATCGCCTCCTTCGTTCCTCTGCCAGAGGCCGCGTCTTCCTCCTCCAGTGAATGCAATTCGTTGCCTTCCCCACTTGGCTCCATTGACATTTCCCTAGAAACCGCTGACTTCGCCTCTCCCCCATGGTCTTCCTTTATCGCCGACGGGACGAAGGAGCCTTTTGGATCACAGATTTACGGCTAACAGTTTCTTTTCCGTTAACTGGACTAACATATAAATTGCAGGGACTGATTTCATGTATTTTTGAACTGAGGATCAAAGTCAATCAAAATAAAATATAGGAACTGATTACATAGAGCATGTAAATTTTGGATCCGGATCCCCTGGATTTCCTCCGGGAACTCCAGGGGGTGGATTCCATCCGGAAACTCCAGGGGGTGGATTTCCACTTTTGCGACTAGCTCGGGCGGAATCAGAAAAAATAATTAACACGAAAGTTGTAGATATCCCTGAGACGAACAACTTTCATGTTGAACATTTTTTGATTTGAAGTCGTTTAGATCCCCCGATTTGGCTCCGAAAAAACTCAGTCCGAAAAACATTAAATTTAATGTTTTTCGGACTGAGTTTTTCGGAGCCCAAATAGGGGGTCCAAACGACTTCAAATCAAAAAATGTTCACATGAAAGTTGTTCGTCTCAGGGATATCTACAACTTTCGTGTTAACCATTTTTTCTGATTCCGCACGAGCGAGTCGCAAAAGTGGAACTCCACCCCTGAAATTCCCGGAGGAAATCCACGGGATCCGGATCCTTAAATTTTGAAGACTGATTACATAGAGTTGCCTTTTAAATATTAGAAAACAGTGTGAGCCGCCCAATGCACGGCTCAGCCGGTTGCAAACATAATTATTTTAATGTTTAATAATATAATTCATACAAAGTAATGACGATGTACACCTCACATATACTTACACAGTAATAAATTAATCTTAGTAATGATAAATATCAAATGTAATATTTGAAATAAACAAAAAGCCCGCCGTCAGGGGCCGGGTACTGTTGCGCGGGGCACGAGGGACACCCCATACACTGTCACTCTTTAATTATATAAAAATATATATTACAAAATATTTATAATTAAAAATACAAAAATATAATTAAAAAACACTTGATAAAAAATACTAAGAACCGCGGGGGTAAGAGAAAATACACGCCGTATAGGGGACAACTACAGACGCTCAGACAAGAACCTACTCCAAAGACTTTTTATGAAATTCTCAAGTTTGTTATGATGAAAATGTAGTTTGAGTTTAAGTTTTATTGACCGTTTCCCTCGGCTCAGTGAATCAACTGTTTCACGAGTGAAAATATACATATACGCAACGGAATATGCTTGGTTTATTTCATTTATTATCCTATATGAGTATGGAGATCAAATATGACGATTCATTGTATGCACATTTCTAGATTTAATATAAGTATTAAAAGAGCTTTCATATTCGTTAAAGTACAGTGACATTTGATTTAAAGAGATGCTATGAGTACGAGATAATAATATTGATTCTTTTATTATTTGAAAGTAACTAACATGTAACCTAACATAAATCATTCACAGAGAGCAAGTAAGACAAACAACAAGAAATAGCATAGCAGCTAGCAAATATACTAACATCAACAATAACACCGGTGAAAGAAACACAGTACTGAGGCGGTGACCACTTGTCCTACACAAACCATCAGACCGAACAACTTAAAAAGGCATTGTGACGGTTGTCATATATCCAACACAAACCAACAGTCCATAAAAACCCACCGGGTGCAATGATTCACAAGCCGACACTGAGGTGGTGGTCATTTATCCATTACCAATCCAAGATCACAAATAAACTTCCAAAAGTAATGATAACAAAAGAAAAACCCAAAACTCAGCATTAGATTTTCACAACGACGCAAGAGGAAGAAAAACAAAAATTTTTCTAAAGTATACTCGACGAATTTACTAAGTTTACACAGATTCGTCGAAATCACTCGTCGAATAGGAAGGTTACTTGACAAAATATTCTAAGTCCGCACAGATTTGTCGAGAATACTCAACGAATTTCACTTGACTACAAATCGAAACTCGACGAATTAACTCAACGAATTCAACTAATACCCATGATACTCAACAATTTTAAGTTAACGAAAAATTCTAAGTACACACCGATTCTTCAAGAATACTCGACGAATTGGAAGACACTCGACGAATACACTAAAATCACTCGACGCCTTTCTGCTTCACTCGACGAATTGAAGGATACTCGACGAATTAGCTCACCGAACGCAAGGACACTCGACAAATTAACTCAACGAATGCAAAGACACTCGACGAATTAACTCAACAAATTTCCTCGACAAATCACTCGACGAATTGGACTTGGCCTCTCATGAACACTCGACGAATTCACTTGGACCGATTCCTACACTACTCCGATTCGACGAACACTAACCCTACCCTATTCGTACATGATATGAAGGAAGGGAAAGAGACAATGAGAACAAAAAACAAGCAAGAGGGGAGAAATCACCACTTGCCTCAAAATCTTCCCCAAAACGGCCTCTCAAGCGCTCCGCTTCATTGATCGGCAGCAAGAACTCCTCGCCTACGATCTCTGAAACTTTTCGGACAAGAAGGAGAGATAGGATAAGATTCCTAACTTCAAAAATTCACGAAATCCAAAAATACTTACCGTACCCTCGAACCGCTCGGCTGGGGCTTTTCGGATCTAAGCTCGGTCAAGGATTTCGCCCACCGGGGCTCCCAATACGACGACTGGAAGCTTCACGGAGAAGGAGACGCCAATTCGTCTTTCCGCATCTAGGGCCGAAGTTGGGGAAGATGAGATTAGGGTTTCTCTCTTTTCTTTTATAAGTATATATATATAATATATATAATATTATTTTATTAATATCATGACTAGGAAAACTCAAACGACAAGAGCAACCAAATCACCTCGGTTTTCGATGAAATTCACACCAAAGCTAAATGTTGGTGCTACGAATTCAATGACGAAGTCGAAATCAAGATCCGACAAACCAAACTCGGGCTAAAATTTCCCGAAGTTAAAACAACAATAATCCTTATAAAATTCACAGAGACTCCAATTAAGCTCGGATCGCAACGAAACTTCACGAGCACGCTTAAAATTAACCACTTAAATTTTCTCATGTAAAAAACTCTAATTCCAATGAGTCTAAAAAATGGCCGACTCGCCCCAACAAGCAAAATCACGTACTAATGACGACACACCGTTAACTATGCGTCAACGTAACGCTCTACGTCATTATTACGCCACTAAAGAGATCAAAATAATAATTAAAAAAATTTAGAGGCGTTACAGCCACTCTCCCTAAAAAGAAGTTTCGTCCCGAAACTTGATACGTAAATTGAATCCGAAACAGAAAAGAAATAACCAAAGGCAACCAGATAGAAACACTTACCAAGGGAAACTAAGAGAATATGTGAGGATGAGACTCTCTCATAGCTGATTCCAACTCCCAAGTCGCGCTTTCGATGTCCTGGTTTCGCCAAAGAATCTTGAACAGAGGAATCGTCTGCCTCCGCAACTCCCGATCCAGAGTCTCCAGAATATGAACAGGCTCTTCGACATAGGAAAGATTAGACTGCAACTAGGGCATTGAGTCAAGGATATATCGGTCACAAAGTACACACTTTCGCAATTGGATCACATAAAAACATCGTGAACACTAGAGAAAGTAGCAAGAAAATTCAGCCTATAAGCTGACACTCCGATGTGCTCAATAACCTGGAAAGGTCCCAGATACATTAGATCCAACTTGTGGTTCCTTTCAAATCTCTTAACACCAGACATTAGAGAAACCTTTAGAAAAACCATGTTCCTAACTACGAATTCTAGATCAAACCTTTGTCAATTTGCATACTTTTCATAACGTTCCTTAACCACACGAAGCTTTTCAAGAATATGCATTACAAAAATACTTATTTTCTCTAAAGCTTCCAGAACTAACATCGATCTCTCACCAACCTCAACCCAAAACAAGGGCGTTCGAGAATGCCTCTCGTACAAATCCTCAAAGGAGGCCATCTGCAAACTTTCCTGATAACTGTTATTATAAGCAAACTCCATCAGTTCAAGACGATAGTCTCAGGATCCACCATGGTTCAGGATATAACATCTGATCATATCTTCCAAAACCTGATTAACTCTCTTCGTCTGACCATTGGTCTGCGGATGATAAGCAGTTGAATACCTGAGGTTAGTGCCCAACCCTTCTTGCAAACTTTGCCAGAAACACGGCATAAATCTGGAGGCTCGATCTGACACAATACATACTGGCACTCCATGCAGTCTAATGACTTCATCCAACTACAATTCTGTTATCTTATTCATGGAATAACCAATCTTAAAAGGCACGAAGTGATCACACTTCGTCAATCTATAAACTATGATACACAAAGAATCATGTCCTCAGGGAGATCTCGACAAACTGGTAATAAAATCCATAGAAATGCTTTCCCACTTCCAACATGGAATATCCAAAGGCAACAACTTGCCACCAGGCCTTTTATGATCTACCTTAACATGCTTACAGGTGAAGCACTCAGACACGAACTTAGTTATATCGTTCTTCATCCCATACCACCAAACGATCTGCTTCAGATCTCTATACATCTTTGTAGAGCCAGGGTGGTAGGCAAACCTAGAACCATGCACTTCATTACATATCTTTATTCAGATATCCTCAATAGTGGGAATACAATATCTGCCATGGTCTTTAAGGTACCCATATCATCAATTGAAAAGTCTGGTAACTCCCCTTTTTCATTTTTAACCCGGATATACTGCAAATCAGGATCGTCCTTCTGATGTAGCCTTATAAGCATAATCCATGAAGGCTCTGCCACTTCTAAGCTACTTGGCAAGTCGCTACTCCCAACAGTTATGTTCATTAATAAGAACTCCTCCACTAAGGATTGCACTGAAAGGTTAAAGATTTGCGAGGTTTTCCTACTCAAGGAGTCAGCTACCACGTTAGCTTTTCCTAGATGATAAAGGATATCGACCGCATAATATGCAGTATACTCCAACCATCTACGCTGGCGCAAATTTAGCTCCTTCTGAGTGAAAACATATTTCAAGCTCTTATGGTCTATATAAATCTTGTACAATGCGCCATACAATAAATATCTCCAAAGCTTCATGGCATAAATCACTACCACAGACTCCAAATCATGCGTAGGATATTTCTTTTCATGAACCTTCAATTGTCTTGACCCACACGCAATCACCTTTCCCTCTTGCATTAAGACACATCCAAGACCGACGGGCGATGAATACACATAAACATTATACTCTACTCCTTCGGTAGGTAAGGTCATTACCAGAGCAGTGCACACTCTCTTTTACAATTACTGAAAGGCTCCTTCGCACTCATCGCCCCACACAAACGCTGCGTTCATCCGTGTACGCTTAGTCAGAGGTGCAAACAAAACAGAGAATCCTTCTACAAACCTCATATAATAGCATGCCAATTCTAGGAAGCTTCTTATCTCCTTAGGTGTGGTAAGTCTCTTCCAATCCATCACAACAAAATTCTTTTCTGGGTCAACAGAGATTCCATCTTTATTCACAACATGACCCAAAAAGGACACAAGAGGAAGCAAAAACTCGCACTTACTCAACTTCGCATACAACTTATGCTCTCTTAGAGTAGACAAAATTAGGTGCAAATGCTGATCATGCTCCTCAGTACTCAGGGAATACACAAGAACGTCATCAATGAACACGACTACGAAATAATCTAAGAAATCTTTAAACACTCTTTTCATCATGTCAATAAAAGCAGAGGGTGCATTTGTCAGTCCAAAGGACATCACCAAGAACTCAAAATGTCCATGCCGATAATGATCAAATAAATCGTCTATCCGCGGCAAGGGATACCTATTCTTGATGGTTATCTTATTCAATTTCCTATAATCTATGCACAACCTCATAGAACCATCCTTCTTTTTCACAAACAAGATGGGAGCACCCCAAGAAAAAGAACTTGGCCTAATAAAACCACATTGCAGCAACTCATCTAGATGGGTACACAACTCTTCCAACTCATGTAGGGCCATACAATACGGTGCCTTAGCAATAGGGAGAGTACCCGACTCAAGATCAATGATGAATTCCACATCTCTCTCAGGCGGAAGGCCTGGAAGACTAACTGGGAAAACATCGGGGAACTCTCGTACCACATGAATATCCTCTACGTGCCCGAGTTCTCTTGTAATTTATTATCTGTTACTTCTCTCTGCAAGCAACTACAGTGTTTCATCACATTCACTCCTACTTGTTGTTCTTTTCAGGATCCGGGCTCCCAACGGACGATTTCTACTGAGACTGAGAGCGGCGACCTCTACTTTCTCGACAACGTTTCTGCTCTGTCCGCCTTCTCCTCCTCTTATACTGATCTTCTCTAGTGGAACCTTCTCCTTGGTCATGCTCCTCCACGAATTCTTCGTCAGCTTCTGTCCCACCTTCCTCCACAGAGTCCTCCTCTCAACTGTGATGCATGTCAGCTTGGCAAGCATCATCACTCCTCCTTCCCATCAAAGCAAGGTCATGGATCTTCCCGTCCATTTGATCTAGTTCACTCCGATATCTGGGATCCTGCTCCTACCCTCACCATAGGTCAGGGTAGTTCATATTTTGTAACTTTTATTAACGATTTCTCCCACTGTACGTGGGTGCATATCTTAAAAGATCATTTTGAATTATTCTCTGTATGAACATCATTTTATTTTATGTTTAAGACTCAGTTTGATGTCCATTTTATGTTTGTAACTTGTTCTTCTTTCTGTATGTAAAATGAGATTGTTCATCAAACTAGCTGTGTCTATACCTCACAACAAAATGACGTGGCAGAACGTAAAAACCGTCACCTCCTCGATGTTGAGCGCACTCTGATGACACAAATGCAGGTTCCTCGCTCCTATTGGGGATATGTTGTTCTTATCTCCTACTATCTCATCAATCGCATTCCGTCTACGGTTCTCCACGGTAAAACACCATTCTCCATTCTCTATCAGGGCAAGGATCCATTTCCTCTCCCTTTGCATGTCTTTGAGTGCACGACCTTTGTGCACTCTCCCTCAACCACCCATGATAAACTCTCCCCACGTGCCACTAAATGTGTCTTTCTGGATTACTCTACCACTCAGAAAGTTTATTATTATTTTGACCATGTTGTTTGCAAGCCTTTCGTCCCTGCGGACGTAACCTTTTTCGAAAATGCCTCCTATTTCTCTCAGGACTCCTCTTCTCTTCTTGATGTTCCTGCTTATCCTACCATCCCCTCCGTACCATCTACACCTACCGAGATTTCTCCTCCTCCACCGTGTCCACCATCTCCTCGTCCTCTCTCCCCGCCTCTGCTATCTTCCTCTTCTCCGCAGCCGTCTCTCTGTACTCCCGGACCAGCTCTCTCCACCACAGATGCACCAAACACTGAGGAACACACCGACCTGGATATTCTCATTGCTCTTCGCAAAGGGGTGCGGACATGTACCCAACACTCGCTAGCTGCTGTTATTTCCTATGCTCATCTTACTACTCCTCGCAGGACTTTTACATTAGCAATCTCTGCCACTGCCACTCCTCGTACCTACCAGGAATCCCTTGCTATTCCTCATTGGAAGGCGACCATGGATCAGGAAATTACAACCATCACTGAGCGGGGTACATGGATCCTTATTCCTCCTCCGTTGGGCACCAATATTGTTGGCTGTCGGTGAGTCTTTGTTGTGAAGTTCTGTAACACCCCCTATCCGTCGCATAGCATATAGCAGTAGGTCCGGCCGGGGCCCGACGCCATATACCACAGACAGACCGGGTGGTTACTCAATGGAAACCATCCAACCAATCCAATGTCCTACACAGAGCATTCTAGCGGAAGCAGTTTATATAAGTTGCAATAAAGAACCCAGCACTAAAGCATGAATGTCCACTAATACACCAAATAGGAATGTCGTACATACACGAGTACAAGCCTTAAGGCCTTACAAAATGGTTTAATTCAATATTACATGTTTTACAAACCACGGCACGCAGGCCGGTGATACATGAGTAAAAGCAGTAAACACTCCAATTAGGCCTTCGAGGGCCGGCTTCGCAATTTGGGCTTTAGCCCGCTATTGACCGCTTGGTCCAGCAGCACCTGCAAGCAACAAAACCACCGCACGGTGGCAAACAAAAGCAACGGTCAGCAATGCTTACCAAATTATAACGATCCCGCCCCCAACTCGGGGCGGCGATGCTCCTTTCCGGCATTTCATTAGCATAAGCGAGCAATATAGTATTGTCACAACATCACAGGCGTAGGCACGCACGACCACACACCCCGTGCACTCAGGGCACATTCTCAGTGAACCGACCAATGCCACGTCAATTCAAGCCATAGACATTCCGGACTCACCACCGCCACTTTGACGGCCAAACATATGAGCTATTTGTCTTCCCGGCATGGGTCACGATAATTTAAGCCATAGACCGCCGAAGACCCTCATCTATGCCAACGACAAGTGTCACGTACCCTTAGGTCTCTTTAACCGAATGACATAGAACGGGTACGGTTCCATCTAACCCGTGCTCACATCGCAATGACATTTTAAGTCATATGCGCGGGTCAAACTTCTCCCGAGTCCCGTTTCCGTCACACATTTCACATAACCCGGTTATGTTCAAGTTGGCTCTCAGGCCTCCAAGTTGGCAAGATCACGCATCTGCCCAGTTTTTTGGGTGCACCTTAGGGTTAATCTCCAAGGCTCCCTTTTGCAATCTACCGTGTAGAAAACCCGAAAAACAATCAATCGCACGGAGTCTTCTCCGGCATTTATGCAATGCAACATCACCGATCCAGACCAACATGTCTGGGTAGACTTCACACATCATGCCTATGTCCGTTCTCGCTTACGGACTCTAAACAACGGGAACTTTACATATCTACCCGAAGGAATGCCTCCAACTCACCGCAAACTCGCGAGAGCGAGCTTCCTATGCAAAGAAGAAGAGCTTCACATGCTCAAGAAGAGAATCGTTACCCTAGCGTTCCTCTTTGGCGCCGTGGAAAAGTAAGCGGATGAAAAGCACCGCACTCTCTTTGCCTCCGTAGATCCGAAGTGGCTCGCGATTTGGAGCTTCGAAGCTGCTCCAATGGCCGGATCTAACTTCTTCTTCCTCCTTTGCTCTCACCTCTCTCTTGACTTAGAAAGAGAACCACTCAAGTAAAAGTGAGGGTTTCAAAGGCCCAATCCCGGGTATATCCCAGTAGGAACAATCCCTAACCATCGGATCCCAAAAGAAGGAAACGAATGGCTACGATTCGTAGCTGAAAAGCAAAACCTGGGCCGAACACGGCCTGACACACGCCCGTGTCCAGGGCCGTGTCCCTCATTATCCTTCAAAATCGACGCGCATGGAACAACACACAGGAATCCGACACGCCCGTGTTCTACCTGACACGCCCGTGTTCCAACTGACACGGCCGTGTGTTCGACCGTATGGTCGGCCGTGTGCCCTCATCGACACAGCCCGAAAACAACCCGAGACTCACACGGGTTCTTGGACACGCCCGTGTCCTGACCCGTGTCCACTCGAACATGCCTGGGCTCCAGACCATGTTCACGGTCTCGACACTACGTCGAGTGAAGTTCGTCGACCACCCGACACGGCCTTGGACACGCCCGTGTCCTAGGACGTGTACCTTGTCTCGACACATTGTCGAGCGAAAATGTCGACACCCCAGGCCGGTTGTCGACACGGGCTCGACACGCCCTGAGACACGCCCGTCTCTCAGGCCGTGTTCACGGTCTCGACACTTCGTCGAGCGCAAAATGTCGACTTCGCGGCCAAGTCGTCGACTCCAGCCTGACACGCCCTGCGACACGCCCGTGTCCCACGCCGTGTGCCTACTGCCAGATTCCAAATCTGTACCAAAACGTCCCCCATCGCTCTTTCGAGTTTCGGGGCGTTACAACTCTCCCCCTCTTAAAAGAATTTCGTCCACGAAATTATATAAAGGAAAGACAAGTACCAAAATTAAATTGTACCTGAGCGGAACAACTCTGGATACTCGTCAAGCATAGTCTGCTCTCGCTCCCAAGAGAGCTCCTCATGACCGCAATTGTCCCATCGAACCTTGACCATCCTAATCTCTTTATTGCGTAGCCGCTTGACCTCCGAGTCCTCAATCCGCATGAGCTTGATTTTTGTCGTCAGCCCACTATCCACCGGCACTTGATCATCCGCGATCACTTGCGAAGGCTCTTGCACCGCCTTACGTAGCACCGAAATATAGAATACATCATGTAAGCCAATAAGCTCCACTGAGAGCTTAACCGATAGGCTACTTCACCAACCCGCTCCAAAACCTCAAACGGCCCAAGGTACCTCGGGCTTAGCTTTTTCAATCGCCGCACCCGCGAGACACCCTTGAACGGCTTGATCTTTAAGTACACATAGTCTCCCACAGCGAACTCCACGTTCCTGTGCTTGGCATTATAGTACTTCGCTTGCCGGTCCTGTGCGATAAGCAACCTCTCCCGAATGGTACGCACCAACGAAGTAGCATCCTCCACTTCTAATCGCTTATACAATTTTGACTCACCCGTTTCTAGCCAAGACAACGATGTGCGATATTTTCTACCATAAAGGGCCTCGAAGGGCGCCATCTGAATACTCGCCTGGTAGCTATTGTTGTATGCAAACTCCACCAAATAAAGGTGGTCTTCCCATTGCTTTCCAAAGTCCAAGACACACATACGGAGCATGTCTTCCATGGTTCTATTGACCCTCTCGGCCTGCCCATCCGTTTGCGGATGGAAGGCTGTGCTGAATTTTAGCTTTGTTCCCAACATTTGCTGCACAAGCCTCCAATCATTGGACGTGAACTACCCATCTCGGTCACTCACGATGCTGCGGGGCACACCGTGAAGCCGTACAATATTATCCACATACAGTTTTGCCAACTTCTCCACCAGATCATCCTTCCTATGCAGAATGAAATGCGACACCTTCATTAGCCGATCAACAACCACCCAAATGACGTCGTTCCCCTTTTGCGACCTTGGCAAACCGTGCACAAAGTCCATAGAGATGTTGTCGAATTTCCACTCCAGAATAGACAAGGACTTAAGAAATCCTCCCGGCTTTTGACAGTCCGCCTTCACCAAGGCGCAAGTTTGGCACTTCTCCATGTAGAGCGCCACATCATTCTTTAAACCTGACTAACAAAATAGTTTCTTTACATCGCGGTACATCTTCGTGCTCCCCGGGTGAATTGAATACTTGGTATGGTGTGCCTCGTACAATAATTCCACCCGCAAATTGCCCACACTTGGGATGCACAGACGACCGTCTTTCCAAAACAATCCGTCATCCACAACGAATTGGGAATTTGACCCATCCAGAGCCTCTACCATGAACTGCTTCATATGGACATCCATATCTAAAGCCTGCCGAATCCGATCAGCCAGGTCGTATTGGACTTCAGTCCAATTCAGTACTGCTTCAGCACTTGATTGCTTATCCACACAAACAATCTCCAACGCCTCCAACTCCCGAACCAACCGCTCATCATGCACCGATAGCCAATTGGCTTGAGCTGGGGACCGGCGGCTCAACGCGTGCGCAACCGCATTGCCCTTACCAGGAACATAGTGGATATTAAATGTATAGTCCCCCAGGAACTCCATCCATCTACGCTGCCGCATATTCAGATCTTTCTGATCAATCAGATACTTCAGGCTCTTGTGATCGGTGTAGATATCAATCTTCACACCGTACAAATAATGCCTCCACAGCTTCAAGGCAAAAATCACGGCCGCTAACTCCAGGTAATGGACCAGATAATTCCTCTCGTGCACTTTTAGCTGTCTCGAGCCATAAGCTATAACACTTCCGTGTTGCAGTAGCACGCAACCCAAACCGCTGCCCGAAGCGTCGCTATAAATCTCATAGCCTTCAGTCCCAATCGGCGAACGCAGCACAGGCGCCGTGGTCAACCGATATTTCAACTCCTCAAAAGCTCGCGCACACTCCGGCGTCCAAACAAACTTCTGATCCTTCCTCGTCAAAGTAGTGAGAGGTAACGCTATCCGCGAGAAGTTCTCTATAAAGCGCCTATAATAGCCGGCAAGCCCCAGAAAGCTCCGGACTTCCGCTACCGTAGAAAGCTCAGGCCACTCCCGCATCGCAACAATCTTCGCCGGATCCACTGTAAAACCCTCCCCACTCACTTTATGACCGAGGAACGCCACTTAAGATAACCAAAACTCGCACTTCGAGAACTTGGCATACAACTGATTCCTCCTTAGCGTCTCCAAGACCAAATGAAGATGCTTGAAGTGATCTTCCTCACTCTGCGAGTACACCAAAATATCGTCGATGAAGACGATCACAAAATGGTCCAAGTACTCCCTGAAGGTCCTGTTCATCAAATCCATGAACACTGATGGCGCATTAGTCAGCCCAAACGGAATGACCGTAAACTCATAATGCCTGTATCTCGTACTAAACGCTATCTTCGGGATATCACTCTCCCTTATTCGTAGTTGATAGTACCCGGACTTGAGATCCAACTTTGAGTACACCGTCGACCCGACCAACTGATCAAAAATATCATCGATCCGGGGGATCAGGTACTTGTTCTTTTCTGTCAACTTGTTGAGCTCCCGATAATCAATACATAGCCTCAAGATTCCGTCCTTCTTCTTAACAAAGAGGACCAGCGCGCTCCAAGGCGAAGAACTCGGGCGCACATACCCTTGCTCCACCAACTCTTGCAGTTGAACTTTCAGCTCCGCCATTTCCTTAGGCGCTAGCCGATATGGAGATCGTGATACAGACTTTGTACCTAGCACTAGCTCAATCGTAAAATCTATCTCCCGTTGAGGCGGGGCTCCAGGAAGATCTCTAGGGAACACATCAGGGTACTCCTATAACACTAAAATACTATCCCATGCGGGCTTCGGCTTTGCAACCTCCACTAGTGTAAAGAACAGTTCTGCACCGGCACGAACCGCCTTCACCACCTGAAGAGCAGACATCAACGTCTTGATCGACCCCTTTAAGCCCGTAAAAGTAGTCTCACGACTTGCTCCCAGCTTGACTTCCTTGCGACCGCAATCAATATAGGCCTGCTGCTCCGAGAGCCAGTCCATGCCAAATATAATGTCGAACTCCACCAACGGAAGTAACGACGCTTGCAGATCGAACTCCTGATTCCCAATAAGAATCTTAACATCGCAGATCCTATCCGCGCGCATCGAACACCCATTGGGCAATAACACATCCAACTTATCCTTCTCCATAGAAGAAGGGACTGCGATGCATGATATAAATCCTTCGGACAAGAAGGAGTGTGAAGCTCCCGTATCGAAGAGTGCTCTTGCTGGATTTTCACAAATCAAAACAAATCCTAAACAAGCAGTGATAAGGTAATATGTGCATAACAAGTATTTCAAGAAATCAACTCACTATAATTAAACCGTACCTGTCACCACATCCGCCTGTTTGATGGCCTCATGTTGGCCAAGATTATACACCCTTGGTTGGGCCGGAGCATAGTGGGACGCGGTCGACTCCACTGCCTTGCCCTTCTCTTCATAAGTCACTCCCGGCCTCCTTTCGGACTTGGGACGTCCGCTCCAACAATCGCGGGCAAAGTGCCCCGACTTTCCACAAGTGAAACATGCGCCCGGGGTCCGACTCGTAGTCGCCCCAGAAGCACCAGAAGGAGCTGGACCCGAAGTCCTATGCTTCTTGAAGAACCTTCGATAGCCGGACTTTGAAGTAGTCGGCACTTTGAACTCAGATTTCCTATCACCAATTCTCTTCTTTGCCTGAACATTTTTCATGTCCTTCTCCAAGGACCGGGCCGTGTTGACCAAGGGCAAGAAACCCTGCGTCATCGACCCGAGAGTAGTAACCTCAACTCATCTCTCAATCCTTCGTAGAATCGATTTGTCTTGCGCTCCTCATCCGCAATGGTGGAGCTAGCATATCGACTCAAACGAGTAAACTCGTGGAGATATTCATCCACGCTACTGTCCCCTTGTACCAACTTCAGGAACTCGTTCTCCATCGAAATCCTCTGAGTAGACGGGAGGTACCTTGCTAAGAACAATCCCGAGAACTCTTCCATCGGGATGTCTGTAAGTTGTCTACCTCTCAAATGATGCAGCTCCAATCCTTCCCACCATATTCTCGCTTCACCGTCCAAAAGGAACGTAGCAATGGTGGTCATTTGCCACTCCTCCGTCTCCGTTGCTGTCATGACTCTCTTCACCCTGGAGAGCCAGTCTTCAGCTTGAGATGGGGTTCCCAACCCCGAGAATACCGGAGGATTAAAGCTCATTACATGCTTGAGCTGCCTCTCGGTTGCCCTCCTTGGCACCATCGGTTCCTCTACCACCTGTTCCACTCTTCGCTGCTCAGCCGCTTGCAGCGGTACCTGCTCCATCGCAGGAGCGGGCTACTGCGTTTGCCTTGCAGGCTGCGCATTAATCATGGCCAACACTGCATCGGCCACCAATCGTATGGTCTCAGCCGATAGAGGTGTTGCAGGAGCTTCATTAGGTGCAATGCTAGCCTCAGAAACTCGACGCTCCGACGGCCCAGCACCACTTCTGGTCACCTATAGTGGTACAAAACAGCATTAAGCGACCAAATAAAATTGCAAACAACAATTATAGGAACACGCAGGTTCCTCAAACACGTGTATTTTCATTCCTAAGTGGACATTCATGGGTTCTTTTACTGTTATAACGATGACGCACACACATGTTCTCACCACCCCTTAAAAAGAATTCGGCCATGAATTCATCTTAAGCCCGACCAAAACCAGTAGTCTGATACCAAATTGTAACACCCCTATCCGTCGCATAGCATATAGCAGTAGGTCCGGCCGGGGCCCGACGCCATATACCACAGACAGACCGGGTGGTTACTCAATGGAAACCATCCAACCAATCTAACGTCCTACACAGAGCATTCTAGCGGAAGCAGTTTATATAAGTTGCAATAAAGAACCCAGCACTAAAGCATGAATGTCCACTAATACACCAAATAGAAATGTCGTACATACACGAGTACAAGCCTTAAGGCCTTACAAAATAGTTTACTTCAAAATTACATGTTTTACAAACCACGGCACGCAGGCCGGTCATACATGAGTAAAAGCAGTAAACACTCCAATTAGGCCTTCGAGGGCCGGCTTCGCAATTTGGGCTTTAGCCCGCTATTGACCGCTTGGTCCAGCAGCACCTGCAAGCAACAAAACCACCGCACGGTGGCAAACAAAAGCAACGGTCAGCAATACTGACCAAATTATAACGATCCCGCCCCCAACTCAGGGCGGCGATGCTCCTTTCCTGCATTTCATTAGCATAAGCGAGCAATATAGTATTGTCACAACATCACAGGCGTAGGCACGCACGACCACACACCCCGTGCACTCAGGACACATTCTCAGTGAACCGACCAATGTCACGTCAATTCAAGCCATAGACATTCTGGACTCACCACCGCCACTTTGACGGCCAAACATATGAGCTATTTGTCTTCCCGGCATGGGTCACGACAATTTAAGCCATAGACTGCCGAAGACCCTCATCTATGCCAATGACAAGTACCACGTACCCTTAGGTCTCTTTAACCGAACGACATAGAACGAGTACGGTTCCATCTAAGCCGTGCTCACATCGCAACGACATTTTAAGCCATATGCACGGGTCAAACTTCTCCCGAGTCCCTTTTCCGTCATACATTTCACATAACCCGGTTATGTTCAAGTTGGCTCTCAGGCCTCCAAGTTGGCAAGATCACGCATCCGCCCAATTTTTCGGGTGCACCTTAGGGTTAATCCCCAAGGCTCCCTGTTGCAATCTACCGTGTAGAAAACCCGAAAAACAATCAATCGCACGGAGTCTTCTCCGACATTTATGCAATGCAACATCACCGATCCAGACCAACATGTCCGGGTAGGCTTCACACATCATGCCTATGTCCGTTCTCGCTTACGGACTCTAAATAATGGGGACTTTACATATCTACCCGAAGGAACGCCTCCAACTCACCGCAAACCCGAAAAACAATCAATCGCATCATTATAAGGCATGCCATGTCGCCAAAGGCTTCACTCAGACTTATAGTATTTATTATTTTGATACATTCTCTCCCGTTGCTCGGCTCAGCACTATTCGGGTTCTCCTCTCTGTGACCGTCAACAAGGATTGGCCAATTTTCCAACTGGGTGTCAAAAATTCCTTTCTCTATGGTGATCTTCAGGAAGATGTCTACATGGAGCAACCTCCTGGGTATCTTGCTCAGGGGGAGACACAAGTATGCAGGCTGAAAAAAGCCATATATGGCCTAAAGCAAAGCCCTCGGGCTTGGTTTGGCAAGTTTAGTGGCATTGTGACAGCCGTGGGTTTCACCAGGAGTTCGGTCGATCTCTCATTGTTCATTCGCAAAACCTCCCTGAGTCTGGTGGTTCTTGTCGTATATGTGAATGATATTCTTCTCATTGGAGATGACCAGGCTGGGATAGACTTGATAAAGAAACATCTCCGTCAACACCGGGTCATGAAGGATATGGGTTCCCCAAAATACTTTCTGGGGATAGAAATCTCTCGAAAGCCCAACTCCTTAGTCCTCTCCCAACACAAGTATGCTCTTGATCTTCTTAAAGACACAGGGTTGACTGGGGCTAAACCTGCCCAATGCCCCATGACTACTGGAGAAGATAAAACCTGGACATATGAATCTCCTCCTCTATCAAATGTTACGAGGTACAGACGTCTAGTTGACAAACTCATTTATCTTATGATAACCAGACCTGGCATCTCCAATGCTATAGACAAGGTTAGCCAGTACATGCAAGCTCCTAGTAAGTGTCATCTATAGTCTGCCTTGAGGATATTGGAATATGTTAAAGCGGCGCCAGATAAAGGACTACTATTTAAAAAGAATGGTCATTTGAAGGTTGAAGCATACTCGGATTCTAGCTATGTTGATGATAAAGGAGATCGCAAGTCCACATCGAGCTTTTGCACATTTATGGGGGGAAACTTTGCGAGCTGGAAGAGCAAGAAACAGTCTGTCGTCTTGAGGTCTAGTGCAGAAGCGGAATATTGAAGTATAATGTTTATCACATGTGAATTAAAGTGGTTGCGGACTCTCATGCTTGACTTAGGAGAGGTCTACAACCATCCTCTACCTATATTTTGCGATAACAAGACCGCTATATATATCTTTAAAAATCTGGTCTTCCATGAGAGGACAAAACACATTGACGTCGACTGCCATTTTATTCGGGAAGAGATTTTGAAGAAATATATCTGTACTCCCTTCGTTACTTCCGACAACGAGTTAGTAAATATCTTCAACAAGCCTGTGTCTGTTTTTTTTTTCACATTTGCAACAAGCTAGACATGATTGATATATATATTCTAGCTTGAGGGGGAGTGTTATTGTATGGTGACCGGGCAGTCTGCCCCTGGAGGCTTGGAGACCGGGCGGTCTGCCCCTGGCAGCATGGAGACCACGCGGTCTGGCTGTTTCTCTCCAGCGGTTTGCTAGCCCGTTGCTGCTGATTGGTGATCGGGCGGTCTGGCGACTTGACACATGCGACTTGAAGACAATGTCGTGTTGTCTTCTCTTCATTATGGTTGCCTGGAGGTTAGTCTAACCACGCGACTTGTGCGGCTTGTATAGTTTTTTGTTCATGTAATTATTAGTCCCGCATTGCTTATTTGTAATCTCTCCACTCTCCTCCATTCTATAAAAGGGAGGCCATACCTTTGTAATAATTACATTTTTTGGATAATAAAATTCTGTTAGTCCAAATTTTTGCTCTACTTTTTCTTGTTCGCACAAAATCATATACAAAACTAGCTAATCAATAACAAAGCTATAAATGAAGGCTAAGAACTAGTTTAAAATCTAACCTGAGATCACCTGGATGGAAGTCTGTGCTTCTTCCATGGTCACCACATTGAACTTGATCTTCCGTTTATCCAGGTGTTGCGGTGGTGGTGGTAAGACTTGAAGTGGAATTGGCTGCAGCGGGGGCTGAGACCACGAGCACCAAGATTTCAAATGCTCTTTCTGCCCACATTGGAAGCAGACCTTATCCTTTGTCCAACAATGGACAACCTCATGCCCATTATGCTTACAAAAAACACAGACCAGGTATCCTTTGGGCATGCTCTGAATTGCAAGCACCTCCTGCTACTTCTGAGCTCCCAATCTCTTGAAACACTTCTCAAAGGGATGACCTGGTCAGCCACAGAAATTACACGCTTCCTTGATTCATTTCTTTGATGCAGGGCCAAATGCCCGAGAGCTTCCACCATCATTAGACTTTCTTTTGTCCATCCTCGCCTGCAACCCACGATTCTTTATATTGTCAATAGCCTCGACTTTCAGTGCAGCTTCTACTACTTTAGCATAAATATATGATCTATACGCGCTAAACAACTGCTGGATTTCGCTACGAAGTCCTCCCAGAAATCGCTTCACTCTACCTGCCTCAGAGGATACCAAGTCTAGAGCAAACCCGCTCAACTTACTGAATTCTATCTCGTACTCACTAACTGTGAGCTGTCTCTATTTCAGGTGTAGAAAATTATTCATCAGACGGTCTTTCTCAACCAATGGCAGGAAATTCTTGAGCAACATCTCCTCGAAAAATTCCCACAAACATCCCTCGGCTAGGATCTCTTTATCTTAGGCCCACCAGCTCTTAGCAAAGTCCTTCAGCTGGTAAGTGGCAACATTTACCTTCTGTCCAGTAGAAATTCTCGAATACAAAAAAATCTCTTCAATGTCAATAATCCAATCATCTAAAGCTATGAAATTGGCTCTCCCATCGTAGGTAGGAGGTCCTAATTGCTGGAAGTGCTAAATGAAATTCATCTCCTGTGGCAATAGAACTGGAGCTACCAGAGGAGCAGGGGGAACATGTACAGTCTGACCCACTGCAGGGTCCTACACCCCAGGCTACTGCCCTTAGGCGGTAGTCAACAACGATTGAATATGCGATTGTATTGCAACCATCTACCTTGACAGATCCTCATTGCTCTGCTACAACCCTACAATCACGGACTCACTTTACACACCTAACGACTCACCCTTAGACTGGGGAGTCGACCTCGTTGCAATACGCTTAGATGGCATTCCTAGTAATACAACGAACAACTCATCAAAACTTAACTTAATGCTAGAACTACTCAACTTAGTTCAGACCATACGTGTATAGATACCCGCTCTTGCTGCTGCCTTGCTCTGGGATTTTCAAAAGTGATGTCATGCTTTAACTTATGATGATACAACATCATCCTACTGACTCATGTACATATAATATGAATGAATGAATTCTTATTCCTTTATTTTAAAACCATGTGTGTACGTGTGTCATCATGTAGACCTTAACTTGGCACATGTGCTTATGGTATGTTATGTTATACATGCAGAGCTATGCATTCTAATAAAGGCCTTAATGCATGTTATGTGCGACATAGACATGAAATATTATAAATCTCATACTACATAATATCGCATGCAACAAAAAAAAATCTAATGGACATCCATGTGATGATTGTTATGCATCCCATACTACATAACAGTCACATGTTGCTTCCTATGAGGATCCATATACGAACACATATTATGCATCCCATACTACATAATATGCCCTATATACTTCTTGCCATGCTTATGGGTGTAGTGTTCATGGTTCATCCAAGACGTAATAATGACACATTGGTGCGTGTATGCCATGAGATAAGACAACTCAAAACTTTACCAGAGATAGCTGTTCAACCAACTTGTCAAACAAACCTCTCTCTGATACCAACTTTCACAACCCGCATTTTCTCAACATTTAATAATATATCAGAGTAAGAGAAAATACGCGCCGTTATAGCACGCTGTGCAGGGGACAACTGCAGACGCTCAAGCAAGAACCTACTTCTAAGACTTTTTATGAAATTCTCAAGTTTGTTATGATGAAAATGCAGTTTGAGTTTAAGTTTTAATGACCGTATCCCTCGGCTCAGTGAATCAACTAGTCTGTGGGTAAAAATATACATATATGCAGTGAAAAATATTTGGTTTATTTCATTTGTTATCCTATATGAGTATGAAGATCTAATAGGACGATTCATGATATGCACACTTCTAGATTTAATGTTAAAGTAGAGTGACATTTGATTTAAAGAGTTGTTATGAGTATGAGATAATAATATTGATCCTTTTATACTTTGAAAGTAACTAACATGCAACCTAAAAATCCTTCCCAGAGAGTAAGTGGGCACGACAAACAACAAGAAAATAGCATAACATCTAGCAAATATACTAACATTAACAATCACACACTATGAGCGTCAACAACCTGACACGAACCCACAAAATAAAATGTATGTCTGAACTAAAATAAGAAAAACAAAACTACCCCACGAAGGTGAGGGAAGAACCACTTTTACTACTGTAGAACGCCTGAGGCCACCGGCTCTAGCTGCTTAGACAGCTACTGCTACGGGCCAGAGGCATTTAAAAGAAAAGAATGGCTCAGCAAAAATAAATACAAGTGGCAGCAAAGATCAAAATCAAATAGTTAGACCCGTTAAGAGGGCTACCAATCCAATAGATTAGTTGTCAAACCACAAGATTTAAATTAAAACACAGTAAGCAATGAAGAATTCATAGGCGTTAAATATGTAAAGTTGCACCAAGTGCGATATAAAACTATGCTTCATTAATATCTGCAAGAGTAAGCTTACAGACATATGCAGATAAATACAAAAGACTAATCAGTTAAAAAGCGTGAATCATTAACACTGGTGAAAGAAACACAGTACTGAGGCGGTGGCCACTTGTCCAACATAAACCATCAGACCGAACACCTCAAAAAGGCACTGTGGCGGTGGCCATCTATCCAACACAAACCAAAAGACCATAAAAACCCACCAGGTGAATGATTCACAAGCCGACACTAAGGTGGCAGTCCTTTATCCACTACCAACCCAATACCACAAATAAACTTTTAAAAGTATGATAACGAAAGAAAAACCCAAAACTCAGCATCAGATTTCCATAACGACGCAAGGAGAAGAAAAACAAAAAAATTCTCTAAGGTATTCTCGATGAATTTACTAAGTTCACACAGATTAGTCGAAATCACTCGTCGAATAGAAAGGTTACTCGACGAAATATTCTAAGTCCGCACAGATTCGTCGAGAATACTCGACAAATTTCACTTGACTCCAAATCGAAACTCGACGAATTAACTAAATAAATTCAACTAATCCCCATGATACTTAGCAATTTTAACTTAACGAAAAATTCTAAGTACACACTGATTCGTCGAGAAGACTCGACGAATTAGAAGGCACTCAGTGAATACACTAAAATCACTCGATGCACTCAACGCTAACACTTCACTCGACGCCTTTATGCTTCACTCTATGAATTTAAGGATACTCGACGAATTAGCTCAGTGAACGCAAAAACACTCGACGAATTAACTCAACGAATGCAAAGACACTCAACTAATTAACTCAACAAATTCCCTCGATGAATCACTCGATGAATTGGACTTGGCCTCTCATGAACACTCGACGAATTCAGGACCGATTCCTACATTACTCCGATTCGACGAACACTAATCCTACCCTATTCATACATTTTACGAAGGAAGGGAAAGACACAATGAGAACAAAAGAACAAGCAAGAGGGGTGAAATCACCATTTGCCTCAAAATCTCCCAAACAATGGTCTCTCAAGCACTCCGCTTCAAGGATCGGCCCCAAGAACTTCTTGCCTACGATCTCTGAAACTTTTTGGACAGGAATGAGGGTTATGAAAGAATTGGTTTCAAGATGTTCTAAACACCTAGCGGTGGGGGGGGGGTAAATAGGTTCAATTCTTTTTCTTACTTAGGCAGATAATTCTATCTAGTGCAGCAATGTATTCAGCAGAAGGTATAACACATCATTCACATACACAACATTCACAGATTGCACACCAGTTTTATAGTGGTTCCCCAAATGATGGGTACATCCACTTTCCCCCTTCGCCTATCTAGTAGTGTACTAGATTTGGCCTAACTTCCTTCCTTCTTCTCAGATCCGCAGATCATATAACTCAGAACCAAGAATGGTTCCTACAACTCAGAGTGAATACACACTCCTACAACTCAGGCAGAAGCCCTACCTCATCCTCGTCCACAGGCCTATAACTCAAAGTGACACCCCACTCCTACAACGCAGGCAACAACCCTACATCAACCTCTTTCACAGGACTACAACTCAGGGAACAGATTCCCCTACCTCAGGCACTCAGCCCTACCTCAGCCTTTATAATTTAGGCTTACAACTCAGAGTGACACCACACTCCTACACTCAGATCAATTACAGATCCTACAAGAATTAATGATGAAAAGTTGTTGATATCTTCAACCAGATTGAGAGAGAATTAGTTGAAGGCTTCTTGATCAGTTCTTGATCGAACTGATTTCTTAAGGATCAACCTGACTTAGCTTTCTTCAAAGCTTCTTGAATCTGAACACAGTAGGGTTGATCTTCTTGATGTTGGAGTTGATCTTCAATCAAATTCCTTCAGAAATCAATCTGAATTCTCCAGGCAGACTGTTCAGAATCTGCCTTCACTGGATGAGAACTTCTCTCCTTATGTTTTTCTCTCTCTATAATTTGTTGACTATTTCTTTCTCTTCTTCTGGATTCTCAATCCTTCAGAGATTATAATTGATTGACTTGATTAACTTCTCTCTGTTCTGTAAGTGTTGTTCGTGAAGTTGTTGTTCACTTCCCTTTTTTTCTTCACTCCTTGATTGTTGAGAGAGCATATCTATTTATAGGCTTCATCCATGGTAACCGGCTGTTCCGGTTCCAAACTGTCGCCTGACACCTCTGACAGATGTGACAACAATGTCAGTTATGATAGCTATCAAGTCTTCACTTGTATTACTTCAGCCTTCATTGAACTTTGACTCAGTAGCAGAGAATGTCGACTGAATTCTTCATATGTGTTGACACACATAGTCCATGTGTCGACACAAGTCTTGTTGTTGTCGACACAGCTTCTGTGGAATGTGTCGACACAAGTTCTGTGTGTCGACACAAACACTCATTATCTTGACAAAGTTGGTGTCGACAGAATTCTGGTGTGTGTCGACATAAGTTCTGTGTGTCGACACAGTCGTTGTCGACAGAATTCTAGAATTTATCGACAGCTTCTCTGTGTGTCGACACAGCTTCTGATGATGTCGACACAAGTCTAGCCCTTAGTGTCGAGACACTGTTGTCGACAGATTTTCTGTATGTCGACACAAATTCTGGATGTCGACACAATCTGGCCCTTGGTGTCGACACAGTATTGTCGACAGATTTTTTGTGTGTCGACACAAATTCTGGATGTCGACACAATCTGGCCCTTGGTGTCGACACAACGTTGTCGACAGATTTTCTGTGTGTCGACACAAATTCTGGATGTCGACACAATCTGGCCCTTGGTGTCGACATAGCCATTCCCAAGTGTCGACACTTGTACTTAGAAAATTTTCCTTTCCATTTTCTTAACCTGCACATAATAACTCAACACAACATCAAATACAACTTGATGCATATCATTGAGTTAGGTGATGCTTCTCCAAATCTGGTACACATTTTCCAATGTACCCAACAATCTCCCCCTATTTGGAGAAGTCATAACCCTTAGTCAATGATATACATCATGTATAATAAACTTAACAATATGATGTATAAAAACATTCACTGACAGGATAACAAATAAACAAAACAAGTAAATAATATTATCACAGAACATGATATAACAATAATAAACATGAATAATTGTTTTGTTTAAAACTTCACAATAGTTTGTTGACAATAGATTACATGGAGATTAAAACTGAAAATTATAATGTTTTATAATCTAGTCAATCTATCCTAAGGCTGATCAGGCTCCTTGATCACTATGCCTTTTCCAGACTAGATCTTTGCTTGTACTGGAGCTTCAGTATCTTCAGCTGGCTTCTTGCCTTTGAGATCCTTCTTTTTAAGTTCTTCATCCTTGACTCTTTTCCTTTCAAAATAGTGAAAAGGCTTAGGAAAGTATTTACTACGTTCTACTGCTGTAGCAGGTATTCTCCCAGCCTTGTGATCCCTTCTGAACTACTGAATAACATCTTGTCTTTGCAAATATTTATTCCACTCAACTTCAGAATACCACTTGCCTCTATCATGCATTTTGTCTTTGACAGCTTGCCAGACAGTAAGTATTATATTCCTGGAGGTTGGACTCCATCTTTCAAAATCAGGCTTCACTTCAGCCTGCTCTCTAAATCTTTTCTTTGAAAGTTGAGCTTCTTGCTCCTTATTCAGTACTGCTTCTGACATTCCACTTTCTCTAAGATAATATTCTTAGTATCTTCTGTAGGGCTGTACATCTGATGAACCAGGTGTTGAATTTCCTCAAAGTTAGAAGGGGGATATATGATTTGAGCTACTTCCTGCTGACCCCCTTAATTTCCTGTAACTTGAATTCCTGACTCAGCTGTATTGTCATCATCACATAGGGGTGGATATCCCAGAGTTGCTCTAACAACATTTGTTATCCATTTGGCATGCTCTGAGCTAGCATTGACTATCAACCTCTCCCACTTTATGACTTCTCTTTCAATATGATCCCTGAGATCATTCTTTTGGAACCTTATTTGATTAACCAGATAAGTGGTTCCCTCTGTATAATAGGATTTAAACTTTTGGAGCTGAGTAGAGATGAGCTTCTGAGAGGTTTGAATGGCTGATTGGAAAGTGGCTAAATCTTCTTGAAATTTCTTATCAAATTCCGACTTTTCTTTAGCCCTTTCCTCAGTTAATGCAGTTGCTTTATTTTTTAATTCAGTAACAATCACATTATGTGATTCAGTAAGATTATCATTCATCCTTAGTTGATTTTCTAGGATATAGCCTTGCTTGACCACTATATCATCAATCTGTGTCCTTGCCTCTTGTTGTTGTTTTGCCAGAAAAACTACAGTATTATCTCCTTTATGAAAGCAATCTGTCATCTCTTTCTTATTCTAGTTTATCTCAAATCTAATTGATTTTATATCTTGAGCCAAAGAGAACTGAAGATCCTTATGACTTTCATCCATATATTTTTCCATGGCTGCTCTTTGCTCATCCATTTTAATTTGCATAGCAACCAACAATGAACTGAAATCAACTGTTGGTGCTGAGGGTTGTGAGGCTGTCTGTAAAGCTTCTTATAATTTGAGCTTTTCTTCTTATAAACTTAAGTTTTCTCTTATTTGCTTTTAGAGCTTCTCCATCATCAGATTCAGAAGTACTTTCTAGATTCACAGTGTCCTTTGGACTTAAGGGCAGCTCCTTATCAGCTCTTGGCAACTCCCCCTGAGTACCTGTCTCCTCCCCCTCAGTTCTTGGCACAACTTCCTCAGTTCTTACTTCTTATAAATCAGAGAATAATTCCTCAAGAGTAAATTCTTATTGTTGTTGAACTGGAGGAATATCTGTAGCTTGAACATTTGATGGAATATCATCTAAGGCAGATGTATCATCCATTGATATATTCTGTGCAGGGATGTTGTTATGATGTGTCTGTTCAACATCAGATAGAAGCACAGTTAATGTATCTGTCTCAGCATCTAGTATAGTTTGATTAATATTATTTATTACCTCAAGAATTATTTGAGTGGCTGTTTCACTCTCTAAAGCAGCTTGCTCATTCTCAGGAGTACTTTCTGAAGGCAAGACTTCTTTTTGAACTGGGGAAAGTTCATTTGCTCCCCCTAGAGGAGGCACAACCTGAGCTTGATCCAGTGGGATGGTGCTTTCTGAAATAAACAACATCTGCATCTGACTATCATCAACAGGCTTAGGAGCAGATGATTTCCTTGTAGATTCTTGGTGGTCTTCATCTGAACTAAAGATTACTTGTTCTTCTAAATCATTAGAAGATTCAGGCTTCCTTGGGGTTGTCTTTTTCTTTAGCAGTTAAGGTTCTTTCTATGGTGTAGAACCATCTTTTGTCAGAACTCTTTCCCACCTGGATAGTATTTTCATATCCATCCTTCTCATGTGATTTATTC
Source organism: Platanthera guangdongensis (assembly GCA_039583875.1). Classification (NCBI taxonomy): domain Eukaryota; kingdom Viridiplantae; phylum Streptophyta; class Magnoliopsida; order Asparagales; family Orchidaceae; genus Platanthera; species Platanthera guangdongensis. Next base: position 55,017,572 of record CM077153.1, on the reverse strand, counting down.
TAGATCCAGTGGTGTGGTTCAGCACTTCAGGAATAGTTATTGCCAAATACAAACTCAAAATTCTACCTAGATTAGGTTTTTTCAGGCTTTCCTTGATCTTATCAAAAATTACTGCAGATCAGTTAGTTTTGATTCTGAAAATAATCCTGGTCATCAAGCTAAACATATAGGCTGAGACCCTATCATGTCCACCTGGTTTGCAGAGAATTACCTTGCCCACAATCTCTGAGAGAAATTTTCCTTGTGAGTTCATTCCTTTCCTTTGCATTGATGATTCAATCTTAGTGGTGGAATCTAGGCCACACCATTGAAGTGCTTCTTTAGTCATTGAAGATGTAACTTCATCATCTTCCTGAGTCTTGGGCAATTGAAGTGTTTTCCTCAGTCGCTTTTGGGTAATTTTCACCTTGCAGCCTGAATTGATGACTTAATCTTTAATCCAGTTGAATCAAATGTTACTTTTGTATAGAACTCTAGAATTTTTGTATTCCAGATCTTGGTAGGTTCAGAGACAAGATATTCTAAACCATTATCTTGGATTAGGGTTATCACATCTCGAATTTCAGTCGCCGCACTGTCAAAGGCATTACGAACTAACTCATAACCTTCATTGATGTTGGTCTCCAACTTTGGCGCCATTGATGATGAGAAATTTGAGGAGAAGAGAGATGAAGGTTTGTTGACTAAAGGTTTGGGTCTCGAAAATGTTGAGAGCTTTGTCGACAAAATTGTCCGGTGACCTATTTATAGGTTTGTCAACACAGAAGGCCAAAAGACGGGATAATTGATACTTAATGTGTCGATACTGTTGAGATTGTGTCGACACAGACTTCTAACGTCTCGACAGAGTTAGACAACACTATGTGTCGACACAGTTTGTGATATGTTGACACAGACTTCTTACTAGTCGACTCTAATATATGTGTGTCGACACAGACTTCTGTATATGTCGACACAACTATCTAAAAGATAGAACTTATATGTGTCGACCCCAAACTCTGAGTGTCGACACCACTATCTCAGCACTATTTTGTTGTGTCGACACAACTTACCTCAAGTGTCGACACAAACTACTATATGTTGACACATATTTCCTTTTGTGTCGACATACACTACTATATGTCAACATTGACTTACTTAGCCAGAATTACTAAGTTATTATAGGTTTAACATGCCTGATTCAATTTTGAAATAATTAAACTTAATTTCATCTAGTGGTTTAGTAAACATGTCAGCAATTTGATTATTTGTGGTGACAAATTTCAAACAAATATCTTCTTTTTCAACATGCTCTCTAATGAAGTGAAATCTAATTTCTATATACTTTGTTCTGTTATGTGATACAAGGTTTTTAGTAATAGAAATAGCACTTGTAGAATCACTGTTGGGTACATTGGTTTAAATGTACCTGATTTGAAGAAGCCTCACCCAACTCAATGATATACATCAAAATGTATTTGATGTGTTTTGAGTTCACTTGTGCAGGTTAAATATTTACAGGAAAGAAGAAAAAGTTTCTAAGTCCATGTGTCGACACCTAGAGGGAAAGTGTCGACACTTAAGAAGACTTGTGTCGACACCTAGGCAAGCAGTGTCGACACTTGGAGTCATTGTGTCGACACCAGGGATGCTGAGTCGACACCAGACAGAAAGTGTCGACACAAGGAGCTGTGTCGACACTCAGTGAAGAAAAGTGCAGTGAAGCAGTGTCGACACTTTGCAGTTATGACAACACCCAGAGAAACTGTGTCTACATCAGAAAGTGTCAACACTTGAAGGCTGTGTCGACACACAGCAAAAGTTAGCAGAGACTAAGTATAAGTGTCGACACTCAGAACAATGTGTCGACACAGAACAGAAGAGTCAACACTTGAAGAAAGTGTCGACACAAGAAAGAATGTGTCGACACTTAGCTGAAGACTCAACACTTGAAGAAAGTGTCGACACAAGGAGCTGTGTCGACACTTAGCAAAGTTCAGCAAAATTCTAAGTACAAGTGTCGACACTAATGAGAAGTGTCGACACTCAGCAAAAGTCTCAACAAAGAAGTATGTGTCGACACTAGGAGCTGTGTCGACACTCAGCAAGTATCGACACTTAACAGATTCAACACATGAAGATGTGTCGACACAAAGGTGTTGTGTCGACACTTAGAAGAATTCAGCAAAATACTGAAGTACAAGTACTTGTGTCGACACTCAATTTCAGTGTCGACACATGAAGAAGAAGCAGTGTCGAGATATAAAATCTACAACACAAGGAGTTGTGTCGACACCTTGTAGACTAGTGTCGACACTTAGACAACTTGTGTCGACACTTGGTCTATAAGTGTCGACACTTAAAGACAGATAGTCTCGACACTTATAGATAGTTACAGAATTTTCAAGAACTGACTGGATGACTTGACAGCTGCTATTCCAGCCGTTCTATAGCACCTGTCAGAGTTGTCAGAAATCAGTTATGAATCGGACCAGCCGGTTGCCATGAAGAAGGCCTATAAATAGGCTTATACAGTCTATAGAAACTGTAGTTGAAGTTGTCAAAGTTCAGACAAGTAATTCAAAGAAGATCTAGCTATCAAGTGAAGATCTAAGAAGTTGGAGAGAGAGAGCTCCATCCAAGAAATCAGTCATTGGAACCAGACTGAGAAGAATGGTTCAGATTATTCTGGATCTTAAGTAGCAGAGATCAAGGATCAACTGCAGAAAGGGTCAATCTTATTGAGTTCTACATTCAAGAAGCTTTGAAGAAAGCCAAGTCAGATTGATTTCAGCTGAGTTCTTCCAAGAACTCATCAAGAAACTCACAACTCTCCTCTCTTGTCTCTGAGTTGCTGAGTTAACATTATTGTATTCATATTTTCTTGTAGGATCCTTTGGATCTGAGTCTTGTAAGCCTGTAATTATAAAGGCTGAGTGTAGGAGATTTAAATCTCTGAGTGTAGGCCTTGGTGGCTGAGTGTAGGCCTTGGTGGCTGAGTGTAGGCCTTGGTGGCTGAGTGTAGGCTTTGTGAAGAAGCTGAGTTGTAGGGCCTTGGGCCTGAGGTGTAGGAACCTGTTTTGGGTTCTGAGATAGTGGAGAAGTTGGGCCGAATCTAGTACACTGCTAGATAGGCGAAGGGGGGAAAGTGGATGTACCAAAACCTTGGGGAACCACTATAAAACTGTGTGTCTACTGTGTGCTGTGATATTCTGTGATTGCTGTGTGATTGCTGTGTACAAATAGATATAACTCTGAGATAAAATCTGATTGCTGCCTTAAAAAGTTAAAAAGATTCAAGTCACCTATTCACCCCCCCTCTAGGTGTTTAGGTACAATATCTTTCAAGTGGTATCAGAGTGAGGTTACTCAAAAAAGGACATAACTGTCTGAGTAGATCCTGTTGGCAGATTCAGTCTAAGTCAAAGTACAGAATCAAGAAAATCAAGAACCATGGGTTCCACTGAGAATCACAAGGAATTGGGATCCATGAAGTTACCCATATGTAGGAAAGAGATCTTTGGGATCTGGAAGGAAAGAGTGAGACTTTTTATGGAAGCCTCAGACCCTAGAATTTATATCACAGTGAAAGAAGGGCCATATGTGCCCATGAAGGTGTCAGTCTTAGATGCAAATCAGAGAACACCAAAGGATTTCTCTGAAATGACAAATGATGAAATAGTTCTAGCCACTATGGATAAGAGGGCTCAAAACATCATTGTGAGTGCCATAGATGATGCAACTTTTCAGAATTTGATACACTGTAAGACAACTAAAGAGATGTGGGATACTCTTATTGTGTATATGGAGGGTTCTGAAGAAGTGAGGCAAGACAAAAAATCCTTGCTAAACCAAGAATATGAAAGTTTTAGACAAGGTAAGGCTGATAGCATAACTGAGTGCTATAAGAAGTTCTACAGGATTGTGAATGAGCTCATGTCCTATGGCAGAGAGTTCAGTAATTATGAACTCAATGATAAGTTTCTAAGGTCCCTAACAAAAGATTGGGACACCAAGATTTGTGCCATTAGGGAAATGGCAAAGTTGGCAGAAATTCCACCACCAATACTGTTTGGCAAACTGCTGTCTTATGAAATGCAGTTAATGGTGAGGAAAGAAGAGGAGAAATAACCAAGAAATGAACATAAAGAAAGGACAGTGGCCTTCAAAACAGAAACCCCCAGAAAGTACAGAAGTAAGTCACCAACTCCACCACCAAAAGCAGCTGAATCTGAGACAGATGAGTCAGTCAGCAGAAAATCTGAAAGCAGTGAAAGTGATGAGGACTTTGCTGCCTTCACAAGACATTTTCAGAAATTTTTAAAGAAGAAACAGTGGAGGACAAGGCCATCTACTTCACAGGGAAAGGAAGACTATTATCAGAATAAAAAGTCGTCAAAGAAAGACAGGAAAAAGACTAAGTCTAGCAAGGCAACTCTTTCAAAAATAGTATGCTATTCCTGTAATAGACAAGGTCATGTTGTTGCAGATTGTGCAGAAAAAAGGAAGGAGTCTAGTGACAAGAAAAAGACTCAATACAAGGGCAAGAAAGAGAAGTCTTTTGTTGCCAAAAAGGACAAGAGCCTGTCAGATATTTCTTCATCAGAAACTGAGTCAGATGCTGAGGCATATATAAGACTGTTTGCTGAGAAAGAAGAAGAGTTCATCCAGATTTTGAACTCTATATATGAACAAGAGGACAGTCAGTGCCAAGGACTAATGACATTGACAGCAAGTGACAAAATCCTGGAGCAACCAGGACCTAGTAAGGTACAACATTGTTCTTTTAGTTCAATTTCTTGTGCCAGTACAGAATCAGATTCATCATCATCAAATGATGAGAGTGCATCTGAGTCTGAAGAGGATATTCATCAGTTGATAGATGAATACAAAGTTCTGTTGCAAGCTTATAAGAAGAGCAAGTCCCTAGCCAAAAGTCAGGCAAAGGATATTGCTAATCTCAAAGCTGCTACAACTGATTTTGAGAAGTTATTTGATCAAAAGCTTAATGAGATAGCCAGACTGAAGCACATAACTGTGATTCAGATGGGGACTATATCATTTAAGAATGATCAAATCAAGAGTCTGGAGATTAATCTTCAGAAGGAGAAAGACTTAGTTGCTAGGTTTTCTAAACCTAAGTCAGTTCTGCCCTTAATTGATGAATTTGTTCATCACAAAGGCAAAGCTGGACTGGGATTTACTAGACCTGCAAGGACTGTTCAATCCAAGTCCAAGTCCAAGTCCAAGGGCAAAGCCCCAACTCTCAACAAGTCAGCTGTAGATAAAACAGCAAAGACAGTACCTAAGCAAAGGTACAATAAGTTTGAGTGTTGGTGCTGTGGCAAGGTAGACCACTTTGCAATGGACTGTTGGCACAATATTAGTGCCAAAGTGAGTAGCAAACTGCCTGTTGGAAAGCCTACAGGCAGCTTTGTTAGGATGCAAACTAACCAGTACCAAGGACCCAAGAATTCTTTGGATTCTAAGGTTCACTAATCTGTTTTGCAGGTGAGTCCAAGTGGCCATGCCCCTATATGGTACTTGGACAGTGGATGTTCCAGACATATGACTGGAATAAGGGAATTTCTAAAGGACTACACTCCAATCAAAGATGGTCATAAAGTCACCTTTGGTGGTTCTGAAAAAGGAATCATCAAAGGGTTTGGTAACATTTCTAGTAACTTAGTTACCATTACTCAAGTGGCTTATGTTAAAGGTTTGAAACACAACATAATTAGTATAAGTCAATTAAGTGATGTAGGATATGACATCTCATTTGTTAAGGATGGTTGTCATATCAGGAGGTCAAATGATCAAGAGATCATTTTGACTGGTTATAGAAAAAGAAATGTCTACTGCTTAGACATTATGGTTGAGAACAATGGTTCTCCAGTGTGTCTTATAGCTGATGAGACAGTCTCTCATTGTGTCAAATGGCACAAGAGGCTAGCCCATCTAAACTATAAGACAATTGGCAAACTCTTTAGTAAAGAGTTAGTGAGGAATGGTCCTCAAGTTAAGTGTATTAAAGATGGTATTTGCTCAGCTTGTCAAAAGGGCAAGCAGACTAGATCCACCTTTAGAAGCATTGAAAACAAAGATGCTGTGAGGTGCTTATACCTCTTGCATATGGATCTCTTTGGTCCAATGCCAGTTCACAGCCTAGGTAGGAAGGTCTATACCTTTGTAGTTGTAAATGACTACTCAAGGTTTTCCTGGGTGTTCTTCCTTAGACAGAAATCTGAAACACCTAATGTCTTCTATAGCTTTGTCAAACAAATTCAAAATGAACTAAATACTACAGTGGTCAAAATAAGAAGTGACCATGGTACTGAATTTCAGTCTGATAACATGACAAAACTATGTGAAGAATTTGGGATATTTCAAGAGTTTTCTTCACCAAGAACACCTCAGCAAAATGGCATTGCTGAAAGGAAGAATAGAACCTTGATTGAGGCTGGTAGGAACCTATTAAGTGATACATCACTACCAGAATACTTCTGGGCTGAGGCAGTGAATACTGCATGCCATGTTATTAATAGGGCCACCATAACTAAAAGCCTCAACAAGACCCCCTATGAGGTTGTGAAAGGCAGGAAACCAAACCTATCCTACTTCAGGATCTTTGGTTGTAAATGCTTTATACTTAACAATGGAAAGTCTTACTTGACTAAGTTTGCTGCCAAGTCCTAAGAGGGAATTTTTGTTGGATACAACAACAACAATAAGGCTTATAGAGTCTACAACTTGTCTACACAAGTTGTAGAAGAGACTGTACATGTAGTATTTGATGAAACTAGACTTATTAACAATGAGTTGTCTAGTAGTATTTGCAGCCCCACTGGTCTAACTAAGAAGATGGACAAGCTCACACTAGAAGAAGAACCTACTGCAAGACAACAAGTATAAGACAGTGGCTGTTGTCCAGGGGGAGTACTACATGTACCAAATGTAGATGTAGTACAAGGTGTACAGCAAGATGAAGAAGTTGAAGAAGTTCAACCTGAAGTCAGGATGCCTCCAGCCAATAGGCATCTAAGAGATCATCCAGCTGAGCAAATCATTGGTGATCCAAGACAAGGGGTATAGACAAGGAGCAGAAACCTGAATGCAGTAATCTACTCCAGCTTTCTATCCCAAGTTGAACCAAAGAAGTTTCACGAAGCCATTCTAGACCCTCATTGGATTGAGGCAATGCAAGAAGAACTCAATCAGTTCAAGAGGTGCAAGGTCTGGGAGCTTGTTCCTAAACCTAAAGATCACAACATAATTGGGACCAAGTGGATCTATAGGAACAAGATGGATGAACATGGAGTCATCATTAAGAACAAAGCAAGATTGGTTGCTAAAGGATATAGGCAGGAAGAAGGTATTGATTTTGATCAAACCTTTGCTCCAGTAGCCAGACTGGAAGCCATAAGGATGTTCCTGGCCTATGCAACCTTTCAAGGATTTAAAGTTTACCAAATTGATGTCAAGTCAGCATTTCTGAATGGTAATCTTAAAGAGGAAGTCTATGTGGAACATCCATCAGGTTTTGTTGATTCAACTCTACCTAATCATGTCTATAGACTTAGGAAAGCTTTATATGGGTTAAAATAAGCCCCTAGGGCTTGGTATGAAACCCTGTCTAGTTTTCCTCATTGAGAATAAGTTCACAAGGGGAAAAATAAACAAGACTCTATTCCTTAGGGAATCTAGAGGCAAAGTAATACTAGTCCAAATATATGTAGATGACATTATATTTGGGTCTACTGAAAGTAGCCTTTGCAAAAAGTTTGCAAAACTAATGCAAGGTCAATTTGAGATGAGTAGTATGTGAGAGCTTAAGTTCTTCTTGGGTCTCCAAGTAAGACAGACTGAGAATGGATTATCCATATGCCAGTCCAAGTTCACCCTAGAACTCATAAGGAAGTATGGTATGGATTCATCCAGTACCATGAAGACTCCTATGGGGTCAAGTATGTCTCTTAGCAAGGATGATGCAGGGAAACCTGTAGATGAGTCTTTGCATAGAGGGATAGTTGGCTCCCTACTATATTTGACTGCAAGTAGATCAGATATCATGTATGCTACATGTGTCTGTGCAAGGTATCAAGCCTGCCCTAAAGAGTCTCATTTGACAGCAGTCAAAAGGATATTGAGATATCTAAAGGGCACTCCTTATCTAGGCCTCTGGTACCCTAGGAATGGGGATTTTGAACTAACAGGTTATTCAGATGCAGACTTTGCAGGATGCAAAGAAGACAGAAAAAGCACAACTGGAACCTGTCAATTCCTAGGTGAAAGACTAATTTCATGGAGTAGCAAGAAGCAAACAAGTGTGGCTATCTCCACTGCAGAATCAGAATATGTGGCTGCAGGAAGTTGCTGTGCTCAACTTCTATGGATACAACATCAACTTGAGGATTATGGAATTCAGGTTAGTAGAACTCCACTCTTTTGTGATTCTACAAGTGCTATATCAATTGCACATAACCCTGTTTCTCATAGTAGAACTAAACATATTGAAATAAAATATCATTTTCTTAGGGAGCATGTAGAGAAAGAAGATATTTTACTAGAATATGTTAAGACAGATAATCAACTAGCTGATATGTATACTAAGCCCCTAGAAGAAACTAAGTTCAATAGGTTTAAAATTGAACTAGGAATGATAAACTTAGAGTAAGTTTATAGAATTGGAAATGACTAAGTAAAAAGGTGTCGACACACAGAGATATCTGTGTCGACACAGAAAGTTGGTGTTGACACCTCAGTGAAACGGTGTCGACACATCTAGGAAGTTGGTGTCTACACTTCAGAATATTAGTGTCGACACATGACAAGTAGGTGTCGACACATCCAAGGTGGTGTCGACACTTAGTGTTTACTCAGAATTAGCTAAGTAAAGTCTCGACTAAATGTCGAGTTAAGTGGTGTCGACACATAAACAAGTGTCGACATATATAATCTGTTGACTAAACTTGTGTCGACACATATGTGTCGAGACATTATAAGTCAGTGTCGACACAATTTAAGTTAGCTGCCCGCCTTTTCATCTTCAAAACTAGAAAGGTATAAATAGGATTTTGCCTTAGTTTGTCGACACGCTTTCAAAAGTTTCGAGACCAAATTTGTGTGTCGACACCTCTCTTCTCTCCAGTCAAATTCTTCAAACCCTAATGGCGCCAAAGCTTGAAGAGAACATCAATGAAGGGTATGAACTGGTGCGCGACGCGTTTGGTGATGCAGACCCGGAGATCAAGAACGTGATAACCCTAGTTGCAGACTCAGGGTTGGAATTTCTTGTTTCTGAACCCACAAAGATCTAGAAGAAGGAAGTACTGGAATTCCTTAATGGAGCAACCCTAGACGACACTGGATTCAAGATCAAGTCCAGGGTCCATGGTGAAAAGGTGAAGGTGTCACCTAAAAGTTTGAGGAAAGTACTACAGTTTCCAAAAACTAAAGAAGAAGATGAAGTTACTGCTTCAAAGACTAGAGAAGCTCTAACTTGGTGTGGACTAGATTTTAAAATGAAAATTGGATCTGTTTTCAATAGAAAAGGCATGAACAGCCAAGGGAAATTCATGTCAGAAATTGTTGGCAAAGTGATTTTAAGCAAACCTGGAGGGCATGATAGGGTATCTGCCCATATGTTTAGCATTATGACCAGGATAATCTTCAATCTGAAAACTGACTGGTCTGTAGTGATCTTTGAGAAGATCAAGGAAAACCTGAAGAAGCCTAACTTGGGCAGGATCTTAAGTCTATACCTTGATGGTATTATCCCAGAAATTATGAGTCAAGCTGCTGGCAGCAAAATCAACCATATGAGAAAGATGGACATGAGGATCTTCTCCAGATGGGACAGGGTGTTGTCTAAGGAGATGCCAACCCCTGAGAAGATCACTCCTGAAAAAGGAAACCCCACTCAAGAAGAAGAAGAAACTCCTCCAGTAGCTCAAGAATCTTCAAGTAGTTCTGATGATGAACAAGAAGAAAATGCTGGGAAGTCTCCAGCTCCACAAGTGGCTGCAGAAAAGCAGGGGGAGCTACCACCAGCTAGTCCCTTACACCAGGAACAAATCCAGGGGGAGCCACTAATTGTGGAAGAACCCACTCCTCTTGAGAGTGAGCAAGCAACCAACATCATCCTTGAGGTAATCTCTGAGCTTAATGCTTTAAATTTCCTTAAAATGGATACTGTTTTATCTGACCCATTAGTTAATGTAAATCAACAAACTCAGCTGGATAGCCAATTCCCAGATGTTGTCATGGAAGACACATCTATTGAAGTTCAAGTTGTATCTGATCTAGTGATAGATGGGCCCAGAGTTTCCCCAGCTCACTCTCCATAAGAGTGTACTATGGAAGATCTTTTCCTAAACCTGGATCAAACTGATTTTGACAAAGAAACTGCTGCTGAAGGGGAGAATGCTCCGGTTGAGGGGGAGCAAATGCCAATTCATGAAGAACCTGCAAGGCAAGAGACTGAGAAGGCACCAGATGTGCAGAAGGAGATTCCCCCAAGCCCTAAGGAGAGGGTAGAAATTGCTAGCTCCTCAGCTTCTGAAGATGAGGAGGCAACAAGGGCTAAGAAGAAGAAATTTCAAGTATTCAAGAGAAGGAGCCAAAGTTATAAAAAGGCTTTAGAAACTGTTACTCCACAGCCTATATCACAACCAACACCTACTGTTGATTATAGTGCTTTAATGGTTGCAATGCAAATTAAGCTTGATGAGCACAGGCAAGCCATTGAAAAGTATGTAGATGAAGGATAGAAGTCTCTTCAATTTGATTTGGCCCAGGATATCAAGTCAATAAGATTTGAAATGAATCTTAATAAGAAGGAGATGACAGACTGCTTCCACAAGGGAGGGAATGCAGTAGTGTACTTGGCTACTCATCAAGAAAAGATCAAAGCTCAAGTAGATGACATTGCACAGAAGCAAGGATATGTTCTTGAGAACCAAATTAGAATGAATGATAACTTAACTGCTTCCCATAATGCAATCATCATAGAGATGAAGACCATAGCTGCTGGCCTGCCTACTTCTACTGCTGCTGCTAAAGCAGAGTTTGACAAAGCATTCCAAGAGGAAATAACTGCTGTTAAGACTGCCATCCAAGACTCTCAGAATATCATAACTGACAAACTCCAAAGGTTAAAACCTTTCTTTAAAGATGGAGTTAATTATTTGGATAACCAGGTCAGATTTTAAAAAGATGATGTGAGAGATCACATAGAAAGAGAAGTCATAAAGGGGGAGAGGGTTTTAGTCAAAGCCAGCTCTAATCATGCAAAGTGGATATCTAATTCTATCAGAGCAACTCTTGGATATCCTCCTCTTTGTGATGATGATAATGTGGCAGAATCTGGAATTCACCCTGCATATCTAGGAGGGGAGCAACCTGAAGTGGCTCAAGTCATCTACCCTCCTCCAGATTTTGATATGGTTCATGCTGACATACAGTCCATGTATAGCCCACCTGGGGGAAAGGACAATGTCATTATAGAGAAAGTTGTTCAGCCAATATCTGAAGCTATGCAAGAAGCTATGCAGAAAGAAGAAGAGACCAGATTGTCTAAAAAGAGGTTCAGGGAGCAAGCTGAACAAAGACGTGACTTTGAGTAGTGGAGCCCCACCTCTAGGACCATTATTTTGACTGCATGGAAAGCTGCAAAAGATAACATTCAAGACAGGAACAAGTGGTTTTTTGAGGATGAATGGAGAAAGCATGAGACAAGGCAGGAGGCTATAGTCCAATACAGAAGAAAGGCCAAGATGGGAAAGCTACCTCCTACTGCTCAAGAACCTAGCAAGTACTTTCCCAAGCCTTATCATTATTTTGAAAGGCAAAAGATTAAGGCTGAGGAACTTAAGAAGAAGGAGCTGAAAGGGAAGAAGCATGCTGAAACTAAAGATGCTGAAGCTCCTATGCAAGCCAAGATTCAGTCAGGAAAAGGAATAGTGATCAAAGATGCAGAACAAAAGTAGCATAGAAATTTTCTTAAGTTTACTATGTAATCTTTTGATAATAAACATTCTGTAAACTTTTGAAATATGAATATGATAAAGTATTGGAACAATGTGTTGTGTGATAAATTTGCCGTGTGTTAAATTTATTTCATAGTTGTTCTGAGATTATGTCTTTGTATACATGTTTGATTGATACATGTTTATGGTTGTCCTGATTATATATTCCTGTTTTACATCATGTTATAATTTTATTATGAATGGTGTATATCATTGACTAAGGGTTATGACTTCTCCAAATAGGGGGAGATTGTTGGGTACATTGGTTTAAATGTACCTGATTTGAAGAAGCCTCACCCAACTCAATGATATACATCAAAATGTATTTGATGTGTTTTGAGTTCACTTGTGCAGGTTAAGTATTTACAGGAAAAAAGAAAAAGTTTCTAAGTCCATGTGTCGACACCTAGAGGGAAAGTGTCGACACTTAAGAAGACTTGTGTCGACACCTAGGCAAGCAGTGTCGACACTTGGAGTCATTGTGTCGACACCAGGGATGCTGAGTCGACACCAGACAGAAAGTGTCGACACAAGGAGCTGTGTCGACACTCAGTGAAGAAAAGTGCAGTGAAGCAGTGTCGACACTTAGCAGTTGTGTCGACACCCAGAGAAACTGTGTCTACATCAGAAAGTGTCGACACTTGAAGGCTGTGTCGACAATCAGCAAAAGCCAGCAGAGACTAAGTATAAGTGTCGACACTCAGAACAATGTGTCGACACACAACAGAAGAGTCAACACTTGAAGAAAGTGTCGACACAAGAAAGAATGTGTCGACACTTAGTTGAATACTCAACACTTGAAGAAAGTGTCGACACAAGGAGCTGTGTCGACACTTAGCAAAGTTCAGCAAAATTCTAAGTACAAGTGTCGACACTAATGAGAAGTGTCGACACTCAGCAAAAGTCTCAACAAAGAAGTATGTGTCGACACTAGGAGCTGTGTCGACACTCAGCAAGTATCGACACTTAACAGATTCAACACATGAAGATGTGTCAACACAAAGGTGTTGTGTCGACACTTAGAAGAATTCAGCAAAATACTGAAGTACAAGTACTTGTGTCGGCACTCAATTTCAGTGTCGACACATGAAGAAGAAGCAGTGTCGTGATATAAAATCTACAACACAAGGAGTTGTGTCGACACCTTGTAGACTAGTGTCGACACTTAGACAACTTGTGTCGACACTTGGTCTATAAGTGTCGACACTTAAAGACAGATAGTCTCGACACTTCTAGACAGTTACAGAATTTTCAAGAACTGACTGGATGACTTGACAGCTGCCATTCCAGCCATTCTACAACACCTGTCAGAGTTGTCAGAAATTAGTTATGAACCGGACCAGCCGGTTGCCATGAAGAAGACATATAAATAGGCTTATACAGTCTACAGAAACTGTAGTTGAAGTTGTCAAAGTTCAGACAAGTAATTCAAAGAAGATCTAGCTATCAAGTGAAGATCTAAGAAGTTGGAGAGAGAGAGCTCCATCCAAGAAATCAGCCATTGGAACCAGACTGAGAAGAAGGGTTCAGATTTATTCTGGATCTTAAGTAGCAGAGATCAAGGATCAACTGCATAAGGGGTCAATCTTATTGAGTTCTACATTCAAGAAACTTTGAAGAAAGCCAAGTCAGATTGATTTCAGCTGAGTTCTTCCAAAACTCATCAAGAAACTCACAACTCTCCTCTCTTGTCTCTGAGTTGCTGAGTTAACATTATTGTATTCATATTTTCTTGTAGGATCCTTTGGATCTGAGTCTTGTAAGCCTGTAATTATAAAGGCTGAGTGCAGGAGATTTAAATCTCTGAGTGTAGGCCTTGGTGGCTGAGTGTAGGACTTGGTGGCTGAGTGAAGGCCTTGGTGGCTGAGTGTAGGCCTTGGTGGCTGAGTGTAGGCTTTGTGAAGAAGCTGAGTTGTGGGGCCTTGGGCCTGAGGTGTAGGAACCTATTTTGGGTTCTGAGATAGTGGAGAAGTTGGGCCGAATCTAGTACACTGCTAGATAGGCGAAGGGGGGAAAGTGGATGTATCCAAACCTTAGGGAACCACTATAAAACCGTGTGTCTACTGTGTGCTGTGATATTCTGTGATTGCTGTGTGATTGCTGCGTACAAATAGATATAACTCTGAGATAAAATCTGATTGCTGCCTTAAAAATTTAAAAAGATTCAAGTCACCTATTCACCCCCCTCTAGGTGTTTAGGTACAATATCTTTCAATCACAAAATAGTGGAGTTGTACTTACCTTGAGACCATAGTCTTCAAGTTGATGTTGAATCCATAGAAGCTGAGCACAGCAGCTGCCTGCAGCAATATACTCAGACTCTGCAGTGAAAATTGCCACACTAGTCTGCTTCTTACTGCTCCATGATACTAGTCTACCACCTAGAAACTGACATGTGCCAGTAGTACTCTTTCTATCTTCTTTGCAACCTGCAAAGTCTGCATTTGAAAAAACAGTCAGTAGAAAGTCTCTATTCTTAGGGTACCAAAGACCAAGAGTAGGTGTGCCCTTAAGATATCTCAATTTTCTTTTAACAGCAGTATAATGAGATTCTTTAGGGCTTGCTTGGTACCTAGCACAGACACATGTAGCATACATAATATCTGGTCTACTAGTAGTTAAGTATAGGAGGGAGCCAATTATCACTCTATACAAAGACTTATCTACAGGTTTTCCAACATCATCTTTGCCTAAAGGCATACTTGCCCCCATTGGAGTTCTCATGATAGTGGATGACTCCATACCATATTTCTTAATTAACTCCTTGGTGAACTTAGACTGTGAGATGGACAAGCCCTCATCAGTCTGTCTTACTTGTAGTCCCAAGAAGAATTTGAGCTCACCCATACTGCTCATCTCAAACTTCCCTTGTATAAGTTTTGCAAACTTCCTACAAAGGTTGTTTTCTATAGATCTAAAAATTATGTCATCAACATAAATCTGTACTAGGATCATCTTACCCTTTGACTCCCTAAGGAATAGAGTCTTGTCTACTTTCCCCCTTGAAAATTTATTTTCAATGAGGAAAGTAGACAATGTTTCATACCAAGCCCTAGGGGCTTGTTTCAAACCATATAAGGCTTTCTTAAGTCTATAAACAAAATCAGGATAAAGTGGATCAACAAAACCTGAGGGCTGATGAACATAGACTTCTTCTTTTAAATTACCATTTAGGAAAGCTGACTTGACATCCATTTGGTATAGTTTGAAACATTGGAAAGCAGCAAAGGCAAGTAATAGCCTTATTTCTTCCAACCTTGCCACTGGGGCAAAAGTCTGATCAAAGTCAATGCCCTCTTCCTGTCTATAACCTTTGGCAACCAGTCTTGCTTTGTTCTTCACTATTATTCCATTTTTATCCAGTTTGTTCCTATAGATCCACTTTGTCTCAATGATGTTATGATCCTTTGGCTTTGGAACTAGCTCCCATACTTTACACCTTTTGAATTGATTCAGATCCTCCTGCATTGCATCAATCCAGTTGGAGTCTTGTATGGCTTCTTCAAATCTTTTTGGTTCCAACTGTGACAGGAAACTTGAGCAAAGCACTGTGTTCATGTGTTTGCTTTTGGTTTGCACACCATGTCTGGGATTACCAATGATTTGGTGTGCAGGATGATCCTTTAGATTCCTTATTGCTGGAGGCATTTTATCAACAATTTGAACTTCTTCAATTTCTTCACCATGCTGAGCTTCATTATCTTCAATGTCAGCTTGTGGACCTTGTACTCCCCCTAAACAACTACCATCATTTTCCACATCCTGCCTTGCAGTTTGATCTTCATTAATGGTCAACATGTCCAACTTTTCTTTTAAACCTGTTGAGCTACAAGGATTGCTAGACAACTCACTGTTAATTAGCTCAGATTAATCAAACACTATATGAACTGATTCTTCTACAACCTGTGTAGTCAAGTTGTAGACCATATATGCCTTACTATTGTTGCTGTATCCAACAAATATCCCATCTTGGGATTTGGCAGCAAACTTAGTTAGGTGAGACTTGCCAGTGTTAAGCACATAACACCTGCTACCAAAGATCCTAAAGTAGGATATGTTTGGTTTTCTGCCCTTCATAATCTCATAGGGAGTCTTTTTGCGGTTCTTAGTTATAGATACTCTATTGAAAACATAACAAGCAGTATTTACTGCCTCAGCCCAGAAATATTCTGGAAGTGAAGTGTCACTGAGTAGAGTTCTACCGGCCTCAATGAGAGTTCTATTCTTTCTTTCAGCAATTCCATTTTGCTGAGGTGTTCTAAGTGAGGAGAATTCCTGATGAATCCCTAGTTCTTCACAAAACCTTGTCATACACTCAGACTAAAATTCAGTTCCATGGTCACTTCTGATTTTGACCACAGAATTGTTAAATTCATTCTGAATTTGTTTAACAAAGTTATGAAAGACAGTAGGGGTTTCAGATTTCTGCCTTAAAAAAAAACCCATGTATATCTAGAATAGTCATCTACTACCACAAAATTATAGACTTTCCTCCCTAGACTATAAACTGGCATAGGACCAAATAGATCTATATGCAAGAGGTACAAACACCTCACAGAGTCTTTGGTATCAAGACTATGAAAAGAGGATTTGGTTTGCTTGCCTTTTTGACAAGCTGAGCATATACCTTCTTTTATGCACTTAAATTGATGACCATTCCTCACTAATTCTAGACTATAGAGCTGACCTATAGTCTTATAGTTCAGATGAGCTAGCCTCTTATGCCATTGGTCACACTGAGATGCTTTCTCATCTGCAACTAAACATATATGAGAGTTCATATTTTCATAATCAAAATTTAAACAATAAACATTCCCTTTTCTATAACCAAACAAGATCACCTTCTGATCACTTGTCCTTTTGATCTAACACCCATTCTTAATAAATGAAATGTCATACCCAAGATTACTCAGCTGACTTATGCTTATCAAGTTATGTTTCAAACCTTTTACATAAGCCACTTGTGTGATTGTTATAGAACTGGAAGAAATATTACCAAACCCTTTGATGACCCATTTTTCTAATCCACCAAAGATCACTTTGGGTCCATTCTCTATGGGAGTATAGTCGTTTAACATTCTTCTTATTCCAGTCATGTGTCTGGAACATCCACTGTCTAAGTACCATATAGGGGTATGACAACTTGGACCCACTTGCAGCAAATAAAATTAATTTACCTTAGAACCCCAATGTTTATTGGGTTCTAGGTTCAAGTTAGATTGAAACTTAATATTCTTACCAGCAGCCTTCCTCATAGGTAAGCTGGCATTCTTCCTGACACTGGTGTTGTGCGAGCAATCCATGGCATAATGCCCTATCTTACCACAACACCAACAATTATATCTATTATACCTCTTTTTAGGTACAGTTTTAAAAGCATTACTGTCAGCTGTTCTTAACACTATTGGTATAGTAGTTCTTTGCTTGAGTGCTGGAGCTACACCCTTATCATTCAGAATTTCAGGCTTACCAGAACCATGTATGATATCATGATTATATCTATTAGTTGGCTGCCATACTTTTCTGAAGAAAATGGGGGGTTTGAAGGCTAGAGGCTGTACTGGGGCTTTGCCTTTTCTTTTGGAATTGGCAGCCCTTGCATTTCCCTCAAAGCCCAATCCAGTCTTACCCTTTTTAGGAATAAAGTCATCAATTAAAGGTAAAACTAATTTTGGCTTAGATAACTTAGCGACCAAATCCTTTTCCCTCTGAAGTTTGACTTCCAAACTTTTGATTTGATCATTCTTGAATGTAATAGTACCCATCAGAATAACAGTTATGTTTTTCAGTTTGGCTACTTCATTCATCTTTAGATATAATAATTTTTCTAAATCTAATGCAGTCTGCTTAAGATCAGCAATTTCCTTGGCCTGTGCCTTATTAAGAATTCTGCTTTTCTTAAGTGCTTGCAACAGGTCACCATATTCATCAATAAGTTGATGAACATCTCCTTCAGATTCAGATTCATCTACACCTCTTGATACAGATGCTTCTGATTCTGAACCAGTATAGTAATCAGAATCTATTGAAGAATTGTTTACCTTACTAGGTCCAGGCTAATCCTGGCATTGATCTTCTTCTGTCAAGGCCATCAGCCCTTTACAACAAGGTTCTTCAATTTCATTTATTGAATCCAACCACTTCAAGAATTCAGCCTCTTCTATATCCTCTTCAGTTGCCAACAGTCCTATATATGCTTCAGCTTCAGCTTCAGCCTCAGAATCTGATGATGAAGAATCTGACCAACTTTTTTGCTTCTTTGCAACAAGGGATTTCTCCTTCTTGCCCTTGTTGTTCTTGAAGTTGTTGTTCACTTCCTTTTTTTCTTCACTCCTTGATTGTTGAGAGAGCATATCTATTTATAGGCTTCATCCACGGTAACCGGCTGTTCCAGTTCCAAACTATCTTCTGACACCACTGACAGATGTGACAATAATGTCAGTTATGACAACTATTAAGTCTTCACTTGTATTACTTCAGCCTTCATTGAACTTTAACTCAGCAACAGAGATTGTCGACTGAATTCTTCATATGTGTCGACACACATAGTCCATGTGTCGACACAAGTCTTGTTATTGTCGACACAACTGTTGAAACTGAAATTCAGTCTCCTATGGAGTTCGATCCTTGGGGAAGGAGTGGTCTCGCACCTACTTCACTCCTGCAAGCAAAACAACAGAGGAAACAAGGAGAAACAGACCCAAGGGCTCGACGGGGAGGACCCACCACACACCCGGAAGACTAGAGAATACTTCCCCTCCGTAGCCACAGGCCGAGCTAAGGCTATCTTAGGAAGCACTACTAAATCGGGGAGCAAGAGAAAATGAGAGTGTTTCCCTTGAGGTGCCCCCTTGGGTTCTATTTATAGTTTTTAGAATCTGAACTGTCAATAACTAAGAGAACTGACCTGAAATTACCAGAAAGCCCTTGGTCGGGTCTGCCAACAGCCAAACTCCGCTGTTTTGAACAGCTATGTGCAGTCCAACTTGGTCTGCCAACAGCGTAGCTCCGCTGTTCTGAGAAGCTATTCGCACCCATGGGGAGGGAATCCATGTAATTTCTCCTCGGGGCTTCTACTAGCCCCTCCATGGATTGGGAGGTCAGCTCGCCACTAATCCCTCTCCACAAGAGGCAGGCGCGAACTGGTCCCAGCGGCTTGCCTATTCTTCTTGGGTGAGCGCGAGCTGGGCCACCACGACCCGCCAATCCTCTACTGAGGTGGTCAGGCGGCCAGGTCGCGGGTAGGGAACGGGCTGATGGCCATTACGACCATTAGAATGGTTTGCGGGTCGCGGGTCGCGGGTCGTCGAACCCTTCCGTGAACATTGGCTTGACGAATAGCTCCTCCCACTCCGGTCGACGATTCTCTGAGCGAGCGGGAGGGGTGAAGGAGTCGTCTCGCCTGGCTCGCTCTCTTGAACTGAGTGGGAGCAGACCAGCCTCTTGCTTGGCTCGCTCGCTTAAACTGAGCGGGAGCGGACCAGCCTCTTGCCGCATGCCCGCCTGTTGCTTGGGTGCGGGCTGTGGAACTTGGTTCGCTCGATTTTCTTGGCGGGGCCCGCTCGACGAACACGGGGTTGTACACAATCCCCGCTCTTTTCGAGGTTGGCACAAGCTCGGAAAGAACCATCCAACCCGCGTGTTCGGCGAGTACTGTGCTGAGCTCGCTTAGAATCTTCTAGTGGGGCCCCAATATTCGGCTATAAATATACCACTGAGCCCACGGGGGTCTCCCTAGGCCATCTCGTCTTTTCAAGCAGACTGCAACTTCTTGATGCCGGTCAGCGAAGAGGTGCGAGCCCGCCTGGCGGCCGCGGGCCAGAAGACTCGGGAGGAGGCCCTCGAGGCTGCCCCCTGGTTAGCGCGTGGGTCTCCCGGCCCTCTCTTTAGACCGGTAAAGGGAAAGATTGTGAGGCGGTCCCCGACGAATAACTTCCCGGGTTCCAGCTCGGCTGCCGGTGTCGAGGTCGCTTCTGAGGTACGTGATCTCCCTTCTCGGCTTATTGCTATGTTTCTGACCCTTTGTCCTGTAGGTACTGCCTCGTGAAGACGAGGGTGACGGGGGGGGGGGGGGGGATCGCTCCCCTCCCCTGTCGTCTGAGAGGGTTACTAGTCCCTCGGGTCTGGACCGTCCACCCCCGAATACCCCTCGTTCGCCGGTTCCCCCCGGACTAGGGAAATCTCTTGCGTCCTTTGAGGGAGAACCCTTTCTGGGTCGGCCGGGCTCTTCCCATCCTTCCACCGGTTTGGGCGACGTACCAACCCCTGGTAAGCTTGTATTCGGCGCCCGCCTCGTTCTCACCCGTTCCCTCTAAATTTCACTTTTGCAAGCTACAACGCGATCTCCTCCGAAATTGAGATGAGCGAAGGGTACTCGCCTCCGCCAGATGTGGAGGGCGTTTCAGATTACCTGGGCGACCCGACTGATGCGGTGGGGATGAAGAGGTAGGTGACACGCTGTTCCAGAAACATACTCTGCTGCTTCAGGAGCTCGTCAAGAGGGTTGGCCGAGATAAGGCCAAGACCGAGGCTCGGCTCACGGCTTTAGAGGGGGCTCTGTGCGCAGCAGAAGGTGGCGAGGTTACTTCGCCTGGCGTGCACATTACGCGGGCCGAGGAGCATCTAAAGAGTGTCTCGGAACAAGTTGGCCTGGCCCAGCAGGAGTTGGTGGCGGTGCGCGATTATCATTATCCCCGCGTGCCGCCACGAACCGGAACACAACGGCGGGGCAGATGGAAGTGGATCCAGTACTGATCCACCCTTTCTTCACCCCGTTTGCGGAATATCGCTGGGGCGGGCCGTGACTGTGCTTCGAGTCGACTCGCTCGGGGGTGGGGGGGGGGGGGGTGGGGGTACTATTATTTCAAAGACGTATTCTGTATCTGTAACTATTTGCGACTCTCTTCGCCCACCTATGGGTCTGGTTTTTGATTTCTGATGCATGTCGTTCTTACCATATTGCTGCTTTATTCTCTGCGGGGCGGGCTCGAGCGTACCCGCGTCCTCCGCTTGTTGATGCGCGAAAACGGCACCGGGGGAACAGCTATCACCGAGGGGGTGTTTGGTCTCACAGGCTAGGTGAGGAGGAAGTAGAAGGTTGCGGGGGGAGAGGAGAAGGAAGCTTCTGAGTGCTCGAGAGGTGAGCAAACAGCTTGTTCAAAGAGGGTTGCGGGGGTAGAGGAGAGGCTACTGAGAGCAGAGACGAGCCTTGATCAACAGAGAGGGTTGATCAAGATAGGAAAAGGAGGGAGACCAGGAGCAGTCAAGCAGACAGTAACCGCAACGGTTGCACTTGCAGGTTGGTTGC
This sequence comes from Platanthera guangdongensis, assembly GCA_039583875.1. Classification (NCBI taxonomy): domain Eukaryota; kingdom Viridiplantae; phylum Streptophyta; class Magnoliopsida; order Asparagales; family Orchidaceae; genus Platanthera; species Platanthera guangdongensis. The sequence goes on along the minus strand of CM077153.1, from coordinate 54,996,260 downwards.
CGAGAAGAACTGAGCTGAGCTGAGGGCAAGGCTTGCTGAGTAGAGAGCAAGGCTTGCTGAGTAGAGGAGCAAGGCTTGCTGAGCAGAGGAGCAAGGCTTGCTGAGCAGAGGAGCAAGGCTTGTTGAGCAGAGGAGCGAGGCTTGCTGAGCAGAGGAGCAAGGCTTGCTGAGCAGAGGAGCAAGACTTGCTGAGCAGAGAAGCAAGGCTTGCTGAGCAGAGAAGCAAGGCTTGCTGAGTAGAGAGCAAGGCTTGCTGAGCAGAGAAGCAGAGAAGAGAAGAGGGGGCCGCTAGTAGCGGCAACAACACACTTCGCCCGTCGCGGCCTAAATGCCACTCTTGCGATGGGCTTTCCTTTGATTAAAAGCTAGAGATTACAAGCTTACAAGTACACCTTTACAACAAATCACTAAAGGGGTACAAAGAGAAGCTGGCGGCTAAGGGAGAAGAAATTGCCAGAAAGCAGAGAAGAGAAGCTACCAGAGACTAAGTAAAAGAGGCTGCAAGAGCTACTGGAGGACTGGAAAACTGAGTCTGCAGAGTCTGCTGGCAAGCTGCTGGGGGAGCTATGGAGGACTGCGCAGACAGGAAACTGAGTCCGCAGAGCTTGCTGGAAGGGTGATGACGGACTGCGCGGACTGGAAAACGGAGTCCGCAGGGTCTGCTGTCAAGACTTGTCTCCACCTCCAGGATCCCTGAATGAGAGGCACCAGGGGCTATTTATAGGCCCAGGGAAGTTCTTCAAGAAGCGGGGCCCAGTGACGTCAGCATGACGACCTGTGCGGACTCCGCGGACTGGAAATTGGAGTCCGCCATTGTTGAGCGAAGCAGCAAGCTGGAGGAAGAGAACGGGGGCCGCCCCCAAGCGGGACGGCCTGGGCGGACTCCAGGGGGAGTCCGCCCGGCTGGCCAGGCCGCCCCACGAGCGGGCGGCCTGGGCGGACTCCGTGTGGAGTCCGCCCGGCTGACCGGGCAGCCCCCGAGCGGGCGGCCTGGGCAGACTCTGGGGGGAGTCCGCCCGGCTGGCCGGGCCGCCCCCGAGCGGGCGGCCTGGGCGGACTCCGGGGGGAGTCCGCCCGGCTGGTCGGGCCGCCCCCGAGCGGGCGGCCTGGGCGGACTCCGGGGGGAGTCCGCCCGGCAGGCCGGGCCGCCCCCGAGCGGGCGGCCTGGGCGGACTCCGGGTGGAGTCCGCCTGGCTGGCCGGGCCGCCCCCGAGCAGGCGGCCTGGGCGGACTCCGGAGGGAGTCCGCCCGGCAGGCCGTGCCGCCCCCGAGCGGGCGGGCCTGTGCAGACTCTGGGGGGAGTCCGCCCGGCAGGCCGGGCCGCCCCCGAGCGGGCGGCCTGGGCGGACTCCGGGTGGAGTCCGCCCGGCTGGCCGGGCCGCCCCCGAGCGGGCGGTCTGGGCGGACTTCGGGTGGAGTCTGCCCGGCTGGCAGGCGGAGGCCGCCTCTGGCGGGTGGCCTCGGCGGATGGCGGCAGGAGGCCGCCACTCCTCGAACGGCAGGGAGACCGGAGCCCCTTGGGCGGACTGGGAAACCGCCCCCTGTGGCGCTGATGGCGGGATCCTGCAAGGAGAAGAATTGCACGGTTAGCGGGCCTAACCGCATGGCCTGCGAGGGTGAGCTATGGGAATAGCCCGCCGTCCCGCAGGGCATGCGGTTGTAAGGGAACCTAGACGGACAGGAAAAACTGTCCGCCTACGCTGGGGGCTTGTCGCGATCAAAAGGGAGAATCTAAGGAGCGCGACTAGCCAGCCAGCTATCTTGGGAAGGATCGCCGATTTCTGGGTTAACATAATCCCCGCATTTTTTTAAGTTCCGAAGGGAACTTCGAAAAAGTTGGAGACCCACGAAAATCGTGATCCACCCCAAAGGAAAGAGAGGGGGGGGGGGCAAGGAGAGATAGAACCTGAATACTCTCCTTACAAGCTTGGTGTTTCCTGTCTATTTTCCTGCAAGAGAAAAATTAGGGTAAGCATGTATGTGTGGTACATCGAGTGTGTACCTGAGTTTGCTTTTGCAAAATGAAGAAGGCGTGTCTTCCGTTAAGTTCTGCAAAACAAAAGTGAGGAAAACAGAAAGGCATAATATCTTGCAAGTACCTGATAGAAGCTTGCAAGCACCTGTTATCCTCTGCAAAAAGAGGAAGAGGAAGAGTATACAAGGAAGAAAGGAAAAATGAGTTTCAAGTACCTGGATGGAACTTGCAAATCTTTGGTGGTTTCTGCGAAAGAAAAGTTAAGAGTACGCATAGTGCATGAAAGTAACTTGCAAGTACCTGAATGGAGCTTGCAAGTGTCGGTGGTCTTTGCAAGAAGAGAGTTAGAGGCAGATATTATATACAAAGATAAGCTGCAAGTACCTGAATATGGCTTGCAGGCTTCTACTAACCACTGCAAAGTGGAGAGTGAGCAGCAGATATAAAATAATGATTTAAACTACAAGTACCTGGATGAGGTTTGCAGGTGTCTGTTGTTCTCTACAAAGAGAAAAGTTAGAAGCTGACAATATGCATATGAAAGGAGCTCGCAAGTACCTATGGAGAAGGCTTGCAAGGGTTTGCTAACCTCTACGAGGAGAGGAATTAGAAGCAAACAAGACATGAAGATAACCGCACCAGAATTGCTGAGATAACCCACGAAGGTTGATGAGATAGGACCGATATGACCAAGTAGCAAGAAAAATGTCCGATGAACATTATCATGAAGCCCAAATTAACGAATCGAGCGCTAGCTGTTGACATGGCTGGATGGACATGATCAAAATAAATGCCAGAATCCTTTTGGTAGGTTGGATTAACCTGTTGACCTGTGAAAGGAGGAAAGAGAGAAAATGAGGTCTACACTCGGAATGACTAAAGATGGTTGAATGCTGTCACAGGTGTTCCCCGTGGGCCTTATGCATCACTTGCCCGAAAAATCATCCCGAATATAGTCCTACTCAAAGCGGGCTGGCCGAGCATCCTCAAGGAGGGCACAAAAGAGAAAGACAATGGAAAGATCCTGAGAAGGATCGCTAGAAGGAACGCTCTCTTGCCTTGGGCACAAGCATCACTGATCAACGAGACTGGTTGCTCCAAGAGGCCTAGTTTGTCTGTGTATTGATCAGTGGAGTTGTGAGAACCCGAGAAGGCACAGATCGAGGACACCGGAGTGTTCAACAATCACTGTTAGGTGATGATCGAGGAGACAAGGCTACGCTTGGTCGCCATTGCTTGTCAAGCAAAGATCATCATGACTGTAATGTATCCTAAGCAAAGCACAGCAGAGCTAACACATGGGGCTCCCCTAGCACACACTCGGTGTCAGATGCCGGCCAGGATATGAAATCTGAAGCCCATTCCCGCGATTGAACTGCTCCCACTGCACACATGGGTATACTCCCGCCATATGTGGTCGTAGTGGTTGTGCGAGAACAATCAACGGAGGGAACGTTTCAGACTCGGTGATATCTCATTGGCATACCGATCCTTAGAGAGAGAAGAGAGGAAGGAGCAACACAAGAAGGGAACTGTGTTAGTATAAGATCCCTGATAAAAAGCTTTGTAGAAAAGCAAGAGAAGAACACTGAGAAGTGTTTGATGAAATGAAAATGTTTGAAGAGAGAGATATCAAGGGTTGAGGTAACCCATGAAGCTCGCTAGGAGCTTTGGAGGACTGTGAAGTCCATCGCTTGCTCAGAATAGCCTTCCAAGCACACCTTCGTCATCGGCATCAAAGCGTTCCACGACTTGGTTAACAACGAGGAGAGGAGGCTCTTCGACTTGGTTCACTCCCCTTGAGGAGCAAGGAGCGCCTGCAACTTCTTTGCCCTTTGAAGTTGCTGGATCAGGGCGTTCTTCTTTAGGAAGCAGGTCATGCATCTTTCCCTGCCGGAGCATCCTTTCCACAAGCTGTCTGAATACTCGGCAGTCTTCAGTTAGGTGACCTGGTTCTTTGTGAAATTCGCAGTAGGGTTCTGAGCCCCTAGATCTTTGATCTGCTGGTCGATAGGGCTTCTTGAAGTTTGCCCTGTCCTTCATGATCTGGATTACTTCTTGCATGACGTCGTCGAGATCAGACTCATGCAAGTCGCTGTCCTGTTGCTATTGAACTGCTGCTGTTTACAAAGACGGAGCTAGCGGCAGCAATGGGTCTTAAGCGTGATCGCGGCTCGGGAAGGAGTATCGATGGCGATGAATCCTTCTCTCCTTCTTTGAGTGAGTTGGGAAGTGATTGTGGGGAGACCTTGGAGGATGCTTGCGAGAGAGATCCTCCTCGGATAAAAGCTTGGAAACGAAGCCTGGATTGCTCTTTTCGCCTCGGATGTATGAGTTGGCTAGAGCAATCAACTCTTGATATGTCCTTGGAGCACGGACATTGGCTTCAAACTTGAGAGGCCCTTCACGAAGACCGTGGATAAGAGCCACTCTGTACATTTCTTGATCAGTAACTTCGATGTCCAAAATCACTCTTTGGAATCGATCAACAAACTGAGACCAAGTCTCATTTCCGCGCTGCTTGATCTCGAAGAGGGCTTCAGGACTGTCGTTTCTCTTGGTTGATGTAGAGAGTCTGAGAAGAAACTCCCTTCGAAGATCAAGGAAGGAAGTGATGGAGTGAGGACGGAGGCCATAAAACCAGTCCCTCACTTGCCCATCAAAAGAGGTGACAAGGAGCTTGCACTTGGTTGCATCTGAAAGAGTTTTGAGAGCAATGGATGACTCAAAAGCTTGGAGGTGCTTTACTGGATCTGTCTCTCCAGTGTAGATTGGTAGTCGAGGCTCTCTGAAGTTTGCTGGAGTAGGCTTATGGCGAACATTCTCTGCGGATGGTGAAGGTTCTTCTTGCTCTCCTATAGCATAGGGAAAGAAAGAAGCATAAGCTGCAGCTGCAAAAGGAGCATGAGGATAAAAAGGAAAAGTTGCTGCATGAGGAGCAAGGGCAGGAGCTGAAGGGTAGGGATGACTTCCCTGAAAGTTGAGAACTCTAGCAGGACTTCCTCGGGCTGCTTCCCGGAAGAAGTTATGGCGAGCAGTGAACTCTTCATCTTGAGTTCGCAAAGGAGCTGCAGGCCCCTGCAGAAAGGTTAGGGTGTACGGAGGATAGAACGGCGGGCAAGCTTGAGAGTATGCTTGCTGATGCTCTGATATTGGGGTTGGGTTGATTGGAGCAGTTGGAGTAGGTGCTGGATGAGCGTCCAATCGCTGCGTGATTGCAGCAAGAACTTTGTTGATAGCCTGGAACTGTTGAGCATTCTTACGGCGCGACTGCTCAAAGGTTTCCCAGAGAGGATCTTCACTGGGACTTGGGGCAAGGTTCTCGGCTGATTGATGGTCTGACATGGTTAACTGTTGCTTTCACTGCCTGTTCTGATCTGAAGGGCTGCACGTGAGCTTGCTTCCACGCTCACCGTACCAAAACTGTTGATGCACGAAAACGGCACCGGGGGCACAACTATCACCGAGGGGGTGTTTGGTCTCACAGGTTAGATGAGGAAGAAGGAGAAGGTTGCGGGGGGAGAGGAGAAGGAAGATTCTGAGTGCTCGATAGGTGAGCAAACCGCTTGTTCAAAGAGGGTTGTGGGGGTAGAGGAGAGGCTGCTGAGAGCAGAGACGAGCCTTGATCAACAGAGAGGGTTGATCAAGAGAGGAAAAGGAGGGAGACCAGGAGCGGTCGAGCAGACAGTAACCGCAACGGTTGCACTTGCAGGTTGGTTGCCGAGAAGAACTGAGCTGAGCTAAGGGCAAGGCTTGCTGAGCAGAGAGCAAGGCTTGCTGAGCAGAGGAGCAAGGCTTGCTGAGCAGAGGAGCAAGGCTTGATGAGCAGAGGAGCGAGGCTTGCTGAGCATAGGAGCAAGGCTTGCTGAGCAGAGGATCAAGACTTGCTGAGCAGAGAAGCAAGACTTGCTGAGCAGAGAAGCAAGACTTGCTGAGCAGAGAAGCAAGGCTTGCTGAGCAGAGAGCAAGGCTTGCTGAGCAGAGAAGCAGAGAAGAGAAGAGGGGGCCGCTAGCCGCGGCAACAACACACTTCGCCCGTCGCGGCCTAAATGCCACTCTTGCGACGAGATTTACTTTGATTAAAAGCTAGAGATTACAAGCTTACAAGTACACCTTTACAACAAATCACTATAGGGGTACAAAGAGAAGCTGGCGGCTAAGGGAGAAGAAATTGCCAGAAAGCAGAGAAGAGAAGCTGCCAGAGACTAAGTAAAAGAGGCTGCCAGAGCTGCTGGAGGACTGGAAAACTAAGTCTGCACAGTCTGCTGGCAAGCTACTGGGGAGCTGTGGAGGACTGCGCGGACAGGAAACTGAGTTCGCAGAGCATGCTGGAAGGGTGATGACGGACTGCGCGGACTGGAAAACGGAGTCCGTAGGGTCTGCTGTCAAGACTTGTCTCCACCTCCAGGATCCCTGAATGAGAGGCACCAGGGGCTATTTAAAGGCCCAGGGAAGTTCTTCAAGAAGCGGGGCCCAGTGACATCAGCATGACGACCTGCACGGACTCCGCGGACTAGAAATTAGAGTCCGCCATTGTTGAGCAAAGCAGCAGGCTGGAGGAAGAGAACGGGGGCCTCCCCCGAGCGGGCGGCCTGGGCGCACTCCGGGGGGAGTCCGCCCGGCTGGCCGGGCCGCCCCCGAGCGGACGGCCTGGGCAGACTCCGGGTGGAGTCCGACCGGCTGGCCGGGCCGCCCCCGAGCGGGCGGCCTGGGCGGACTCCGGGGGGAGTCCGCCCGGCTGGCCGGGCCGCCCCCGAGCGGGCGGCCTGGGTGGACTCCGGGGGGAGTCCGCCCGGCTGGCCGGGCCGCCCCCGAGCTGGCGGCTTGGGCGCACTCCGGGGGGAGTCCGCCCGGCAGGCCGGGCTGCCCGCGTGCGGGCGGCCTGGGCGGACTCCGGGGGGAGTCCGCCCGGCAGGCCGGGCTGCCCCCGAGCGGGCGGCCTGGGCGGACTCTGGGGGGAGTCTGCCCGGCAGGCCGGGCCGCCCCCGAGCGGGCAGCCTGGGCGGACTCCGGGTGGAGTCCGCCCGGCGGGCCGGGCCGCCCCCGAGCGGGCGGCCTAGGCGGACTCCGGGTGGAGTCTACCCGGCAGGCAGGCGGAGGTCTCCTCTAGCGGGCGGCCTCGGCGAACGGCGGCAGGAGGCCGCCGCTCCTCGAACGGCAGGGAGACCGGAGCCCCTTGGGCCGACTGGGAAACCACCCCCTGTGGCTCTGATGGCAGGATCCTGCAAGGAGAAGCATTGCACGGTTAGCGAGCCTAACCGCATGGCCTGCGAGGATGAGCTATGGGAATAGCCCGCCATCCCGCAGGGCATGCGGTTGCAAGGGCACCTAGACGGACAGGAAAAACTGTCCGCCTACGCTGGGGGCTTGTCGCGATCAAAAGGGAGAATCTAAGGAGCGCGACTAGCCAACTGGCTACCTTGGGAAGGATCGCCGATTTTTGGGTTAACACCGCTCACCACCCTCCTCGGGCGAGTGCGGGTCATAGGATGGACTCGCTCAACCCGCCATCCTTATTTTAGCGGGAGCGGGCCGAGGAGCTCGCCGGCTAAGAGTCTCCCCAACTCGCTCAGAATCCTGGGCGGGCGCGGGCCGTGACTCGCCTGCTTATGCCTCTCGCGGATGCGGGTGGGCGAGACCCACTCCTGAATGGTCTTGGCGGTGCGGTTGCGGTTCGGGAAGTCGAACCGTCGGGCCTGATTTTTGCTATACGCACTTTTTCTGTCGGCAGAAAATTTTCCCGCTCTTTCTTTCTTTCTATAAATAGGCCTTGCCGGTTCCTGTCCTTCCACCGCTTCAAGGCACTTTCCCCTCTCCTGCTATTTGCGAAGTACGGCTTGCGTTCGCCTTCTGGGTCTATCTCGCTCGATTGGCGGTCGTTTTGTGAAATGTGTGGCGGCGGCGGCGATGCGGACGGGCGAAGCAAATGCGTCTGGACCTTCTCGGAGCATGACTTCCCCCATGCCGTTATCTCAGAGCGCGAGTACTTAGACGCCCTTGGCGATCACGTCCCGCCTGGATTTTCGGCGAGACGGCCCGGGGAAGGGGAGAAGATCAATGATCTGTCCAGTGATGACCTCGCCATTCCTCTGGCTCACTTTGAGGTGGGTCTTCGGCTTCCCCTATGGCCGGAGGTGCGTCAAGTGCTAAAGTACTTCGGGGTCGTCATAGGCCAGATGACCCCGAACTCCGTGGTTGTTATGGTAGGGTTCGCCTGCTTTCTGCGGGAGGAGCGGGTCGAGTTCAGTCTCGCGGTTTTCCGCAAATTATTCTCCTTCCGCGCGAACCGGGACGGGACCGCCTATTTCTCCAGCGCCCACCTCAAGGTGCGGGAGACCGTTAATAAGAGTCACAACTGGCTCAAGAAGTTTGTGTTCGTCAAGGGGGATTTTGGCAATGTCCCCTTCTCGCTGGTGGAGCTCAGCGAGGCGAGTTACCGCCCGCCCAGCCTGGGGGGCCATGAAGCCGACCTGTGGGGGTTCTTTGCCGGGAAGAAATTTGAGGTCGCGTACTTGCGCCGCAACCTCGATGACCTAGCTGCCGTCCCGCCTGGGGGAGGTTAGCCACTCGTCATTGCTCTGTCTCGTTGTTTTCTTCTTTAGTTTCACCCTCTCTCTTCTTGGCAGGCGAGCGAGACGTTCCCCTTCACCCCTCCTACGAGAGTGCTAGGGTCGCCCCCAGGGTCCTCGCCCGAGCTCAGGCCGCTGACGCCGCCCAGCATGACGTCCAGTCGGTCCCTGCTAAGAAGCAGCCGGGCCGCGAACAGCCTGCTCCCCCGCCCAAGATGGCGAAGACTACGGGGTAACAACTCGCTGTGGGCCAGAGAAAAGGCAAGGCCCCGGCGGATCAATCGACCGAGGGTCTCCCCCCTTGGTAACTTCGACCAGCGACACCCCCGGCGGGGCGGCGGGCACTTCTGGGCCGCTGGACGGGTCGCATACTGCTGCAAAGCCGGTGCCGAGAGGGCACCGCAATTTCAGCTACGACGAGAAATACCTGGATGAGCTCGGCATCCCGCTTATGTCATGGGACAAGGAGTCAAATCGCGCGGTGGTCCCGACTCTGTTGCCGAGTTGGTTGGAGCAGGACACCATCGGCGGGGAGGCCTATAACTTCTCGTTCAGCCTTTACTCGCGAGAGGATGCCGCTATCTACGACAAGGAGGCGACGCGAGTACTGGTGCATGAAAGCGCGCGTGCCCAACTGTGCGGCCTGGAGTTGGCCCATATGGTTGGGCGGCGCTGCACCCAGCTGGAGCGGAATGCCACTTCTCTCAAGAAGTTGGCGGACGAGAAGGAGGAGGCCCAAAAACTTGCTCAGGAGGACGCGGATCTCCAGAGGAAGCGGGCCGACGCGGCCGAGGAGACCCTCGCGCAGTACTTGGGAGGGGTGGTACGTGCTTACTTCCAATTACCGCTTCCTTTCGCAAATCCACCTTACGACCTTTTTCCTTTTCTCAGGATGCGGCGACGGCCAGCCGGATGGGTACGGAGATCGCCGCCCTCGGCCAGGACAAGTCGGCACTGGAGGCGCGGGTGCGCGAGCTGGAAGCTGTCGCCGCTGCCCCTCCGCCAGATAATAGAGGCTGCCCGCTCGAACATCATTCTGACTACAAGTTGGAGGTGTTGATGCAAAAGAACGCTGCCAGTGCCGCGAAGTACACAATGCAGATGCTGCGACGTGCGGACCTCCTCAAGAGCGAGTCCGCGGAACTCTCGGCGGGCGAGGTGGTGCCGCGCTGTTCCTTCCCGTGCCGGACCCCGGGGATAAGTCCTTCCAGCCCATCTAGGACTTCCCGCCCAGGATCTCGCATTGCCCTCACGCCCTTGCAATTCTCTTGCTATATGTATACCTTATGCATTTTTTGGTTGTTTGAGATGTAAGCGCGAGCCGCGCCTAGACTTTGCGGTTTTTATCTATTCATGTTCTTATAAATGCTTCCTTGCTCGCCTTATATGCATATTTGCTATTATTGCGCGATGTAAATTCTCCCTTTTCGTACTCGCTGTCGTTCATCTCGCGTCATGTCGATGAGGTCGTAGGCCTATGGATTTGGCTTAGGAGTCATCGGAGACCCGATCGGTCGCCCCGCTAGTGGCGACCTGTCTCTGTAGCCCGGCCCCGCTGTGGTGACTACTCGCTCGCTAGGAGAGGCGATCCGACTCGTCGCTCACCTAAGCCATCAGATTTCTTGCGGACTGACCCTCTTGCAATGCGGCCTGGGTTCTCGCCCCTTTTTGCCGTCATTTTGGGGGTTGGGAGACTACGTTAGACCCCCCTTTTTTGGTTAACTTCGCGACTCCAGATACTCATCATTCGGACATCTGGTTCCCTGATCGGTGACACTGCTTTGCACATCAAGACCTGCCCTGTTAGCTGGCGAGGAGTCGACGTCGTTCCCCGATGAGTGCCTTCCAGCCCTGCCAACTTAGTGAGAGCCTGACAACGAGTTCCGCTCGGGGTCCACTATCAATACCATCGAGTGACTTCCTGCACTGCCAGCTAGGTGAGAGCCTGACAGCGGGATCTGCTCGAGGCCAAGGATGACACCGAGTGACTTCCTGCCCTGCCAGCTAGGTGAGAGCCTGGCAGCGGGATCTGCTCGGGGTCTGCTATCAATACCATCGAGTGACTTCCTGCCCTGCCATATATGTGAGATCCTGACAGCGGGATCTGCTCGAGGCCAAGGATGACGCCGAGTGACTTCCTTCCCTGCCATCTAGGTGAGAGCCTGACAGCGGGATCTGCTCGGGGTCCGCTATCAATACCATCGAGTGACTTCCTGCCCTGCCAGCTAGGTGAGAGCCTGACAGCGGGATCTGCTCGAGGACAAGGATGACACCGAGTGACTTCCTACCCTGCCAGCTAGGTGAGAGCCTGACAGCGGGATCTGCTCGGGGTCCGCTATCAATACCATCGAGTGACTTCCTGCCCTGCCAGCTAGGTGAGAGCCTGACAGCGGGATCTGCTTGAGGCCAAGGATGACACCGAGTGACTTCCTACCCTGCCAGCTAGGTGAGAGTCTGGCAGCGGGATCTACTCGGGGTCTGCTATCAATACCATCGAGTGACTTCCTGCCCTGCCAGCTAGGTGAGAGCTTGACAGCGGGATTTGCTCGAGGCCAAGGATGACACCGAGTGACTTCTTGCCCTACCAGCTAGGTGAGAGGCTGGCAGCGGGATCTGCTCGGGGTCCAAACACATTCCATTTCTCCATGCAAGCTAGCTGTGACAGTACTTGAAGTGTTAAAGAATTTTATTATCATCAAGGTATCACTTACATGTTTCAGGGGAAAAAACGTTTTAGGTCATCACCGCTCCAGGTGAGACTCAGGGTCTCGCCCTCTACATTTTGGAGTCGATAACCTCCCGACTTCAGAGCTTCCTTTACAATAAACGGTCCCTCCCAACTGGGGTGTAGCTTCCCTACGGATCTCGACCTCCCTACTGCATCCACCTTCTTCAGCACCAAGTCCCCTTCCACGAACTGCTTGACCATGACATGCTTGTCAAAGTACTTGGCCATTTTTCTTTTCACCTCCTCATGTCGGATATCGGAAAGGTCCCTCAGCTCTTCCACCATGTCGAGGGAGAGCCTCAGCTCCTCCTCATTCTCTGCTTGCCATTCCTTTCGGCCTTCTTTGGCCGCAATGACTCGAGGTGTTTGGAATTCAAACTCCACGGGGAGCACTGCCTCGCACCCATGAGAGAGCTTGAAGGGGGTCTCCCCAGTAGCCGTATTGGGGGTGGTCCTCAGGGCCCAGAGAACCGCGGGAAGCTGCTCCACCCCACTCCCCTTCAAATTTTCCACTTTCTTCTTGAGGAGGTTGACAATGATCTTGTTTGAGGTCTCCACCTGCCCGTTGCTCCTGGGGTGATGGACCGAGGCGAACCTGAGGTCAATCCCAAGCTACTCGCAGAAGCTGGTGAATTCGGCGCTGGCGAACTTGGGTCCGTTGTCTGTGACGATGGCTTGGGGTAACCCGTGACAACAGATTATTTCCCCGCAAACAAAGTTCCTGATAACCTGGGAGGTCACCTTGGCCAGCGCCTTCTCCTTCATCCACTTGGAGAAGTAGTCAATCATTACTAGGAGAAACCTCCTCTGACCACTGGCTTGGGGGAATGGACCAACCAAATCCATTCCCCAAATTGCGAAGGGCCCGTTGGCCGTGATACTTTTGAGTCGCTGGGCCGACTGTAGCTGGAGGGGGGTAAACAGCTGGCACTTATGGCACCTTCTCGCTAATTGCATTGCATCATGGCCCAGGGTGGGCCAGAAGTACCCTTGCCTGACAATTCTTCCTTCCAGGGTCCGACTCCCGAGTGGCTCCCACACTCTCCAGAGTGGACTTCCTCCAAGATTCTTTGCACTTTGTCTGTGGCCACGTAGCGAGCCAGCATCCCTGAGAGGGTCTTCCTATATAGCTGCCCATCCTGTAGGAGGTAGTACGCCGACTTGTGCCTTAGCTTCTTCTTATCTGGCCCCTCCAGATACTCCCGCGTGGAGAGAAAAGTTACAACTGGGTCCACCCAGGAAGTCCGTTGATCGATCTCCATGAGCTCCCCCTCTTCGATGGAGGGGAGGAATAGGTCGGTGATGGTACCCCCCACCTGGGGACCGTGCTTTGCTTGTTGGTCGGCCTGTTCGTTTCTTCCCTGGGCACGCATCAGATGGAGAAGGTTTGGAAAGTGCCTATGACCCCCTTCACTTTGGCTAAGTACAATCGCAGGGTAGGATCCCTTGCCTCAAACTCCCCGTTGATCTGGGAAGCTACCACCATGGAGTCGGTGAGGACCTCTACGTCCAACACCTCCAGCTCCCTGGCCAGGCGCAGCCCTGCTATCACGACTTCGTATTCGGCTTGGTTACTTGTAATGGGGAAGTGCACCACTACCGTCTTCTCAATTCTAGTTCCTTGAGGGCTCTCCAAGACCACCCCCACTCCTAGGGAATGCCTCCCCGAGGTGCCGTCCACCTTCACCTTCTAAGGAGTCGGGCGGGTGAGTTCTTCCTCTGCCACTTCAACTACATAGTCGACCAAGAAGTCGGCCATCACTTGAGCTTTGATCGAGAGTCGCGAACGAATGAGACGTCGAACTCACTCAACTCTACCGACCACTTAGCCAGCCTGCCCGAATGCTCCACCCCATCAAAGATGTTGTAGTGAGGATGGTCGGTCACCACTCGGATTGAGTGTGCCTGGAAGTAAGGTCGCAGCCTCCGGGCTGAGATGATCAGGGCGAAGGCTAGCTTCTCCAAAATCGGGTATCGGAGCTCAGCCTTCCTCAGGACCCGACTCACGTAATAAATAGGGAGCTGCTTCTTCCCATCTTCACGAACTAAGACGGAGCTCAAGGCCTCCACCCCGACCCCGAGATATAAGAATAGGTCCCCATCTACTTCGGCCCTTGGAGCAACGGAGCCTGAGTCAACTGCATCTTGAGGGCCCGGAATGACTCCTCGCACTCCTGGGTCCATTCGAACTTTCTACCTCCCCTTAGTGTTTTGAAGAAGGGGGAGCACTTCTCCCCTGACCGGGAGAGGAACCTACTCAACCCTGCCAGCCTCCCTGTCAGCCGCTGGACCTCCTTAGCATTCCGCGGAGACCCCAGCTCTAGGATAGCCTTAACCTTATCAGGATTCGGCTCGACCCCCGCTGGGGTGAGGAGGTGCCCCAGGAACTTTCCCCTGCTAGCCCCAAAGACACATTTTAGAGGATTCAGCCGCATCTTGTACTTCTGCAGGGTGGCGAAGGTCTCCTCTAGGTCTTGGAGGTGGGATTCCACGTCCCGACTTTTGATCATGAGGTCATCCACATACACCTCCAAGTTCCTCCCCTTTTGTTCCTTGAAGACTCTATCCCTAATCTTCTGGTAGGTCTCCCCTGCATTCTTCAGCCCAAAGGGCATCATCTTGTAACAGTAGCATCCAACCCCTGTGATGAACGAGACATCCTTGATGTCCGGGCGGTGCATCCTGATTTGATGATAACCTAAAAAAGCATCTAAAAAACTCATTACAGAAAAACCGACGGCTGAGTCAACCAGCGCGTCGATCCGAGGCAAAGGATAACAGTCCTTAGGACAAGCTTTATTAAGTAAAGAAAAATCGATACACATCATCCACCGACCATCTCCTTTCTTGACCATGACCACGTTGGAGACCCAGCCGGGGTATTGGATCTCAGACACGAAGACGGCCTTGATGAGTTTCGCCACCTCCTCCTTGATAGGCTCTGCCAGCTTGTCTGCAGTGGACCTCTTCTTCTGCTGAACGGGGCATGTTCCCGGGTCCAAGTTGAGGCGGTGGCAGGCCACATCCACGTCAACCCCCGACATCTCTGCGGCGTCCCAAACGAAGATGTCCACATTCTTGTGGATGCACTCCAGCATCCTGCCTTAGTCCTACGGGGTCAGCCCTCCATTGACGCGGACCTTTTCCACCCTGCCTCCACGGGTGAGCACCTATAACTCCGCCACCTATTCAGCAGCCTCCAACTTGGACTGCTCTCCCCATCCTTCAGCATCCCTCTCTTCCAGGACCGAGATCTCCACCTCCGTCTCTTTTCCCTCGGCCATCACTTCGGCCACCTCCTCCAGGTCTCCTCCTGCCGCCCCCTCAGCACAGCTCTCCATCTCCAGCTCCTCCCTTCTTTCTTCTTGATCAGCTTCCTCCATCCTCCGGCCCATCTCTTCGGCTCCCTCCTGCCAAGAGATGGTGTTCACCGTAGTGACATAGCACTCCCGCGCCACCTTTGGGTCCCCACTGACCCTGACCTGGATCCCCTCAGCGTTGAACTTCAAGCACTGATGGAATGATGAGGGGACAGAGTGGAAGGCGCTGATAAGGGGCCTCCCAAAGATGGCGCTGTAACTGCTGGGGGCGTCCACGATGACGAACCTGCAGTTTCTGGACTGACCCCCCAGGGTAACATGGAGGCCTACTCCTCCCTCCACTTCCTTCCTCTCTCCTGAAAACCCGAACAAGGGTCCATCCGAGGCCAACACCCTCTTTGCCTCCACCTTCATCGCGTCAAATGCCTTTTTGAAGATGACGTTGACAGAACTCCCATTGTCCACGAGGATCCGAGAGACGGTAAAATTATCGATGGCTGCCTTGATGACCAGCGCATCACAGAACGGATCCTCGTGGTCTGGCATATCACTTATGGAGAAGGTGATCCTCTCCTCTGGGGGCGGGGTCTGGGATGTGGAGGCGACGCTCCGGCGATACATGGTGTGGAGGCTCTCCTTGCGGGAAGCCTCAACCTCTACCCCCCCGTGGATCACTCCGATCCCTCCTCGGGTTCCAACATCCACCCGATCTTCGTAACGGTCCTCCTCTGCCCGAGGTAGGACCTCCTCAATCCTCACTTCTTGCCGACCCTGCTACTGCTGCTGCTCCCTATTCCCTCTCATCTCAAGGAACTCCGGGCAGGTGGCGGTGGCGTGCCCCTCTTCCCGATGGAAGTCACAATAGGGCAACTCCACCCTAACCTCTCTTCTCCTCCTTCTTATTATCCTCCTCCTCGCTCCTAAGGCTATGACCATAGCCTCCTCTTGGTCGGGGACCTGGGGTCTCTGTGCCTGCCTCCAGCCCGGGGGTGGAACTGATCTTGCCCCCCTTGATACCGATCCCTTCCGTGGTATCCCCTCTATGGCCCTTGACCTTGCCACTCAGGTCTCCAACCTAGCCGACGGTCGGGCTCCTAGCACCCCCACCTCGGCTGCTGCTGCCCCTGGAGCTGCCTCTGCTCCCTCTACCGGGGCTCTCCTCTCCTTTCCTCCTGTCCTCTTCCTCCCTTAGACTCCTTCTCCTCCTTTGTGGCCCACCTGGCCAGCTTCCTTGCAAATTCCGGGTTTGATGCCTCCCCGTCAACTTCTCTCGCCGCCCTCTCCATCAGATCCTCTTAGGAGAGGGGGGGGGGGAACTCTCTTCAGCTCCATCCTAAAGAACCCCTGCTGCAGGCCCAGGGTAAAGGCCATCATCAGACTGTGGCCCGGCATCTCCTGGACCTGAGTAACCTCCTCCTGAAACCGGTCCACGTAGCTCCCCAACGTCTTGTTCACCCCCTGCTTGATGTCGAACAGGGATTCTGACTCCTTCCTCTTCTTCGAGGTAGTGAACCTCAGCATGAACCCCCGACGCAGGTCCTCAAAGCAGTAGATGGAGCTGGCCGGTAGCTGATGGAACCACTCCCTTGCCTTCTCCCTAATGGTGATAGCGAAGAGTCGGCACTTGAACCCGTCCGACATCTGATGGATGGAGACTACATCTTCGAACCACTGAACATGTTGGACCGGGTCTCCCTTCCCGGTATAGTAGGACATCTCGGGTTCCCTGAACCCATATGGAACTGGAGTTGAAGAGACCAACTCGCTGAAAGGACTTTCTCCCCCCACTGGGCGAGATGACGAGTCTCGCGAGCCCAGCTCGCCGAACCGGCCTCGGCCTGCCGAGGCAGGGAAGAGCTTGCGCCCGGGGAGCTCGCACCCCCGGCCTTCCTCGGCCACCTCCTTCCCAGCTCGCCTGCCGGGAGCGTCCTCGCCCAAGGAGGGGGCTGCCATGATCTGGATTGCTGGAGTCAAGCACTCGGCCCGCGTGCCGAGTGCGAACTTGACAAGAGTCAGCACCTCATTCCTGAAATCTTCAAACATCCCCACCGTGGCGAGAGGTGGGGGTGGGGGGGGGGGGGGGGGGGGGGGGGGGGGGCGAGTTCGGCCTGTCCTGGATCCCTGTCCTCCCGTCATCGAGCTCGCTGAAGCTTTTCTGTACAGACGCGCTCTCACTTTCTCTTGCTCCCCGATTTAGTAGTGCTTACTAAGGTAGCCTTAGCTCGGCCTGTGGCTAAGGAGGGGAAGTATTCTCTAGTCTTCCGGGTGTGTGGTGGGTCCTCCCCGCCGAGCCCTTGGGTCTGTTTCTCCTTGTTTCCTCTGTTGTTTTGCTTGTAGGAGTGAAGTAGGTGCGAGACCACTCCTTCCCCAAGGATCGAACTCCATAGGAGACCGAATATCGGTTTCAACAACAACTTCTGTGGAATGTGTCGACACAAGTTCTGTGTGTCGACACAAACACTCCTTGTCTTGACAAAGTTGGTGTCGACAGAATTCTGATGTGTGTCGACACAAGTTCTATGTGTCAACACAGTCGTTGTCGACAGAATTCTGGAATGTGTCGACAGCTTCTCTGTGTGTCGACACAGCTTCTGATGATGTCGACACAAGTCTAGCCCTTAGTGTCGACACACCGTTGTCGACAGATTTTCTGTGTGTCGACACAAATTCTGGATGTCGACACAATCTGGCCCTTGGTGTCGACACAGCGTTGTCGACAGATTTTCTGTGTGTCGATACAAATTCTGGATGTCGACACAATCTGGCCCTTGGTGTTGACACATCGTTGTCGACAGATTTTCTGTGTGTCGACACAAATTATGGATGTCGACACAATCTGACCCTTGGTGTCGACACAGGCATTCCTAAGTGTCGACACTTATACTTAGAAAATTTTACTTTCCATTTTCTTAACCTGCACATAATAACTCAACACAACATCAAATACAACTTGATGTATATAATTGAGTTAGGTGAGGCTTCTCCAAATCTGGTACACATTTTTCAATGTACCCAATAGGTTAGGATTAGAATCCTAACTCCAAAAATTCACGAAATCGAAAAATACTTACCGTACCCTCGAAGAGCTCGGCGAAGGCTTTTCAAATATAAGCTTCGTAAAGGATTTCACCCACCAGAGCTCCCGATACGACGACCAGAAGATTCACGGAGAAGGA
The DNA here is from genome assembly GCA_039583875.1 of Platanthera guangdongensis. NCBI lineage: Eukaryota > Viridiplantae > Streptophyta > Magnoliopsida > Asparagales > Orchidaceae > Platanthera > Platanthera guangdongensis. The sequence continues at coordinate 54,978,492 of CM077153.1, read as the reverse complement.
GACGCCGATTCATCTTTCCACACTCAAGACCGAAGTCGGGGAAGATGAGATTAGGGTTTTTCTCTTTTCTTTTATAAGTATATATATAATCTTATTTTATTAATATCATGACTCGGAAAACTCAAACGAGAGAGCAAACAAACCACCTCGATTTTCGATGAAATTCGCACAAAGCTAAATGTCGGTGCTACGAATGCAATGGCGAAGTCGAAATCAGGATCTAACAAACTAAACTCAGGTTAAAATTTCCTGGATTTAAAACAATAATAATAATTATAAAATTCACCGAGACTCCAATTAAGCCCAATCGAAATGAAACTTCACAAGCACGTTTAAAATAAACCACTTAAAATTTTTCAAGTCAAAAACTCTAATTCCGATGAGTCTAAAAACTAGCCGACTTGCCCCAACGAGCAAAATCACGCACTAACGTCGGCGCGCCGTTAATTATGCATCCACGTAATGCCCTACGTCATTATTATGCCACTAAAGAGATCAAAATAATAATTAAAAAAATTCAGGGGTGTTACAATGACCTCAAGAGAATTTCATCGATAGGCTTCTGCTCAGCTTAGGTGAGTTCTTTGTCATGCTCTATCACTGATGGAGTAGTAATCGCCTGACTTTACTTTCATTCCACTGTCAGCATCCATCTGATTAGTTGATTTTGGTAGTAGTATAAATCACCTAGAGGGGGAGGGGGGTGAATAGGTGGTCTTTCAACTTAGTTGGTTTTTACTTAATTTTAGCAATTATAAAGTACACAATCAACAAGTACACAAAAGTTTGTAGTGGTTACCCATATTATGGGTATATCCACTTACCCCCACCTCTTATCTAGTAGTTTGCTAGTCGCGGCTACACATCTAAAACTCGACTCCTTGGAGCTTACAACACAGATTCCTTAGGACTCTCAGGTCTACTTCCATATCTTACCTTGAACTGATCAAGAAGTCCTACCTCAGATTGAACAAGAAGTCCTACCTCATGCTTAAAAGCCCTACCACTCAGAGTCCTCTAACTCATACTGCTCAGAGACCCAGTTGGTCTCCTACCTCAAATCTCCATAGAAATCCTACACTTAGGCCTACCAAGAAGCCCTACAACTCAAACTGGGAGGTCAACCCTACTCTCAGATCTCCTAAAAGATCCTATAGAGAAATTTGAATGATTGTATAAATTACAATAGAAAACCTAACTAAACAGACTTTGGTTTTTCTGAATTTTCTGTTATTCTTGCAGTGAAAGCAAGTAACCAGAGGAAGCCCCTAAAAAGAGATTGTCTTCAGGGAGAATGAACTTAGGGCTTCTCCTGCTTTGATATTCTTCTTTAACAGGAAGATCTCACTGGAGTTTGAAGCATGACTCCTTCTTTACTCTTCTGAGAATCTTCAGGTAGAATTAGCTCGCTTCAAGTGTGCCGTTTATGATTTAGAATCTTTCTATTTGTGAGCAGGGATGACACGGGTTGAAGAACACTGTTACATTGCCCTAACTTGTTATTTTATACCCCTTGACCTTCATCAATGGCCTCAGGAAGCGCCTTGTCAAAGGTATGGACAAGAATAGAATATTTTATCCATTCTTTATCCGCCGACGCCAATTTTAAATCTCTCCAATCTGTACGGGCTTAACGGTAATATTTATTCCCATCTTTACGATATCATTGAGCAAACTCTTCATTCTAAACGATATCGACCTGGGCGCTGAGAATTGCTCTATCTCATCTTCTCCATGATATTGACTTGAGATGCTCCCCGATCTCAACGATACTGTGGAGAACCATATACCAATCTTAACGGTATGGTGGAGAACCATTCAAACTTGTTCAGCTCTCCTTTGGGCCATGAATTCTTCATATAACATAATCCCTTCTCTCTTCCTTCTCTTTAAAAGTTGTACATCCCGTGCAACTCTTTCCTGGGCAGGAAAATCAAAATCTGAAGGTCTATTTTTGTCCAGCAGGGGTAGGTTAAGAGCAATCCTTGTGCCTTGAAGGACCCTTTGGGCTTGCTCAACATTGATCTTCTCCCCCTTTCTGGCTTCTTCAACAATTTTGTTCTCTAGATGAGAGGTGTTTGTCACAAACCTATTAGACAAAGTTTGAAAGATGTTCTCATTATCTTCCAAAAGAACATCTCTTAATTCTTCAGCTAGCTGCATGATAGGAGGTTGGGTTTGATACATATAGTCCTCAACGTGCTCCACAGAGACTCCAATTAAGCTCGGATCGCAACGAAACTTCACGAGCACGCTTAAAATTAACCACTTAAATTTTCTCAAGTCAAAAACTCTAATTCCAATGAGTCCAAAAAATGGCCGACTCGCCCCAACAAGCAAAATCACGTACTAATGCCGACGCACCATTAACTATGCGTCAACGTAACGCTCTACGTCATTATTACGCCACTAAAGAGATCAAAATAATAGTTAAAAAAATTTAGGGGCATTACAGCCACTCTCCCTAAAAAGAAATTTCGTCCCGAAACTTGATACGTAAATTGAATCCGAAACAGAAAAGAAATAACCAAAGGCTACTAGATAGAAACACTTACCAAGGGAAACTAAGAGAATATGTGAGGATGAGACTCTCTCATAGCTGATTCCAACTCCCAAGTCACGCTTTCGATGTCTTGGTTTCGCCAAAGAATCTTGAACATAGGAATCGTCTGCCTCCGCAACACTCGATCCTGAGTCTCTAGAATATGAACAGGCTCTTCGACATAGGAAAGATTAGAATGCAACTAGGGCATTGAGTCAAGGATATATCGGTCACTAAGTACACACTTTTGCAATTGCGCGGGGCACGAGGGGGCTCTTTAATTATATAAAAATATATATTACATAAACAAAAATATAATTGAAAAAAAAACACATCGTGAACACCAGAGAAAGTAGAAAGCAAATCCAGCCTATAAGCGGACACTCCGATGTGCTCAATAACCTGGAAAGGTCCTAGATACATTGGATCCAACTTGTGGTTCCTTTCAAATCTCTTAACACCAGACATTAGAGAAACCTTCAGAAAAACCATGTTCCTAACTACGAATTCTAGATCAAACCTTTGTCAATTTGCATACTTTTCATAACGTTCCTTAACCACACGAAGCTTTTCAAGAATATGCATTACAAAATACTTATTTTCTCTAAGGCGTCCAGAACTAACATCGATCTCTCAACAACCTCAACCCAAAATAAGGGCGTTCGAGAATGCCTCTCGTACAAATCCTCAAAGGAGGCCATCTGCAAACTTTCCTGATAACTGTTATTATAAGCAAACTTCATCAGTTCAAGACGATAGTCTCAGGATCCACCATGGTCCAGGATATAACATCTGATCATATCTTCCAAAACCTGATTATCTCTCTTTGTCTGACCATTGGTCTGTGGATGATAAGCAGTTGAATACCTGAGGTTAGTGCCCAACCCTTCTTGCAAACCTTGCCAGAAACGCGACATAAATCTGGAGGCTCGATCTGACACAATACATACCGACACTCCATGCAGTCTAATGACTTCATCCAACTACAATTCTGTTATCTTCTTCATGAAATAGCCAATCTTAAAAGCCACGAAGTGATCACACTTCGTCAATCTATAAACTATGACACACACAGAATCATGCCCTCAGGGAGATCTCGACAAACTGGTAATAAAATCCATAAAAATGCTTTCCCACTTCCAACTTGGAATATCCAAAGGTAACAGCTTGCCACCAGGCCTTTTATGATCTGCCTTAACATGCTTACAGGTGAAGCACTCAGACACGAACTTAGTTATATCGTTATTCATCCCATACCACCAAACGATCTGCTTCAGGTCTCTATACATCTTTGTAGAGCCAGGGTGGTAGGCAACACTAGAACCATGCACTTCATTACATATCTTTATTCAGATATCCTCAATAGTGGGAATACAATATCTGCCATGGTCTTTAAGGTACCCATATCATCAATTGAGAAGTAAGGTAATTCCCCTTTTTCATTTCTAACCCAGATATACTGTAAATCAGGATCGTCCTTCTGATGTAGCCTTATAAGAATAATCCATGAAGGCTCCGCCACTTCCAAGTTACTTGGCAAGTCGCTACTCCCAACAGTTATGTTCATTAATAAGAACTCCTCCACTAAGGATTGCACTGAAAGGTTAAAGATTTGCGCGGTTTTCCTACTCAAGGAGTCAGATACCACGTTAGCTTTTCCTAGATGATAAAGGATATCGACCTCATAATATGCAATATACTCCAACCATCTACGCTTGCGCAAATTTAGATCCTTCTGAGTGAAAACATATTTCAAGCTCTTATGGTCTGTATAAATCTTGCACAATGCGCCATACAATAAATATCTCCAAAGCTTCATGGCATAAATCACTACCACAGACTCCAAATCAAGCATAGGATAATTCTTTTCATGAACCTTCAATTGTCTTGACCCACACACAATCACCTTTCCCTCTTGCATTAAGACACATCCAAGACCGACGCGCGATGAATACACATAAACATTATACTCCACTCCTTCGGTAGGTAAGGTCATTACCAGAGCAGTGCACACTCTCTTTTACAATTCCTGAAAGGCTCCTTCGCACTCATCGCCCCACATAAATGTTGCGTTCATCCGTGTAAGCTTAGTCAGAGGTGCAAACAAAACGGAGAATCCTTCTACAAACCTTATATAATTCCATGCCAATTCTAGGAAGCTTCTTACCTCCTTAGGTATGGTAAGTCTCTTCCAATCCATCACAACAAAATTATTTTCTTGGTCAATAGAGATTCCATCTTTATTCACAACATGACCCAAAAAGGACACAAGAGGAAGCAAAAACTCGCACTTCTCAACTTCGCATACAACTTATGCTCTCTTAGAGTAGACAAAATTAGGTGCAAATGCTGATCATGCTCCTCAGCACTCAGGGAATACACAAGAATGTCATCAATGAACACGACTACGAAATAATCTAAGAAATCTTTAAACACTCTATTCATCATGTCCATAAAAGCAGAGGGTGCATTTGTCAGTCCAAAAGACATCACCAAGAACTCAAAATGTCCATGCCGAGAATGAAAAGCGGTCTGCGGAACATCCGACTCACAGAATCTTAGCTGATGGTAGCCGGAGCAAAGATCGATCTTCAAAAACACCGTACTACCATGCAACTGATCAAATAAATCGTCTATCCACGGCAAGGGATACGTGTTCTTGATGGTTACCTTATTCAATTTCCTATAATCTATGCACAACCTCATAGAACCATCCTTCTTTTTCACAAACAAGATGGGAGCAGCCCAAGACAAAGAACTTGGCCTAATAAAACCACATTACAACAACTCATCTAGATGGGTATGCAACTCTTCCAACTCATGTAGGGCCATACAATACGGTACCTTAGCAATAGGGAGAGTACCTGACTCAAGATCATTGACGAATTCCACATCTCTCTCAGGCGGAAGGCCAGGAAGACTAACTTGGAAAACATCGGGGAACTCTCGCACCACATGAATATCCTCGATGTGCGGCAAACTACTAACAATTTCCAAAATAAAAACCAGGTAAGCAAAATAACCAAAATCTAAGTGTTTTCGAGCACATACCGCAAATATAATCTGGGAATCCTGGCGCGAAAAACCATATACACTCATGAAGTGGTCGTTGTCCGCCTTGAAGTCCAGATGCTTTAACTTGCATTAGAGAACAATATCATATCGGGACAACCAGTCCATGCCCAAAATCACATCAAAGTCTTCAAGGTCTAGAACCTTCAAATCGGCAAAAGCTAGGAAGTCATCTAAAAGAATAGAATAACTCTAGATTCCATGGTCCGACACTATCGAGTCACTAGAGAGAATCTTAACATGAAACAGATCGCTAACTTGATCGAGAGTAAGACGATAATGTTCTACGAAAGTCCTAGCCACGAACGAGTGGGTAGTGCCATAATCGAAAAGGATGCGTGCCCAACGATTCTTTACCTTAAACTCCCATATAAAATTTGTTGATGTATGGTGACCGGGCGGTCTGACGGTCTGCCCCTAGCTGCTTGGAGATCGGCCGGTCTGGCGGTCTGCCCCTGGCGGCTTAGAGACCACGTGGTCTGGCGGTTTCACTCCAGCGGTTTTCTAGCCTGTTGTTGCTGATTGGTGACCGGGCAGTCTGGCGGCTTGACACAGGCGACTTGAAGATAGTGTCGGGTTGTCTTCTCTTCATTATGGTTGCCGGGAGGTTAGTCTAACCACGCGGCTTGTGCGGCTTGTATAGTTGCTTGTTCCTGTAATTATTAATCATACATTGCTTATTTGTAATCTCTCCTCTCTCCTCCATTGTATAAAAGGGAGGCCATACCTTTGTAATAATTACATTTTTTGTATAATAAAATTCTGTTAGTCTAAATTTTCGGTCTACTTTTTCTTATTCGCATATGATATCAGAGGACTCGATCCTTTCCACCTGATTTTGTGAGCTTCCTCTATCCACGCGACCTGTCTTCTCGTGACTTGTCTTTGCGGCTTACTCCTTCTTCCCGCGACCTGCCTTCGCGGCTTGTTTCTCCCTCCTATTTGCGCCCGGTTCGTACAGTTTCTTTCTTATCCTTGTCGTTGCCCTTTGTGTGCGCGACCTCTCCGATTGCCCTTTCTTCTCGCCGCGACCTGCTCTTAAGTCGTCGTGACCTGTTTTTCTCGCTACGGCCTGTTTCTAGTCGTCGTGCCCTCCTCTGCTCGACGCAGCTTATTATTCTCTCCGTGGCTTGTTTTTCTCACCACGACCTGTTTTTCTAACCGCGCCCTGCTCTTAGTTACCACGACCTAACCTTCTTGTCACGACTTATTCTTCTCGTTGCTTTCTGCTCTCTTCTATGGCTCCCTCCGATACCTCTACCACTACTACTCCCGTCGCCACTCCTCCTCCTCCTCCTACTCCTCCTACTCCTTCGGATAACCTTGGCACTGTTTTCAAACTCATCGATCCCAACTACCCGGACTAGAGTATCTCCTTCATCTTTCTTCTCTGCTCACAACGCAAATGCCTTCATCTTACCGATGACCCTCCTCCTCTAGACTCCGCTCTCTTGGATGATTGGGATGTTAATGATGCTCTTGTTCGCACTTGTCTGACCAACAACCTTTCTGATGAGTGCCTCCCCGTCATCTGTCATGATGAAACAGTCAAGGCTGCTTGGCTTCATCTTATCGCTCTCTACTCAAAGGGTGCTCAGACGTCTCACATCTATACTCTATATGCAAACCTATTTGCTCATCCCTCCATGTCTCCTACCACTGCTTACCAACAGTTCAGGCTCTCGGAGCCGAGGTTCTCCAGAATCTCCCCTTCTCTGCGGATCTGACTGAGCAACACAAGCACATCCAGGAGCTTCTGGTTGTGTGCTATCTTCTGTGACTTCCTGAGTCTTATGACATGATCTGTCAACAGATCCTTGCAAGCACCTCCTGCTACTTCTAAGCTCCCAATCTCTTGAAACACTTCTCAAGGGGATGACCTGGCCAGCCACAAAAATTACACGCTTCCTTGCTTAATTTCTTCGATGCAGGGCCAAATGCCCGAGAGCTTCCACCATCATTAGACTTTCTTTTGTCCTTCCTCGCCTGCAACCCACGATTCTTTACATTGTCAATAGCCCCGACTTTCAGTGCATCTTCTACTACTTTAACATAAATATCTGATCTATACGTGCTAAACAACTGCTGGATTTCGCTACGAAGTCCTCCCAAAAATCGCTTCACTCTACCTGCCTCAGAGGATACCAAGTCTAGAGAAAACCTGCTCAACTTACTGAATTCTATCTCGTACTCATTAACGATGAGCTGTCTCTATTTCAGTTGTAGAAAATTATTCATCAGACGGTCTTGCTCAACCAATGGCAGGAAATTCTTGAGCAACATCTCCTCGAAATATTCCGACAAACATCCCTCGGTGAGGCTCTCTTTATCTTAGGCCCACAAGCTCTTAGCAAAGTCCTTCAGCTGGTAAGTGGCAACCTTTACCTTCTGTCCAGCAGAAATTCTCGAATACGAAAAAATCTCTTCAATGTCAATAATCCAATCATCTAAAGCTATGAAATTGGCCCTCCCGTCGTAGGTATGATGTCCTAATTGCTGGAAGTGTGAAATGAAATTCATCTCCGGTGGCAATAGATCTGGAGGCACCAGAGGAGCAGGGGGAACATGTACAGTCTGACCCACTACAGGGTCCTGAACCCCAGGTTGCTGCCCTAAGGCGGCAGTCAACAACGATTGAATATGCGATTGTATTGCAACCATCTGCCTTGACAGATTCTCATTGCTCTGCCAAAACCCTACAATCACGGACTCACTTTACAAACCTAACGACTCACCCTTAGAATGGGGAGTCGACCTCATTGCAATACGCTTAGATGGCATTCCTAGTAATACAACGAACAACTCATCAAAACTTAACTTAATGCTAGAACTACTCAACTTAGTTCAGACCATACGTGTATAGATACCCGCTCTTGCTGCTGCCTTGCTCTGGGATTTTCAAAATTGATGTCATGCTTTAACTTATGATGATACACCATCATCCTACTGACTCATGTACATATAATATGAATGAATGAATTCTTATTCCTTTATTTTAAAACCATGTGTGTACGTGTGTCATCATGTAGACCTTAACTTGGCACATGTGCTTATGGTATGTTATGTTATACATGCAGAGCCATGCATTCTAATAAAGGCCTTAATGCATGTTATGTGCGGCATATACATGAAATATTATACATCTCATACTACATAATATCGCATGCAACAAAAAAAATAAAATCTAATGGACATCCATGTGATGATTGTTATGCATCCCTTACTATATAACAATCACATGTTGCTTCCTATGAGGATCCATATACGAACACATATTATGCATCCCATACTACATAATATGCCCCATATACTTCTTACCATGCTTATGGGTGTAGTGTTCATGCTTCATCCAAGATGTACTGATGACACATTGGTGCGTGTATGCCATGAGATAAGACAACTCAAAACTTTACCAGAGATAGCTGTTCAACCAACTTGTCAAACAAACCTCTCTCTGATACCAACTGTCACAACCCGCATTTTCTCAACATTTAATAATATATCAGAGTAAGAGAAAATACGCGCCGTTATAACATGTTGTGCAGGGGACAACTGCAGACGCTCAAGCAAGAACCTACTTCTAAGACTTTTTATGAAATTCTCAAGCTTGTTATGATGAAAATACAGTTTGAGTTTAAGTTTTAATGACCGTATCCCTCGGCTCAGTGAGTTAACTAGTCTGTTGGCGAAAATATACATATATGCAGTGAAAAATATTTGGTTTATTTTATTTGTTATCCTATATGAGTATGAAGATCTAATAGGACGATTCATGATATACACACTTCTAGATTTAATGTTAAAGTAGAGTGACATTTGATTTAAAGAGTTGTTATGAGTATGAGATAATAATATTGATCCTTTTATACTTTGAAAGTAACTAACATGCAACCTAGCATAAATCCTTCCCAGAGAGTAAGTGGGTACGACAAACAACAAGAAAATAGCATAGCAGCGAGCAAATATACTAACATTAACAATCACACACTATGGGCGTCAACAACCTGACACAAACACACAGAATAAAATGTATGTCTGAACTAAAATAAGAAAAACAGAACTACCCCACAGAGGTGAGGGAAGAACCACTTCTACTACTGTAGAACGCTTGAGGCCACCGGCTCTAGCTGCTTAGACAGCTACTGCTCCGGGCCAGAGGCATTTAAAAGAAAAGAATGTCTCAGCAAAAATAAATACAATTGGTAGCAAAGATCAAAATCAAATAGTTAGACACGTTAAGAGGGCTACCAACCCAACAGATTAGTTGTCAAACCACAACATTTAAATTAAAACACAGTAAGCAATGAATAATTCATAGGCGTTAAATATGTAAAGTTGCACCAAGTGCGATATAAAACTATGCTTCATTAACATCTGCAAGAGTAAGCTTACAGACATTTGCAGATAAATACAAAAGACTAATCAGTTAAAAAGCGTGAATCATTAACACTGGTGAAAGAAACACAGTACTGAGGCGGTGGCCACTTGTCCAACACAAACCATCAGACTGAACACCTCAAAAAGGCACTGTGGCGGTGGCCATATATCCAACACAAACCAACAGTCCATAAAAACCCACCAGGTGTATGATTCACAAGCCGACACTAAGGTGGTGGTCCTTTATCCACTACCAACCCAATACCACAAATAAACTTTTAAAAGTACAGATAACAAGAGAAAAACCCAAAACTCAGCATCAGATTTCCATAACGACGCAAGGAGAAGAAAAACAAAAAAAATTCTCTAAGGTATTCTCGATGAATTTACTAAGTTCACACCGATTAGTCGAAATCACTCATCAAATAGAAAGGTTACTCGACGAAATATTCTAAGTCCGCACATATTCGTCGAAAATACTCGACAAATTTCACTTGACTCCAAATCGAAACTCGACGAATTAACTAAATAAATTCAACTAATCCCCATGATACTTAGTAGTTTTAACTTAACGGAAATTCTAAGTACACACTGATTCGTCGAGAATACTCGACGAATTAGAAGGCACTCAGTTAATACACTAAAATCACTCGACGCACTCGACGCCAACACTTCACTCGACGCCTTTATGCTTCACTCTATGAATTGAAGGATACTCGATGAATTAGCTCAGTGAATGCAAAGACACTCGACGAATTAACTCAACGAATGAAAAGACACTCGACGAATTAACTCAACGAATTCCCTCGATGAATCACTCGATGAATTGGACATGGCCTCTCATGAACACTTGACGAATTCAGGACCGATTCTACATTACTCCGATTCAACAAACACTAATCCTACCCTATTCGTACATTTTATGAAGGAAGGGAAAGACACAATGAGAACAAAAGAACAAGCAAGAGGGGAGAAATCACCATTTGCCTCAAAATCTCACAAAAAATGGTCTCTCAAGCGCTCCGCTTCAAGATCGGCCACAAGAACTTCTTTCCTACGATCTCTGAAACTTTTCGGACAAGAACGAGGGTTATGAAAGAATTGGTTTCAAGATATTCTAAACAACTACAGGGGGGGGGTGAATAGGTTCAATTCTTTTTCTTACTTAGGCAGATAATTCTATCTAGTGCAGCAATGTATTCAACAGAAGGTATAACACATCATTCACATACACAACATTCACAGATTGTACACCAGTTTTATAGTGGTTCCCCAAATGATGGGTACATCCACTTTCCCCCTTCGCCTTTCTAGCAGTGTACTAGATTCGGCCCAACTTCCTTCCTTCTTCTCAGATCCGCAGATCTTACAGCTCAGAACCAAGAATGGTTCCTACAACTCAGAGTGAATCCACACTCATACAACTCAGGCACAAGCCCTACCTCAGCCTCTTCCACAGGCCTACAACTCAGAGTGATACCCCACTCTTAAAACTCAGGCAATATCCCTACCTCAGCCTCTTTCATAGGCCTACAACTCAGGGAACAGATTCCCCTACCTCGGGCACTCAACCCTACCTCAGCCTTTATAATTTAGGCTTATAACTCAGAGTGACACCACACTCCTACACTCAGATAAATTATAGATCCTACACGAATTAATGATGAAAAGTTGTTGATATCTTCAACCAGATTGAGAGAGAATTGGTTGAAGGCTTCTTGATCAGTTCTTGATAGAACTGATTTCTTAAGGATCAACTTGACTTAGCTTTCTTCAAAGCTTCTTGAATCTGAACACAGTAGGGTTGATCTTCTTGATGTTAGAGTTGATCTTCAATCAGCTTCCTTCAGAAATCAATCTGAATTCTTCAGGCAGACTGTTCAGAATCTGCCTTCACTGGATGAGAACTTCTCTCCTTATGTTTTTCTCTCTCTACAATTTGTTGACTGTTTCTTTCTCTTATTCTGGATTCTCAATCCTTCAGAGATTATAATTGATTGGCTTGATTAACTTCTCTCTGTTCTGTAAGTATTGTTCTTGAAGTTGTTGTTCACTTCCCTTTTTTCTTTCACTCCTTGATTATTAAGAGAGCATATCTATTCATAGGCTTCATCCATGGTAACCGGCTGTTCCGGTTCCAAACTGTCTTCTGACACCTCTGACAGATGTGACAGCAATGTCAGTTATGACAGCTATCAAGTCTTCACTTGTATTACTTCAGCCTTCATTGAACTTTGACTCAGCAGCAGAGAATGTCGACTGAATTCTTCATATGTGCCGACACACATAGTCCATGTGTCGACACAAGTCTTATTGTTGTCGACACAGCTTCTATGGAATGTGTCGACACAAGTTCTGCGTGTCGACAAAAACACTCCTTGTCTTAACAAAGTTGGTGTCGACAGAATTCTGGTGTGTGTCGACACAAGTTCTGTGTGTCGACAGAGTCGTTGTCAACAGAATTCTAGAATGTATCGACAGCTTCTCTGTGTGTCGACACAACTTCTGATGATGTCGACACAAGTCTAGCCCTTAGTGTCGACACACCGTTATTGCAGATTTTCTGTGTGTCAACACAAATTCTGGATGTCGACACAATCTGGCCCTTGGTGTCGACACAATGTTGTCGACAGATTTTCTGTGTGTCGACACAAATTCTAGATGCCGACATAATCTGGCCCATGGTGTCGACACAACGTTGTCGACAGATTTTCTATGTGTCAACACAAATTATGGATGTCGACCCAATCTGGCCCTTGGTGTCGACACAACCATTCCCAAGTGTTGGTACTTGTACTTAGAAAATTTTCCTTTCCATTTTCTTAACCTGCACATAATAACTCAACACAACATCAAATACAACTTGATGCATATCATTGAGTTAGGTGAGACTTCTCCAAATCTGGTACACATTTTCCAATGTACCCAATAATCTCCTCCTATTTGGAGAAGTTATAACCCTTAGTCAATGATATACATCACTTATAATAAAATTAACAATATGATGTATAAAAACATTCACTAACAGGGTAACAAATAAACAAAACAAGTAAATAATATTATCACAAAACATGATATAACAATAACAAGCATGAATTATTATTTTGTTTAAAACTTCACAATAGTTTGTTGACAATAGATTACATGGAGATTAAAACTGAAAATTACAATGTTTTATAATCTAGTCAATCTATCCTAAGGCTGATCAGGCTCCTTGATCACTATGCCTTTTCTAAACTGGATTTTTGCTTGTACTGGAGCTTTAGTATCTTCAGCTGGCTTCTTGTCTTTGAGATCCGTCTTTTTTAAGTTCTTCAGCCTTGACTCTTTGCCTTTCAAAATAGTGAAAAGGAAAGTATTTACTAGGTTCTACTGCTGTAGCAGGTATTCTCCCAGCCTTGTGATCCGTTTTGAACTGCTGAATAACATCTTGTCTTTGCAGATATTTATTCCACTCAACTTCAGAATACCACTTGCCTCTATCATGCATTTTGTCTTTGACAGCTTGCCAAGCAGTAAGTATTATATTCCTGGAGGTTGGACTCCATCTTTCAAAATCAGGCTTCAGTTCAGCCTGCTCTCTAAATCTTTTCTTTGAAAGTTGAGTTTCTTGGTCTTATTCAGTACTGCTTCTAACATTTCCACTTTCTCTAAGACAACATTCTTAGTAGCCTCTGGAGGGCTGTACATCTGATGAACCAAGTGTTGAATTTCCTCAAAGTTAGAAGGGGGATATATGATTTGAGCTACTTCCTGCCGACCCCCTTCATTTCCTGCAACTTGAATTCCTGACTCAGCTGTATTGTCATCATCACATAGGGGTGGATATCCCAGAGTTTCTCTAACAACATTCATTATCCATGGCTGCTCTTTGCTCATCCATTTTAATTTGCATAGCAACCAACAATGAACTGAAATCGACTATTGGTGCTGAGGGTTGTGAGGCTGTCTGTAAAGCTTTCTTATAATTTGAGCTTTTCTTCTTATAAACCATCAGTTTTCTCTTCTTTGCTTTTAAAGCTTCTCCATAATCATATTCAGAAGTACTTTCTAGATTCACAGTGTCCTTTGGACTTAAGGGCAGCTCCTTATCAGCTCTTGGCAACTCCCCCTGAGTTCCTGGCTCCCCCTGACTTCTTGGCACAACTTCCTCAGTTCTTACTTCTTATAAATCAGGGAATAATTCCTCAAGAGTAATTCTTGTTGCTGTTGAACTGGAGGAATATCTGTATCTTGAACATTTGATGGAATATCATCTAAGGCAGATATATCATCCATTGATATATTCTTTGCAGGGATGTTGTCATGATGTGTCTGTTCAACATCAGATAGAAGCACAGTTAATGTATCTGACTCAGTATCTAGTATAGTTTGATTAATATCATTTATTACCTCAAGAATTGTTTGAGTGACTGTTTCACTCTCTAAAGCAGCTTGCTCATTCTCAGGAGCACTTTCTGAAGGCAAGACTTCTTATTGAACCGGGGAAAGTACATTTGCTCCCCCTAGAGGAGGCACAACCTGAGCTTGATCCAGTGGGATGGTGCTTTCTGAAATAAACTACCCCTGCATCTGACTATCATCAACAGGCTTAGGAGCAGATGATTTCCTTGTAGATTCTTGGTGGTCTTGATCTGAACTGAAGATTACTTGTTCTTCTGAATCACTAGAAGATTTAGGCCTCCTTGGGGTTGTCTTTTTCTTTAGCAGTTGAGGTTCTTTCTATGGTGTAGAACCATCTTTTGTCAGAACTCTTTCCCACCTGGATAGTATTTTCCTATCCATCCTTCTCATGTGATTTATTCTAGATCCAGTGGCGTGGTTCAGCACTTCCGGAATAGTTATTGCCAAATACAAACTCAGAATTCTACCTAGATTAGGTTTTTTCAGGCTTTCCTTGATCTTATCAAAAATTTTTGCAGACCAGTTAGTTTTGATTCTGAAAATAATCTTGGTCATCAAGCTGAACATATATGTTGAGACCCTATTATGTCCACCTGGTTTGCAGAGAATTATCTTGCCCACAATCTCTGAGAGAAATTTTCCTTGTGAGTTCATTCCTTTCCTTTGCATTGATGATTCAATCTTAGTGGTGGAATCTAGGCCACACCATTGAAGTGCTTCTTTAGTCATTGAAGATGTAACTTCATCATCTTCCTGAGTCTTGGGCAATTGAAGTGTTTTTCTCAGTCGCTTTTGGGTAATTTTCACCTTGCAGCCTTGAATTGATGACTTAATCTTTAATCTAGTTGAAGCCAAGGTTGCTTTTGTATAGAACTCTAGAATTTCTGTCTTCCAGATCATGGTAGGTTCAGAGGCAAGATATTCTAAACCATTATCATGGATTAGGGTTATCACATCTCGAATCTCAGTCGCTGCACTGTCAAAGGCATTGCGAATTAACACATAACCTTCGTTGATGTTGGTCTCCAACTTTGGCGCCATTGATGACAAGAAATTTGAGGAGAAGAGAGATGAAGGTTTGTCGACTCATGGTTTGGGTCTCGAAAATGTTGAGAGCTTTGTCGACAAAATTGTTCTGTGACCTATTTATAGGTTTGTCAACACAGAAGGCCAAAAGGCGGGATAATTGATACTTAATGTGTCGACACTGTAGAGATTGTGTCGACACAGACTTCTAACGTCTCGACAGAGTCAGACAACACTATGTATCGACACAGTTTGTGATGTGTCGACACAGACTTCTTACTAGTCGACTCTAATATATGTGTGTCGACACAGACATCTGTATGTGTCGACACAACTATATAAAAGATAGAACTTATATGTGTCGACACCAATCTCTGAGTGTCGACACCACTATCTCAGCACTATTTTGTTGTGTCGACACAACTTACCTCAAGTGTCGACACAAACTACTATATGTCGATACAGATTTCCTTTTGTGTCGACATACACTACTATATGTCAACATTGACTGACTTAGCCAGAATTACTAAGTTATTCTAGGTTTAACATGCCTAATTCAATTTTGAAATAATTAAACTTAGTTTCATCTAGTGGTTTAGTAAACATGTCAGCAATTTGATTATTTGTGGTGATAAATTCCAAATAAATATCTTCTTTTTCAACATGCTCTCTAATGAAGTGAAATCTAATTTCTATATGCTTTGTTCTGCTATGTGATACAGGGTTTTTAGCAATAGAAATGACACTTGTAGAATCACAAAATAGTGGAGTTTTACATACCTTGAGACCATAGTCTTCAAGTTGATGTTGAATCCATAGAAGCTGAGCACAGCAGCTGCCTGCAGCAATATACTCAGACTCTGCAGTGGAAATTGCCACACTAGTCTGCTTCTTACTGCTCCATGATACTAGTCTACCACCTAGAAACTGACATGTGCCAGTAGTACTCTTTCTATCTTCTTTGCAACCTGCAAAGTCTGCATCTGAAATCCAGTCAGTAGAAAGTCTCTATTCTTAGGGTACCAAAGACCAAGATTAGGTGTGCCCTTAAGATATCTCAATATTCTTTTAACAGCAGTATAATGAGATTCTTTAGGGCTTGCTTGGTACCTAGCATAGACACATATAGCATACATAATGTCTGGTCTACTAGCAGTTAAGTATAGGAGGGAGCCAATTATCCCTCTATACAAAGACTCATCTATAGGTTTTCTTGCATCATCTTTGCCTAAAGGCATACTTGTCCCCATTGGAGTTCTTATGGTAGTGGATGACTCCATACCATATTTTTTAATTAACTCCTTGGTGAACTTAGACTGTGAGATGGACAAGCCCTCATCAGTCTATCTTACTTGGAGTCCCAAGAAGAATTTGAGCTCACCCATACTGCTCATCTCAAACTTCCCTTGCATAAGTTTTGCAAACTTCCTACAACGGTTGTTTTCTGTAGATCTAAAGATTATGTCATCAATATAAATCTGTACTAGGATCATCTTACCCTTTGAATCCCTAAGGAATAGAGTCTTGTCTACTTTTCCCCTGAAAATTTATTTTCAATGAGGAAAGCAGACAATGTTTCATACCAAGCCCTAGGGGCTTGTTTCAAACCATATAAGGCTTTCTTAAGTCTATAAACAAAATCAGGATAAAGTGGATCAACAAAACCTGAGGGCTGATGAACATAGACTTCTTCTTTCAAATTACCATTTAGGAAAGCTGACTTAACATCCATTTGGTATACTTTTAAACCTTGGAAAGCAACAAAGGCAAGGAATAGCCTTATTGCTTCCAACCTTGCCACTAGGGCAAAAGTCTGATCAAAGTCAATGCCCTCTTCCTGTCTATAACCTTTGGCAACCAGTCTTGCTTTGTTCTTCACTATTATCCCATTTTCATCCAGTTTGTTCCTATAGATCCACTTTGTCTCAATGATGTTATAATCCTTTGGTTTTGGAACCAGCTCCCATAATTTACACCTTTTGAATTGATTCAGCTCCTCCTGTATTGCATCAATCCAGTTGGAGTCTTGTATGGCTTCTTCAAATCTTTTTGGTTCCAACTGTGACAGGAAACTTGAGCAAAGCACTGTGTCCATGTGTTTGCTTCTGGTTTGTACACCATGTCTGGGATCACCAATGATTTGGTGTGCAGGATGATCCTTTAGATTCCTTATTGCTGGAGGCATTTTATCAGCAATTTGAACTTCTTCAATTTCTTCACCATTCTGAGCTTCATTGTCTTCAATGTCAGCTTGTGGACCTTGTACTCCCCCTGGACAACAACCATCATTTTCCACATCCTGCCTTGCAGTTTGATCTTCATTAATGGTCAGCATGTCCAACTTTTCTTTTAAACCTGTTGAGGTACAAGGATTGCTAGACAACTCACTGTTAATTAGCTCAGATTCATCAAACACTACATGGACTGATTCTTCTACAACTTGTGTAGTCAAGTTGTAGACCATATATGCCTTACTATTGTTGTTGTACCCAACAAATATCCCATCTTGGGATTTGGCAGCAAACTTAGTTAGGTGAGACATGCCAGTGTTAAGCACATAACACCTGCTACCAAAGATCCTAAAGTAGGATATGTTTGGTTTTCTGCCCTTCATAATCTCGTAGGGAGTCTTTTTGTGGTTCTTAGTTATAGATGCTCTATTTAAAACATGACAAGCAGTATTTACTACCTCAACCCAGAAATATTCTGGGAGTGAAGTGTCACTGAGTAGAGTTCTACCAGCCTCAATAAGAGTTCTATTCTTTCTTTCAGCAATTCCATTTTGCTGAGCTATTCTAGGTGAGGAGAATTCCTGATGAATCCTTAGTTCTTCACAAAACCTTATCATACACTCAGACTGAAATTCAGTTTTATGGTCACTTCTAATTTTGACCACAGAATTGTTAAATTCATTCTGAATTTGTTTAACAAAGTTATGAAAGATAGTAGGGGTTTCAGATTTCTGCCTCAAAAAGAAAACCCATGTATATCTAGAATAGTCATCTACTACCACAAAAGTATAGACTTTCCTCCCTAGACTATGAACTGGCATAAGACCAAATAGATCCATATGTAAGAGGTACAAACACCTCATAGAGTTTTTGGTATCAAAACTATGAAAAGAGGATTTGGTCTGCTTGCCTTTTTGACAAGCTGAGCATATACCCTCTTTTATGCACTTAAATTGAGGACCATTCCTCACTAACTCTAGACTATAGAACTGGCCTATAGTCTTATAGTTCAGATGAGCTAGCCTCTTGTGCCACTGGACACACTGAGATGCTTTCTCATCTGCAACTAAACATATATGAGAGTTCATGTTTTCATAATCAAAATTTAAACAATAAACATTCCCTTTTCTATAACCAAACAAGATCACCTTCTGATCACTTGCCTTTTGATCTGACACCCATTATTAATAAATGAAATGTCATACCCAAGATCACTCAGCTGACTTATGCTTATCAAGTTATGTTTCAAACCTTTTACATAAGCTACTTGAGTGATTGTTATAGAACTGGAAGAAATATCACCAAACCCTTTGATGACCCCTTTTCTGATCCACCAAAGATCACTTTGGGTCCATTCTCTATGGGAGTATAGTCGTTTAACATTCTTCTTGTTCCAGTCATGTGCCTGGAACATCCACTGTCCAAATACCATATAGGGGTATGACAACTTGGACCCACCTGGAGCAAATAAAATTAATTTACCTTAGAACCCCAATGTTTATTGGGTTCTAGGTTCAAGTTAGATTAAAACTTAATATTCTTACCAGCAGCCTTCCTCACAGGTAAGCTTGGCATTGTTCCTGACACTGGTGTTGTGCCAGCAATCCATGGCATAATGCCATATCTTACCACAGCACCAACAATTATATCTATTATACCTCTTTTTAGGTACAGTTTTAATGGCATTGCTGTCAGCTGTTCTTAACACTGTTGGTACAGTAGTTATTTGCTTGAGTGCTGGAGCTACACCCTTATCATTCAGAATTTCAGGCTTACCAGAACCATATATGATATCATGATCATATTTATTAGTTGGCTGCCATACATTTCTGAAGCAAATAGGGGGTTTGAAGGCTATAGGCTGTACTGGGGCTTTGCCTTTTCTTTTGGAATTGGAAGCCCTTGCATTTCCCTCAAAGCCCAATCCAGTCTTACCCTTTTTAGGAATAAAGTCATCAATTAAAGGTAAAACTAATTTTGGCTTAGAGAACTTAGCCACCAGATCCTTTTCCCTCTGAAGTTTGACTTCCAAACTTTTGATTTGATCATTCTTGAATGTAATAGTACCCATCAGAATAACAGTTATGTTTTTCAGTTTGGCTACTTCATTCATCTTTAGATCCAGCAATTTTTCTGAATCTAATACATCCTGATTAAGATCAGCAATTTCCTTGGCCTGTGCCTGATTAAGGATTCTGCTTTTCTTAAGTGCTTGCAACAGGTCACCATATTCATCAATAAGTTGATCAACATCTCCTTCAGATTCAGATTCATCTACACCTCTTGATACAGATGCTTTTGATTCTGAACCAGTATAGTAATCAGAATCTATTGAAGAATTGTTTACCTTAATAGGTCCAGGCTGATCCTGGCATTGATCTTCTTCTGTCAAGGCCATCAGCCCTTTACAACAAGGTTCTTCAATTCCATTTACTGAATCCAGCCACTTCAAGAATTCAGCCTCTTCTATATCCTCTTCAGTTGCCAACAGTCCTATATATGCTTCAGCTTCAGCTTCAGCCTCAGAATCTGATGATGAAGAATCTGACCAACTTTTTTGCTTCTTTGCAATAAGGGATTTCTCCTTCTTGCCCTTGTTTTCCAGTTTATTCTTATCACTGGATTCTTTCCTTTTGTCAAGACAATCAGCTACCACATGTCCTAGCCTGTTACAGCAATATCAAACGATCTTAGTTGAAGATAATTTACTAGGTTTAGAGCTATACCTGTCCTTCCTAGAGGATTTCTTTTTCTGATAGTAATCATACTTGGATTTTGAGGATGATGGATTGGATTTCCACTGTTTCTTCTTCAAAACCTTTGAAATTGTCTTGAGAAAGCTGCTAAGTCTTCATCAGAATTTGAACTATCTGATGTGTGACTGTTAGAACTTTCTGAAACAACTTCTGCATTTTTCCTAGGTGGTGATGGAGATATCCTCCTATCCTTTCTTATGGCTTTAGTCTTGAAAGCCACTGACTTATCTCTGTAATCAGTTTTATTACTTTTCTCCTCCTCTTTTCTGACCATCAGCTGCATTTCATAAGAAAGCAGTTTGCCAAATAATGTTGGAGGAGAAATTTCTGCTAGTATGGCCACTTCCCTAATGGTACATATCTTTGTGTCCCAGTCTTTAGTCAATGATCTCAGAAACTTGTCATTTAAATCATATGTGCTGAATACTCTTCCATATGACTTCAGTTCATTAACTATTCTGAAGAATTTCTTGTAACATTCAGTTATACTGCCTGTTTTAGATTGTCTTAAACTTTCATACTCCTGATTCAACATAGACTTTCCATCTTCTCTCACCTCTTCTGAACCCTCCATGTAGACAATAAGGGTGTCCTACATTTCCTTGGAGGTCTTGCAGTGAATCAAATTTTGGAATGTGGAATCATCTATGGCACTGACTATTATATTCTGTGCTCTCTTATCCATTGTAGCCAAGATGATCTCATCCTTTGTCATTTCAGAATATTCCTTTGGTGTCCTGAGATTTGCATCAAGAACTGAGACTTTCATTGGAATGAATGGTCCTTCTTTGACTGTCATGTAGATTCTAGGATCTGAAGCTTCCATAAACAATCTAACTCTTTCTTTACATATGCCAAAAATCTCTTTCCTGCATATGGGTAACTTCATGAAACCAAACTCTTTATGATTCTCTATGGAACCCATTTTGCCTAATAGATTTCTGCCTTGGAGATCAACTCAGACTGTTAGTTCTATTCTTTGAGTAACCTCCCTCTGATACCACTTGAAAGAATTGGTTTCAAGATGTTCTAAACACCTAGAGGGGGGTGAATAGGTTCAATTCTTTTTCTTACTTAGACAGATAATTCTATCTAGTGTAGCAATGTATTCAGCAGAAGGTATAACACATCATTCACATACACAACATTCACAGATTGCACACCAGTTTTATAGTGGTTCCCCAAATGATGGGTACATCCAATTTCCCCCTTTGCCTATCTAGCAGTGTACTAAATTCGGCCTAACTTCCTTCCTTCTTCTCAGATCCGCAGATCTTACAGCTCAAAACCAAGAATGGTTCCTACAACTCAGAGTGAAACCACACTCCTACAACTCAGGCAACATCCCTACCTCAGCCTCTTTCACAGGCCTACAACTCAGGAAACCGATTCCCCTACCTCAGGCACTCAGCCCTACCTCAGCCTTTATAATTTAGGCTTACAACTCAGAGTGACACCCCAATCCTACACTCAGATCTATTACAGATCCTACAAGAATTAATGATGAAAAGTTGTTGATATCTTCAACCAGATTGAGAGAGAATTGGTTGAAGGCTTCTTGATCAGTTCATGATAGAACTGTTTTCTTAAGTATCAACCTAACTTAGCTTTCTTCAAAGCTTCTTTAATCTGAACACAGTAAGGTTGATCTTCTTGATGTTGGAGTTGATCTTCAATCAGCTTCCTTCAGAAATCAATCTGAATTCTTCAGGCAGACTGTTCAGAATCTGCCTTCACTGGATGAGAACTTTTCTCCTTCTGTTTTTCTCCTTTTGTTTTTCTCTCTACTATAAGTGTTGTTCTTGAAGTTGTTGTTCACTTCCCTTTTTTTCTTCACTCCTTGATTGTTGAGAGAGCATATCTATTTATAGGCTTCATCCACGGTAACCGGCTGTTCCGGTTCCAAACTATCTTCTGACACCACTGACAGATGTGACAATAATGTCAGTTATGACAACTATTAAGTCTTCACTTGTATAACTTCAGCCTTCATTGAACTTTAACTCAACAGCAGAGAATGTCGACTGAATTCCTCATATGTGTCGACACACATAGTCCATGTATCGACACAAGTCTTGTTGTTGTCGACACAACTTCTGTGGAATGTGTCGACACAAGTTCTGTGTGTCGACACAAACATTCCTTGTCTTGACAAAGTTGATGTCGACAGAATTCTGGTGTGTGTCGACAGCTTCTCTGTGTGTCCACACAGCTTTTGATGATGTCGACACAAGTCTAGCCCTTAGTGTAGACACATCGTTATCGACAGATTTTCTGTGTGTCGACACAAATTCTGGATGTCGACACAATCTGGCCCTTGGTGTCGACACAACGTTGTCGACAGATTTTCTGTGTGTCGACACAAATTCTAGATGTCTACACAATCTGACCCTTGGTGTCGACACAGCGTTGTCGACAGATTTTCTGTGTGTCGACACAAATTCTGGATGTCGACACAATCTAGCCCTTGGTGTCGACACAGCCATTCCCAAGTGTCGACACTTGTACTTAGAAAATTTTCCTTTCCATTTTATTAACCTGCACATAATAACTCAACACAACATCAAATACAACTTTATGCATATCATTGAGTTAGGTGAGGCTTCTCCAAATCTGGTACACATTTTCCAATGTACCCAACAAGTTAGGATAAGAATCCTAACACCAAAAATTCACGAAATCCAAAAATACTTACCGTACCCTCGAAGAGCTCGGCGAAGGCTTTTCGAATATAAGCTTCGTAAAGGATTTCACCCACCAGAGTTCCCGATACGACGACCGGAAGCTTCACGGAGAAGGAGATGCTGATTCATCTTTCCACACTCAAGACCGAAGTCGGGGAAGATGAGATTAGGGTTTTCTCTTTTCTTTTGTAAGTATATATATAATATTATTTTATTAATATCGTGACTAGGAAAACTCAAACGAGAGAGCAACCAAACCACCTCGGTTTTCGATAGAATTCGCATGAAAGCTAAATGTCGGTGCTACGAATCCAATGACGAAGTCGAAATCAGGATCTATTAAACTAAACTTAGGTTAAAATTTCCTGGATTTAAAACAATAATAATCCTTATAAAATTCACCGTGACTCCAATTAAGCCCGAATCGCAACGAAACTTCACAAGCACGTTTAAAATGAACCACTTAAAATTTTTCAAGTCAAGAACTCTAATTCCGAAGAGTCTAAAAACTACCCGACTTGCCCCAACGAGCAAAATCACGCATTAACGTCGGCGCGCCGTTAACTATGCATCCACGTAATGCCCTATGTCATTATTATGCCACTAAAGAGATCAAAATAATAATTAAAAAAATTCAGGGGCGTTATAATGACCTCAAGAGAATTTTATCGATAGGCTTCTGCTCAGCTTAGGTGAGTTCTTTATCATGCTCCATGACTAATGGAGTAGTAATCGCCTGACTTTACTTTCATTCCACTGTCAGCATCCATCTGATTAGTTGATTTTGGTAGTAGTATAAATCACCTAGAGGGGGAGGGGGGTGAATAGGTGGTCTTTCAACTTAGTTGGTTTCTACTTAATTTTAGCAATTATAAAGTACACAATCAACAAACACACAAAAGTTTGTAGTGGTTCCCCATATTATGGGTATATCCACTTACCCCCACCGCTTATCTAGTAGTTTGCTAGTCTCGGCTACACCTCCAAAACTCGACTCCTTGGAGCTTACAACACAGATTCCTTAGGACTCTCAGGTTTACTTCCATATGTTACCTTAAACTGATCAAGAAGTCCTACCTCAGATTGATCAAGAAGTCCTACCTCATGCTTAAAAGCCCTACAACTCAGAGTCCTCTAACTCATGCTGCTCAGTGACCCAGTTGGTCTACTACCTCAAATCTCCATAGAAATCCTACACTTAGGCCTACCTAGAAGCCCTACAACTCAGACTGGGAGGTCAACCCTACTCTCAGATCTCCTACAAGATCCTATAAATAAATTTGAATTATTGTATAAATTACAATAGAAAACCTAACTAAATAGACCTTGGTTTTTCTGAATTTTCTGTTATTCTTGCAGTGAAAGTAAGTAACTAGAGGAAGCCCCTAAAAAGAGATTGTCTTCAGGGAGAATGAATTTAGGGCTTCTCCTGCTTTGATATTCTTCTTTAACAGGAAGATCTCACTGGAGTTTGAAGCATAACTCCTTCTTTGCTCTTCTGAGAATATTCAGGTAGAATTAGCTCGCTTCAAGTGTGCCGTTTATGATTTAGAATCTTTCTATTTGTGAGCAGGGATGCAACAGGTTGAAGAGCACTGTTACATTGCCATAACTTGTTATTTTATACCCCTTGGCCTTCATCAATGGCCTCAGGAAGTGCCTTGTCAAAGGTATGGACAAGAATAGAATATTTTATCCATTCTTTATCCGCCGGCGCCAATTTTAAATCTCGCCAATCTGTACGGGCTTAACGGTAATATTTATTCCCGTCTTTACGATATCATTGAGCAAACTCTTCATTCTCAACGATATTGACCTGGGCACTGAGAATTGCTCTATCTCATCTTCTCCATGATATCTACTTGAGATGCTCCCCGATCTCAACGATACTGTGGAGAACCATATACCAATCTCAACGGTATGGTTGAGAACCATACAAACTTGTTTAGCTCTCCTCTGGGCCATGAATTCTTCATATAACATAATCCCTTCTCTCTTCCTTCTCTTTAAAAGTTGTACATCCCGTGCAACTCTTTCCTGGGCAGGAAAATCAAAATCTGAAGGTCTATTTTTGTCCAGTAGGGGTAGGTTAAGAGCAATCCTTGTGCCTTGAAGGACCCTTTGGGCTTGCTCAACATTGATCTTCTCCCCCTTTCTGGCTTCTTCAACAATTTTTTTCTCTAGATGAGAGGTGTTTGTCACAAACCTATTAGACAAAGTTTGAAAGATGTTCTCATTATCTTCCAAAAGAACATCTCTTGATTCTTCAGCTAGCTGCATGACAGGAAGTTGAGTTTGATACATATAGTCCTCAACGTGCTCCACACCTTGTATAATAACCTTATCGGTTTAGCTAATGTAAATATTTATACTAGTTATATCTTATGTAGTCAGCCTCAGGCTATCATCCATAAATCTGAGAATGTTGACATTTTGTTTGACAGAGCTGGCAGCTAAGTCAAACCACTTAGTGATCTCTTTATTAAGGTGAGAAGTGTCATCCTTTAGGAAATCCAAATCTTCCATTATCTCACCTTTAACTTTCTGAACCTCTGATAAGAACACATGACATCGAGAGTCATGATGATATTACTGAAGAACGCCTTTATCAGAACATTTTTGCTCCGCACTTTGGACAGTTAGCAATAATCTTTCTGCGGACATCCAAAAATTTGTTTCATGTAGCTTGACAAGGAAATTTTGAGTCATGGATACAGGACCCTTTATATGTAAGACCTATTGCCCATGCAATTTGGGATCCTCATTTTGGTCAACCTGCTGTATAAGCCTTTACTAGAGGAGGTGCTATCGGTCCAGTGAATATCGCTTATTCTGGTGTTTATCAGTGGTGGTATACAATCAGATTACGCACTAATGGGGATCTTTATACTGGAGCTCTTTTTCTATTATTTATTTCTGCTATATCTTTAATAACGGGTTGGTTACACCTACAACCAAAATGGAAACCGAGCGTTTCGTGGTTCAAAAATGCCGAATCTCATCTCAATCATCATTTGTCAAGACTTTTCAGAGTCAGTTCCTTGGCTTGGACATGACATTTAGTTTATGTCACTATCCCTAGATCGAGGGGAGAGTACGACAGATGGAATAATTTCTTAGACGTATTGCCCTATCCCCAAGGGTTGGGACCCATATTTATGGATAAATGGAATCTTTATGCTCAAAACCCTGATTCCAGTAGTCATTTATTTGGTACTTCCCAAGGGGCAGGAGCTGCCATTCTAACTCTTTTTGGGGGATTTCATCCTCAAACGCAAAGTTTATGGCTAACCGATATTGCTCATCATCATTTAGCTATTGCATTCCTTTTTCTCGTTGCTGGTCAACTTCAATAAAGATGAAGGCTTATCTAGCATTGCTTTAATTGAGGATAGGATTGATCTTTCAGGAATACTTGTTGATGGTTTGGAGCGGTGTTGAAATTGAGAACTCAGTCTCTGTGGATTTCACCCTTGGGGAAGGGGTGATCGTACACTTACTTCTCTCTCGCGAGCCGAACGACTAAGGAAAAGGAACAAGGAACAAATCCAAGGGCTCGGCGTGGAGGACCCACCACACACCTCGAAGATCTTAAAGCGCTTCCCCTCCCTAGCCAAATGCCGAACTAAGGAAACCTCAGAAAGTGCAAGAAGACTGGGGCATAAGTAAGCATGCCTTTTGAGGTAGCCCCTTTGTTCTATTTATAGATTTTTGAAAATGGTATGCCAACAACCAATCTCCTCCATTCTAAACAGCTATACACAGTCCAAATTGGTCTGCCAACAACTTAACTCCACTGTTATGAATGGAAAAATGCAGTCCTCTGAGGGAATCCAAGTAATTTTTCCTTTGGAACCTACTAGACGACTGATATGTGAGAACACCACTCGGCTGAAGGGGTGAATGCTGGTAACACAACACATTCACCACCTTGAAGCTCTATGGGGGGCGAGTGCTTGGCTGGGCGGCCACTCGCCTAACTTGGTGAGAACTGGTCTCGTGTGCACGCTGTGGCGCGAGATCCTTAGGCGAGTGCTAGATGAAGATTGCACTCGCCGAAGGGTCAAACCACCTCTTGCAGGGCTGCGCGAATGACCCTATTTAGGACTTGGGCAAGTGCAGGCCAAACTGCCTTTCTCACGCATCTGATGGGGTCCACTCATCGAATATGGGGTGTACACAATCCCCGCTCTGTGCGAGCTTTAATAAAGCTCGGAAAGAATCATCCAACCCCACATATTGGATGAGTGGATGCTGACATGGAAGAGAATCTTCTGTGGGCCCCTCCATGACCATATAAATATCCAGGTAGTGGCAAATGATCCATGTCTTAATCCTCTATCGCTGCTCTCGCCTCTAATCACGATGTTGCTTTCTAAGGAATCTCTAGACCGCCTACGTGCTGTCCAAGATAAGAACAAAACCTTGATGGGCTCACTCACCACCTAGATCTCTCAAAGAGAACCCGGGTCATCCTTGAAGATGAAAAAAGCTAAAGTGGTCCGGCGCGACCCAGCCAAGGATGAGTTGACCTCTCAAAATCTTTCCCTACCCAAGACATCCTTGGTATTTGTATTCTCTTAGCACTACTCATCCC
Organism: Platanthera guangdongensis; assembly: GCA_039583875.1. Classification (NCBI taxonomy): domain Eukaryota; kingdom Viridiplantae; phylum Streptophyta; class Magnoliopsida; order Asparagales; family Orchidaceae; genus Platanthera; species Platanthera guangdongensis. Next base: position 54,950,803 of record CM077153.1, on the reverse strand, counting down.
TTTTCGTTGTGCGGGGCACGAGGGGCACCCCATACACTGTCACTCTTTAATTATATAAAAATATATATTACAAAATATTTATAATTAAAAATACAAAAATATAATTGAAAAAAAACACATGATAAAAAAATACTAAGAACCGCGGGGGTAAGAGAAAATATGCGCCGTGATGTCACGCCGTGTAGGGAACAACTGCAGATGCTCAGACAAGAACCTACTCCTAAGAATTTTTATGAAATTCTCAAGTTTGTTATGATGAAAATGTAATTTGAGTTTAAGTTTTATTGACCGTTTCCCTCGGCTTAGTGAATCAACTATTCCACGAGTGAAAATATACATATACGCAGCGGAATATGCTTGGTTTATTTCATTTATTATCCTATATGAGTATGAAGATCAAATAGGACGATTCATGATATGCACACTTCTAGATTTAATATAAGTATTAAAAGAGCTTTCACATTCGTTAAAGTACAGTGACATTTGATTTAAAGAGATGCTATGAGTACGAGATAATAATATTGATTCTTTTATTATTTGAAAGTAATTAACATGTAACCTAACATAAATCATTCACAGAGAGCAAGTAAGTAAGACAAACAGCAAGAAATAGCATAGCAGCTAGCAAATATACTAACATCAACAATAACACCGGTGAAAAAAACACAGTACTGAGGCGGTGGCCACTTGTCCTACACAAACCATCAGACCAAACAAATCAAAAAGGCATTGTGACGGTTGTCATCTATCCAACACAAACCAACAGTCCATAAAAACCTACCGGGTGCAATGATTCACAAGACGAAACTGAGCTAGTGGTCCTTTATCCATTACCAATCCAAGACCACAAATAAACTTCCAAAAGTAATGATAACAAAAGAAAAACCCAAAACTTAGCATTAGATTTTCACAACGACGCAAGAGGAAGAAAAACAAAAAAGTGCTTTAAAGTATACTCGACGAATTTACTAAGTTTACACAGATTCGTCGAAATCACTCGTCGAATAGGAAGGTTACTTGACAAAATATTCAAAGTCCGCACAGATTTGTCGAGAATACTCAACAAATTTCACTTGAATACAAATCGAAACTCGACAAATTAACTTAACGAAATCAACTAATACCCATGATACTCAACAATTTTAACTTAATGAAAAATTCTAAGTACACACCGATTCTTCAAGAATACTCGACGAATTGGAAGACACTCGACGAATACACTAAAATCACTCGACACCTTTCTGCTTCACTCGACGAATTGAAGGATACTCGACGAATTAGCTCACCGAACGCAAGGACACTCGACGAATTAACTCAACGAATGCAAAGACACTCGATGAATTAACTCAACAAATTTCCTCGACAAATCAGTCGACGAATTGGACTTGGCCTCTCATGAACACTCGACGAATTCACTTGGACCGATTCCTACATTACTCCGATTCGACGAACACTAACCCTACCCTATTCGTACATTATATGAAGGAAGGGAAAGAGACAATGAGAACGAAAGAACAAGCAAGAGGGGAGAAATCACCACTTGCCTCAAAATCTTCCCCAAACGGCCTCTCAAGCGCTCCGCTTCATGGATCAGCAGCAAGAACTCCTCGCCTACGATCTCTGAAACTTTTCGGACAAGAAGGAGAGTTATGCTAAGAATTCTAACTCCAAAAATTCACGAAATCCAAAAATACTTACCGTACCCTGGAAGCGCTCGGCTGGGGCTTTCCGGATCTAAGCTCGGTCAAGGATTTCGCCCACCGGGGTTCCCAATACGACGACCGGAAGCTTCACGGAGAAGGAGACGCCAATTCGTCTTTTCTCACCTAGGACCGAAGTCGGAGAAGATGAGATTTGGGTTTCTCTCTTTTCTTTTATAAGTATATATATTTATATATAATATATATATAATATTATTTTAGTAACATCATGACTAGGAAAACTCAAACGACGAGAGCAACCAAATCGCCTCGGTTTTCGATGAAATTCACACCAAAGCTAAATGTTGGTGCTTCGAATCCAACGACAAAGTCAAAATCAAGATCCTACAAACCAAACTCGGGCTAAAATTTCCCGAAGTTAAAACAACAATAATCCTTATAAAATTCACATAGACTCCAATTAAGCTCAGATCGCAACGAAACTTCACGAGCACGCTTAAAATTAACCACTTAAATTTTCTCAAGTCAAAAAACTCTAATTCCAATGAGTCTAAAAAATGGCCGACTCGCCCCAACAAGCAAAATCACGTACTAATGCTGACGCACCATTAACTATGCGTCAACGTAACGCTCTACGTCATTATTACGCCACTAAAGAGATCAAAATGATAATTAAAAAAATTTAGGGGCATTACAACCACTCTCCCTAAAAAGAAATTTCGTCCCGAAACTTGATACGTAAATCGAATCCGAAACAGAAAAGAAATAACCAAAGGCTACTAGATAGAAACACTTACCAAGGGAAACTAAGAGAATATGTGAGGATGAGACTCTCTCATAGCTGATTCCAACTCCCAAGTCACGCTTTCGATTTCCTGGTTTCGCCAAAGAATCTTGAACATAGGAATCGTCTACCTCCGCAACACCCGATCCTAAGTCTCCAGAATATGTACAGGCTCTTCGACATAGGAAAGATTAGACTGCAACTAGGGAATTGAGTCAAGGATATATCGGCCACTAAGTACACACTTTCGCAATTGGCTCACATAAAACACATCGTGAACACCAGAGAAAGTAGCAAGCAAATCCAGCCTATAAGCGGACACTCCGATGTGCTCAATAACCTGGAAAGGTCCCAGATACATTGGATCCAACTTGTGGTTCCTTTCAAATCTCTTAACACCGGGCATTAGAGAAACCTTCAGAAAAACCATGTTCCTAACTACGAATTCTAGATCAAACCTTTGTGAATTTGCATACTTTTCATAACATTCCTTAACCACACGATGCTTTTCAAGAATATGCATTACAAAAATAACTGTTATTATAAGCAAACTCCATCAGTTCAAGACTATAGTCTCAGGATCCACCATGGTCCAGGATATAACATCTGATCATATCGTCCAAAACCTGATTAACTCTCTTCGTCTGACCATTGGTACGCAGATGATAAGCAGTTTAATACCTGAGGTTAATGCCCAACCCTTCTTGCAAACCTTGCCAGAAACGCGACATAAATCTGGAGGCTCGATCTGACACAATACATACTGGCACTCCATGCAGTCTAATGACTTCATCCAACTATAATTCTATTATCTTCTTCATGGAATAGCCAATCTTAAAAGGCACAAAGTGATCACACTTTGTCAATCTATAAACTATGACACACATAGAATCATGCCCTCAGGGAGATCTCGACAAACTGGTAATAAAATCCATAGAAATGCTTTCTCACTTCCAACTTGGAATATCCAAAGGTAACAGCTTTCCACCAGACCTTTTATGATCTGCCTTAACATGCTTACAGGTGAAGCACTCAGACACGAACTTAGTTATATCACTCTTCATCCCATACCACCAAACGATCTGCTTCAGATCTCTATACAACTTTGTAGAGCCAGGGTGGTAGGCAACACTAGAACCATGCACTTCATTACATATCTTTATTCGGATATCCTCAACAGTGGGAATACAATATCTGCCATGGTCTTTAAGGTACCAATATCATTAATTGAAAAGTCTGGTAACTCCCCTTTTTCATTTTAACCCGGATATACTGCAAATCAGGATCGTCCTTCTGATGTAGCCTTATAAGCATAATCTATGAAGGCTCTGCCACTTCCAAGCTACTTGGCAAGTCGCTACTCCCAACAGTTATGTTCATTAATAAGAACTCCTCCACTAAGGATTGCACTGACAGGTTAAAGATTTGTGTAGTTTTCCTACTCAAGGAGTCAGCTACCACGTTAGCTTTTCCTAGATGATAAAGGATATTGACCTCATAATATGCAATATACTCCTACCATCTACGCTGGCGCAAATTTAGCTCCTTTTGAGTGAAAATGTATTTCAAGCTCTTATGGTCTGTATAAATCTTGCACAATGCGCCATACAATAAATATCTCCAAAGCTTCATGACATAAATCACTACCACAGACTCCAAATCTTGCGTAGGATAATTCTTTTCATGAACCTTCAATTGTCTTGACCCACACACAATCACCTTTCCCTATTGCATTAAGACACATCTAAGACCGACGCGCGATGAATACACATAAACATTATACTCCACTCCTTCGGTAGGTAAGGTCATTACCAGAGCAGTGCACACTCTCTTTTACAATTCCTGAAAGGCTCCTTCGCACTCATCGCCCCACATAAATGCTGCGTTCATCCGTGTAAGCTTAGTCAGAGGTGCAAACAAAACGGAGAATCCTTCTACAAACCTTATATAATAGCATGCCAATTCTAGGAAGCTTCTTATCTCCTTAGGTATGGTAAGTATCTTCCAATCCATCACAAAAAAATTCTCTTCTGTGTCAACAGAGATTCCATCTTTATTCACAACATGACCCAAAAAGGACACAAGAGGAAGCAAAAACTCGCACTTACTCAACTTCGCATACAACTTATGCTCTCTTAAAGTAGACAAAATTAGGTGCAAATGCTGATCATGCTCCTCAGCACTCAGGGAATACACAAGAACGTCATCAATGAACATGACTACGAAATAATCTAAGAAATCTTTAAACACTCTATTCATCATGTCCATAAAAGCAGAGGGTGCATTTGTTAGTCCAAAGGACATCACCAAGAACTCAAAATGTCCATGCCGAGAATGAAAAGCGGTCCATGGAACATCCGACTCACAGAATCTTAGCTGATGGTAGCCAGAGCAAAGATCGATCTTCAAAAACACCGTACTACCATGCAACTGATCAAATAAATCGTCTATCCGCTGCAAGGGATACCTGTTCTTGATGGTTACCTTATTCAATTTCATATAATCTATGCACAACCTCATAGAACCATCCTTCTTTTTCACAAACAAGATGGGAGCACCCCAAGACAAAGAACTTGGCCTAATAAAACCACATTGCAGCAACTCATCTAGATGGGTACGCAACTCTTCCAACTCATGTAGGGCCATACAATACTGTGCCTTAGCAATAGGGAGAGTACCCGACTCAAGATCAATGACGAATTACACATCTCTCTCAGGCGGAAGGCCAGGAAGACTAACTGGGAAAACATCGGGGAACTCTCGCACCACATGAATATCCTCGATGTGCGGCAAACTACTAACAATTTCCAAAATAAAAACCATGTAAGCAAAATAACCAGAATCTAAGTGTTTTCGAGCACATACCGCAAATATAATCTGGGAATCCTGGTGAGAAAAACCATACACACTCATGAGGTGGTCGTTGTCTGCCTTGAAGTCGAGATGCTTTAACTTGTATTGGAAAACAATATCTTATCGGGACAACCAGTCCATGCCCAAAATCACATCGAAGTCTTCAAGGTCTAGAACCTTCAAATCGGCAAAAGCTAGGAAGTCACCTAAAAGAATAGAATAACTCTAGATTCCATGGTCCGACACTACCGAGTCACTAGAGAGAAACTTAACATGAAACATATCGCTAACTTGATCCAGAGTCAGACGATAATGTTCTACGAAAGTCCTAGCCACGAACGAGTGGGTAGCACCATAATCGAAAAGTACGTGTGCCCAACGATTCTTTACCTTAAACTCCCATATAAAATCTGTTGATGTATGGTGACCGGGCGGTCTGACGGTCTGCCCCTAGCGGCTTGGAGACCGGCCGGTCTGGCTGTCTGCCCTTGGCGGCTTGGAGACCACGCGGTCTGGCGGTTTCACTCCAGCGATTTGCTAGCCTGTTGTTGCTGATTGGTGACCGGGCAGTCTGGCGGCTTGACACAGGCAACTTGAAGATAATGTCAGGTTGTCTTCTCTTCATTATGGTTGCCGGGCGGTAAGTCTAACCGCGCGGCTTGTGCGGCTTGTATAGTTGCTTGTTCCTGTAATTATTAATCCTATATTGCTTATTTGTAATCTCTCCTCTCTCTTCCATTCTATAAAAGGGAGGCCATACCTTTGTAATAATTACATTTTTTGGATAATAAAATTCTGTTAGTCCAAATTTTCGGTCTACGTTTTCTTATTCGCACATGATATCAGAGGACTCGATCTTTTCCACCTGATTTTGTGAGCTTCATCTATCCGCGCGACCTGTCTTCTCGCGACTTGTCTTCACGGCTTACTCCTTCTTCCCGCGACCTGCCTTCGCGGCTTGTTTCTCCCTCCTATTTGCGCCCTGTTCGTGCAGTTTCTTTCTTATCCTTGTCATTACCCTTTGTGTGCGCGACCTCTCCGATTGCCCTTTCTTCTCGCCGCGACCTGCTCTTAAGTCGTCGTGACCTATTTTTCTCGCTACAACCTGTTCCTAGTCATCGTGCCCTCCTCTGCTCGCCGAGGCTTATTATTCTCTCCGCGGCTTGTTTTTCTCACCGCGACCTGTTTATCTAGCTGCGCCCTGCTCTTAGTCGCCACGACCTAACCTTCTTGTCGTGACTTGTTCTTCTCATTGCTTTCTGCTCTCTTCTATGGCTCCCTCCGATACCTCTACCACTACTACTCCCGTCACCACTCCTCCTCCTCCTCCTACTCCTCCTACTCCTTCGGGTAACCTTGGCACCGTTTCCAAACTCATCGATCCCAACTACCCAGACTAGAGTGTCTCCTTCACCTTTCTTCTCTACTCACAATGCAAATGCCTTCATCTTATCGATGACCCTCTTCCTCTAGACTCCTCTCTCTTTGATGATTGGGACGTTAGTGATGCTCTTGTTCGCACTTGGCTGGCCAACAACCTTTCTGATGAGTGTCTCCCCGTCATCTATCATGATGAAACGGTCAAGGCTGCTTGACTTCATCTTATCGCTCTCTACTCAAAGGGGGCTCAGACGTCTCACATCTATACTCTGTATGCAAACCTATTTGCTCATCCCTCCATGTCTCCTACCACTGCTTAACAACAGTTCAGTCTCTGGGAGCCGAGGTTCTCTAGAATCTCCCCTTCTCTGCGGATCTGACTGAGCAACACAAGCACGTCCTGGAGCATCTAGTTGTGTGCTATCTTCTGTGACTTACTGAGTCTTATGACATGATCCGTCAACAGATCCTTGGCGAGGCAGATTCTCCCACCCTAGATGCCACTGCTGCCCGCATCGCCGCGGTTACCTTTCTGCTACAACATCCGTTGTTATCCTCCCCTCCTCAACCAGACCACTATTCTCACCAGACTCAACGAAGTGGCTCTAGTGCCCGCAACCACCAATCCGGTGAGCGCAGTCCTTCCCGTTTTATCTGCTCTCACTGTGGCCCCACCGGCCATACGGTTGATCGCTGCTAGAAGAAGCATCCTAATCTTCGACCCAATGGGGACGCTTCTACCTCCTCTTCGAAGCAATCCGCCTCGGTGGTCACGTCTTCAGGTAGTGCCCACGTCATTACTCAAGGTAAATGGCTGATCAAATCTGGTGCTACCAATCATATGACCGATAATCCTCAGTGTTTTTCTCTCCTAGAAACACATGATCGGGTTCCCCCGGTCTTTATTGCGGACAGCTCTCCCTCACCGGTCAATGGGATAGGAGTGGTTCAAGTCACTCCATCTCTTCACTTGGAGGATACTCTATACGTGCCCGAGTTCTCTTGTAATTTATTATATGTTACTTCTCAATGCAAGCAACTACAGTGTTTCGTCACATTCACTCCTACTTCTTGTTCTTTTCAGGATCCGGGCTCCCAACGGACGATTTCTACTAAGACTGAGAGTGGTGACCTCTACTTTCTCGATAACGTTTCCGCTCTGTCCGCCTTCTACTCCTCTTATACTGATCTTCTCTAGTGGAACCTTCTCCTTAGTCATGATCCTCCATGACTTCTTCGTCAGCTTCTGTCCCACCTTCCTCCACAGAGTCCTCCTCTCAACTGTGATGCATGTCAGCTTGGCAAGCATCATCGCTCCTCCTTCCCACCGAAGCAAGGTCGTGGATATTCCCGTCCATTTGATCTAGTTCACTCTGATATCTGGGATCCTGCTCCTACCCTCACCATAGGTCGGGGTAGTTCATATTTTGTAACTTTTATTAACGATTTCTCCGACTGTACGTGGGTGTATATCTTAAAAGATCATTCTGAATTATTCTCTGTATGGACATTATTTTATTTTATGTTTAAGACTCAGTTTGATGTCCATTTTATGTTTGTAACTTGTTCTTCTTTCTGTATGTAAAATGAGATTGTTCATCAAACAAGCTGTGTCTATACCTCACAAAAAATGGCGTGGCAAAACGTAAAAACCGTCAACTCCTCGATGTCGCGCATACTCTTATGACACAAATGCAGGTTCCTCGCTCCTATTGGGGATATGTTGTTCTCATCTCCTGCTATCTCATCAATCACATTATCTCTACGGTTCTTCACGGTAAAACACCATTCTCCATTCTCTATCCAGGCAAGGATCTGTTTCCTCTCCCTTTACGTGTCTTCGGGTGCACGATCTTTGTGCACTCTCCCTCAACCACCCATGATAAACTCTCCCCACGTGCCACTAAATGTGTCTTTCTGGATTACTTTACCACTCAGAAAGTTTATTATTATTTTGACCATGTTCTTTGCAAGCAGTTCGTCCCTGTGGACGTAACCTTTTTCGAAAATGCCTCCTATTTCTCTCACGACTCCTCTTCTCTTCTTGATGTTCCTGCTTCTCCTACCATCCCCTCCGTACCATCTACACCTACTGAGATTTCTCCTCCTCCACCATGTCCACCATCTCCTCGTCCTCTCTCCCTGCCTCTGCTATCTTCCTCTTCTCCACGGCCGTCTCTCTGTACTCCTGGGCCAGCTCTCTCCACCACGGATACACTAGACACTGAGGAACATGCCGACCCGGATCTTCTCATTGCTCTTCGCAAAGGGGTGCAGACATGTACCCAACACTCGCTAGCTGCTGTTATTTCCTATGCTCATCTTACTCCTCCTCACAGGACTTTTGCATTAGCAATCTATGCAACTGCCACTCCTCGCACCTACCAGGAAGCCCTTGCTATTCCTCATTGGAAGGAGACATTGGATGAGGAAATTACAACCATCACTGAGCGGGGTACATGGATCCTTGTTCCTCCTCCGTTGGGCACCGATATTGTTGGCTGTCGGTGAGTCTTTGTTGTGAAGTTCAGTCCAGACGGCAGTGTGGATCGTTATAAGGCACGCCATGTCACCAAAGGCTTCACTCAGACTTATAGTATTTATTATTTTGACACCTTCTCTCCCGTTGCTCATCTCAGCACTATTCGGGTTCTCCTCTCTGTGACCGTCAACAGGGATTGGCCAATTTCCCAACTGGGTGTCAAAAATGCCTTTCTCTATGGTGATCTTCAGGAAGATGTTTACATGGAGCAACCTCCTAGGTATGTTGATTAGGAGGAGACACAAGTATGTAGGCTGAAGAAGGCCATCTATGGCGTAAAGCAAAGCCCTCGGGCTTAGTTTGGCAAGTTTAGTGTCATTGTGACAGCCGTGGGTTTCACCAGGAGTTCGGTCGATCTCTCATTGTTCATTCGCAAAACCTCCCTGAGTCTGGTGGTTCTTGTCGTATATGTGGATGATATTCTTCTCATTGGAGATGACCAGGCTGGGATAGCCTTGATAAAGAAACATCTTCGTCAACACCGGGTCATGAAGGATATGGGTTCCCCAAAATACTTTCTGGGGATAGAAATCTCTCGAAAGCCCAACTCCTTGGTCCTCTCCCAACATAAGTATGCTCTTGATCTTCTTAAAGACACAGGGTTGACTGGGGCTAAACCTGCCCAATGCCCCATGGCTACTGGAGAAGATAAAACCTGGACAGATGAATCTCCTCCTCTATCAAATGTTACGAGGTACAGACATCTGGTTGATAAACTCATTTATCTTTTGGTAACCAGACCTGACATCTCCTACGCTATAGATAAGGTTATCCAGTTCATGCAAGCTCCTAGGAAGTGCCATCTATAGTCTGCCTTGAGGATATTGGAATATGTTAAAGTGGCGCCAGGTAAAGGACTACTATTTCAAAAGAATGGTCATTTGAAGGTTGAAGCATACTCGGATTCTAGCTATGCTGATGATAAAGGAGATCGCAAGTCCACATCGAGCTTTTGCACATTTATGGGGGGAAACTTTGTGAGCTGGAAGAGCAAGAAACAGTCTGTCGTCTCCAGGTCTAGTGCAGAAGCGGAATATCAAAGTATGATGTTGATCACATGTGAATTAAAGTGGTTGCGGACTCTCATGCTTGACTTAGGAGAGGTCTACAACCATCCTCTACCTATATTTTGCGATAACATGACTGCTATATATATCTTTAAAAATCTGGTCTTCCATGAGAGGACAAAGCACATTGACGTTGCAGACTCTCATGGTTTCCCATCTTGTTTGTGAAAAAGAAGGATGGATCTTGAGTCGGGTACTCTCCCTTCGTTACCTCCGACAACGAGTTAGTAAATATCTTCAACAAGCCTGTGTCTGCTTTTTTTTCACATTTGCAACAAGCTTGACATGATTGATATATATGCTCTAGCTTGAGGGGGGAGTGTTATTGTATGGTGACCGGGCAGTCTGCCCCTGGCGGCTTGGAGACCGGGCGGTCTGCCCCTGGCGGCTTAGAGACCACGCGGTCTGGCTGTTTCTCTCCAGCGAATTGCTAGCCCGTTGCTGCTGATTGGTGATCGGGCGGTCTGGCGACTTGACACAGGCGACTTGAAGACAGTGTCGGGTTGTCTTCTCTTCATTATGGTTGCCTGGCGGTTAGTCTAACCGCGCGGCTTGTGCGGCTTGTATAGTTTTTTGTTCATGTAATTATTAGTCCCGCATTGCTTATTTGTAATCTCTCCTCTCTTCTCCATTCTATAAAAGGGAGGCCATACCTTTGTAATAATTACATTTTTTGGATAATAAAATTCTATTAGTCGAAATTTTCGCTCTACTTTTTCTTGTTCGCACAAAATCATATATGAAACTAGCTAATCAATAACAAAGCTATAAATGAAGGCCAAGAACTAGTTTAGAATCTAACCTGAGATCACCTGGGTGGAAGTCTACGCTTCTTCCATGGTCACCACATTGAACTTGCTCTTCCCTTTATCCAGGTGTTGTGGTGGCGGCGGAAAGACTTGAAGTGGAATTGGCTGCAGCCGGGGCTGAGACCGCGGGCACTAAGATTTCAAATGCTCTTTCTGCCCACATTGGAAGCATACCTTATCCTTTATCCAACAATGGACAACATCATGCCCTTTATGCTTACACGAAACACAGACCAGGTATCCTTTGGGCGTGCTCTGAATTGCAAGCACCTCCTGCTACTTCTGAGCTCGCAATCTCTTGAAACACTTCTCAAAGGGATGACCTGGCCAACCACAAAAATTACACGCTTCCTTGCTTCATTTCTTCGGTGCAGGGCCAAATGCCCGAGAGCTTCCACCATCATTAGACTTTCTTTTGTCCTTCCTCGCCTGCAACCCACAATTCTTTACATTGTCAATAGCCTCGACTTTCAGTGCAGCTTCTACTACTTTAACATAAATATCTGATCTATACGCGCTAAACAACTACTGGATTTCGCTACGAAGTCCTCCCAAAAATCGCATCACTCTACCTGCCTCAGAGGACACCAAGTCTAGAGCAAACCTGCTCAACTTACTGAATTCTATCTCATACTCACTAACTGTGAGCTGTCTCTATTTCAGGTGTAGAAAACTATTCATCAGACGGTCTTGCTCAACCATTTGCAGGAAATTCTTGAGCAACATCTCCTCGAAATATTCCCACAAACATCCCTCGGCGAGTCTCTCTTTATCTTAGGCCCACCAGCTCTTAGCAAAGTCCTTCAGCTAGTAAGTGGCAACCTTTACCTTCTGTCCAGCAGAAATTCCCGAATACAAAAAAATCTCTTCAATGTCAATTATCCAATCATCTAAAGCTATGAAATTGGCTCTCCCGTCGTAGGTAGGAGGTCCTAATTGCTGGAAGTGTGAAATGAAATTCATCTCTGGTGGTAATAGAACTGGAGGCACCAGAGGAGCAGGGGGAACATGTACAGTCTTACCCACTGCAGGGTCCTGCACCCCAGGCTGCTGCCCTAAGGCGGCAGTCAACAACGATTGAATATGCGATTGTATTGCAACCATCTGCCTTGACAGATGCTCATTGCCCTGCCATAACCCTACAATCACGGACTCACTTTACTCGACGAAATATTCTAAGTCCGCACAGATTCGTCGAGAATACTCGACAAATTTCACTTGACTCCAAATCAAAACTCGATGAATTAACTAAATAAATTCAACTAATCCCCATGATACTTAGTAGTTTTAACTTAACGAAAAATTCTAAGTACACACTGATTCGTCGAGAATACTCGACGAATTAGATGGCACTCAGTGAATATACTAAAATCACTCGACGCACTCGACGCCAACACTTCACTCGACGCCTTTATGCTTCACTCTATGAATTGAAGGATACTTGACAAATTAGCTCAGTGAACGCAAAGACACTCGACGAATTAACTCAATGAATGCAAAGACACTCGACGAATTAACTCAACAGATTCCCTCGATGAATCACTCGATGAATTGGACTTGGCCTCTCATGAACACTCGACGAATTCAGGACCAATTCCTACATTACTCCGATTCGACAAACACTAATCCTACCCTATTCGTACATTTTATGAAGGAAGGGAAAGACACAATGAGAACAAAAGAACAAGCAAGAGTGGAGAAATCACCATTTGCCTCAAAATCTCCCAAAAAACGGTCTCTTAAGTGCTCCGCTTCAAGGATCGGCCACAAGAACTTCTTGCCTACGATCTTTGAAACTTTTCGTACAAGAACGAGGGTTATGAAAGAATTGGTTTCAAGATGTTCTAAACACCTAGAGGGGGGGGGGGTGAATATGTTCAATTCTTTTTCTTACTTAGGCAGATAATTCTATCTAATGCAGCAATGTATTCAACAGAAGGTATAACACAACATTCACATACACAGCATTCACAGATTGCACACCATTTTTATAGTGGTTCCCCAAATGATGAGTACATCCACTTTCCCCCTTTGCCTTTCTAGCAGTGTACTAGATTCGGCCCAACTTCCTTCCTTCTTCTCAGATCTGCAGATCTTATAGCTCAGAACCAAGAATGGTTCCTACAACTCAGAGTGAATCCACACTCCTACAACTCAGGCACAAGCCCTACCTCAACCTCTTCCACAGGCCTATAACTCAGAGTGACACCCCACTCCTACAACTCAGGCAACAGCCCTACCTCAGCCTCTTTCACAGGCCTACAACTCAGGGAACAGATTCCCCTACCTCAGGCACTCAGCCCTACCTCAGCATTTATAATTTAGGCTTACAACTCAGAGTGACACCACACTCCTACACTCAGATCAATTACAGATCCTATAAGAATTAATGATGAAAATTTGTTGATATCTTCAACCAGATTGAGAGAGAATTGGTTGAAGGCTTCTTTATCAGTTCTTGATAGAACTGATTTCTTAAGGATCAACCTGACTTAGCTTTCTTCAAAGCTTCTTGAATCTGAACACAGTAGGGTTGATCTTCTTGATGTTTGAGTTGATCTTCAACCAGCTTCCTTTAGAAATCAATCTGAATTCTTCAGGCAGACTGTTCAGAATCTGCCTTCACTGGATAAGAACTTCTCACCTTCTGTTTTTCTCTCTCTACAATTTGTTGACTGTTTCTTTCTCTTCTTCTGGATTCTCAATCCTACAGAGATTATAATTGATTGTCTTGATTAACTTCTCTCTGTTCTATAAGTGTTGTTCTTGAAGTTGTTGTTCACTTCCCTTTTTTTCTTCACTTCTTGATTGTTGAGAGAGCATATCTATTTATAGGCTTCATCCATGGTAACCGGCTATTCCGGTTCCAAACTGTCTTCTGACACCTCTGACAGATGTGACAGTAATGTCAGTTATGACAGCTATCAAGTCTTCACTTGTATTACTTCAACCTTCATTGAACTTCGACTCAGCAACAGAGAATGTCGACTGAATTCTTCATATGTGTCGACACATATAGTCCATGTGTCGACACAAGTCTTGTTGTTGTCGACACAGCTTTTGTGGAATGTGTCGACACAAGTTCTGTGTGTCGACATAAAAACTCCTTGTGTTGACAAAGTTGGTGTCGACAGAATTCTGGTGTGTGTCGACAGAAGTTCTGTGTGTCGACACAGTCGTTGTCGACAGAATTTTAGAATGTATCGACAGCTTCTCTGTGTGTCGACACAACTTCTGATGATGTAGACACAAGTCTAGCCCTTAGTGTCGACACACCGTTATTGCAGATTTTCTGTGTGTCGACACAAATTCTGGATGTCGACACAATCTGGCCCTTGGTGTCGACACAACGTTGTCGACAGATTTTCTGTGTGTCGACACAAATTCTAGATGTCGACACAATCTGGCCCATGGTGTCGACATAACGTTGTCGACAGATTTTCTATGTGTCAACACAAATTCTGGATGTCGACACAATCTGGCCCTTGACGTCGACACAGCCATTCCCAAGTGTCGACACTTGTACTTAGAAAATTTTCCTTTCCATTTTCTTAACCTGCACATAATAACTCAACACAACATCAAATACAACTTGATGCATATCATTGAGTTAGGTGAGGCTTCTCCAAATCTGGTACACATTTTCCAATGTACCCAACAATCTCCCCCTATTTGGAGAAGTCACAATCCTTAGTCAATGATATACATCACTTATAATAAAATTAACAATATGATGAATAAAAACATTCACTAACAGGGTAACAAATAAACAAAACAAGTAAATAATATTATCACAGAACATGATATAACAATAACAAGCATGAATCATTGTTTTGTTTAAAACTTCACAATAGATTGTTGACAATAGATTACATGGAGATTAAAACTAAAAATTACAATGTTTTATAATCTAGTCAATCTATCCTAAGGCTGATCAGACTCCTTGATCACCATGCCATTTCCAGACTGGATCTTTGCTTGTACTGGAGCTTCAGTATCTTCAACTGGCTTCTTGCCTTTGAGATCCTTCTTTTTAAGTTCTTCAGCCTTGACTCTTTGCCTTTCAAAATAGTGAAAAGGCTTAGGAAAGTATTTACTAGGTTCTACTGCTGTAGTAGGTATTCTCCCAGCCTTGTGATCCCTTCCTAACTACTGAATAACATCTTGTCTTTGCAGATATTTATTCCACTCAACTTCAGAATACAACTTGCCTCTATCATGCATTTTGTCTTTGACAGCTTGCCAGGTAGTAAGTATTATATTCCTGGAGGTTGGACTCCATCTTTCAAAATCAGGCTTCAGTTCAGCCTGCTCTATAAATCTTTTCTTTGAAAGTTGAGCTTCTTGCTACTTATTCAATACTACTTATGACATTTCCACTTTCTCTAAGATAACATTCTTAGTAGCCTCTGGAGGGTTGTACATCTGATGAACCAGGTGTTGAATTTCCTCAAAGTTAGAAGGGGGATATATGATTTGAGCTACTTCCTGCTGACCCCCTTCATTTCTTGCAACTTGAATTCCTGACTCAGCTGTATTGTCATCATCACATAGGGGTGGATATCCCAAAGTTGCTCTAACAGTATTTGTTATCCATTTGGCATGCTCTGAGCTATCATTGACTATCAACCTCTCCCTCTTTATGACTTCTCGTTCAATATGATCCCTGAGATCATTCTTTTGGAACCTTATTTGATTAACTAGATAAGTGGTTCCCTCTGTATAATAGGCTTTAAACTTTTGGAGCTGAGTAGAGAGAGCTTCTGAGAGACTTGAATGGATGATTCGAAAGTGGCTAAATCTTCTTGAAATTTCTTATCAAATTCTAACTTTTCTTTAGCCCTTTCCTCAGTTAATGCAGTTGCTTTATTTTTTAATTCAGTAACAATCACATTATGTGATTCAATAAGATTATTATTCATCCTTAGTTGATTTTCTAGGACATAGCCTTGCTTGACCACTATATCATCAATCTGTGTCCTTGCCTCTTGTTACTGTTTTGCCAGAAAAACTACACCATTACCTCCTTTATGGAAGCAATCTGTCATCTACTTCTTATTCTGGTTTACCTCAAGTCTAATTGATTTTATATCTTGAGCCCAAGAGAACTGAAGATCCTTATGGCTTTCATCCATATATTTTTCCATGGCTGTTCTTTGCTCATCCATTTTAATTTGCATAGCAACCAACAATGAACTGAAATCAACTGTTGGTGCTGAGGGTTGTGAGGCTGTCTGTAAAGCTTTCTTATAATTTGAGCTTTTCTTCTTATAAACTATCAGTTTTCTCTTCTTTGCTTTTAGAGCTTCTCCATCATCAGATTCAAAAGTACTTTCTAGATTCACAGTGTCCTTTGGACTTAAGGGCAGCTCCTTATCAGCTCTTGGCAACTCCCCCTGAGTACCTGGCTCCTCCCCCTCAGTTCTTCGCACAACTTCCTCAGTTCTTACTTCTTGTAAATCAGGGAATAATTCCTCAAGAGTAAATTCTTGTTGCCGTTGAACTGGAGGAAAATCTGTAGATTGAACATTTGATGGAATATCATCTAAGGCAGATGTATCATCCATTGATATATTCTGTGCAGGGATATTATCATGATGTGTCTATTCAACATCAGATAGAAGCATAGTTAATGTATCTGGCTCAGTATCTAGTATAGTTTGATTAATATCATTTATTATCTCAAGAATTATTTGAGTGGCTGTTTCACTCTCTAAAGCAGCTTGCTCATTCTCAAGAGCACTTTCTGAAGGCAAGACTTCTTGTTGAACTGGGGAAAGTTCATTTGCTCCCCCTAGAGGAGGCACAACCTGAGCTTGATCCAGTGGGATGGTGCTTTCTGAAATAAACTACCCCTGCATCTGACTATCATCAACAGGCTTAGGAGCAGATGAATTTCTTGTAGATTCTTGGTGGTCTTCATCTGAATTGAAGATTACTTGTTCTTCTGAATCACTAGAAGATTCAGGCTTCCTTGGGGTTGTCTTTTTCTTTAGCAGTTGAGGTTCTTTCTGTGGTGTAGAATCAACTTTTTTCATAACTCTTTCCCACCTGGATAGTATTTTCATATTCATCCTTCTCATGTGATTTATTCTAGATCCAGTGGTGTGGTTCAGCACTTCAGGAATAGTTATTACCAAATACAAACTCAGAATTCTACCTAGATTAGGTTTTTTCAGGCTTTCCTTGATCTTATCAAAAATTACTGCAGACCAGTTAGTTTTGATTCTGAAAATAATCCTGGTCATCAAGCTGAACATATAGGCTGAGACCCTATCATGTCCGCCTGGTTTGCAGAGAATTACCTTGCCCACAATCTCTGAGAGAAATTTTCCTTGTGAGTTCATTCCTTTCCTTTGCATTGATGATTCAATCTTAGTGGTGGAATCTAGGCCACACCATTGAAGTGCTTCTTTAGTCATTGAAGATGTAACTTCATCATCTTCCTGAGACTTGGTCAATTGAAGTGTTTTCCTCAGTCGCTTTTGGGTAATTTTCACCTTGCAGCCTTGAATTGATGACTTAATCTTTAATCCAGTTGAAGCCAAGGTTGATTTTGTATAGAACTCTAGAATTTCTGTCTTCTAGATCTTCGTAGGTTCAGAGACAAGATATTCTAAACCATTATCTTGGATTAGGGTTATCACATCTCAAATCTCAGTCGCCGCACTGTCAAAGGCATTGCGAACTAACTCACAACCTTCATTGATGTTGGTCTCCAACTTTGGCGCCATTGATGACGAGAAATTTTAGGAGAAGTGCGATGAAGGTTTGTCGACTCAAGGTTTGGGTCTCAAAAATGTTGAGAGCTTAGTCGACAAAATTGTTCTGTGACCTATTTATAGGTTTGTCAACACAGAAGGCCAAAAGGCTGGATAATTGATATTTAATGTGTCGACACTGTAGAGATTGTGTCGACACAGACTTCTAACGTCTCGATAGAGTCAGACAACACTATGTGTCGACACAGTTTGTGATGTGTCGACACAGACTTCTTACTAGTCGACTCTAATATATGTGTGTCGACACAGACTTCTGTATGTGTCGACACAACTATCTAAAAGATAGAACTTATATGTGTCGACACCAACCTTTGACTGTCGACACCACTATCTCAGTACTATTTTATTGTGTCGACACAACTTACCTCAAGTGTCGACACAAACTACTATATGTCGACACAGATTTCCTTTTGTGTCGACATACACTACTATATGTCAACATTGACTTACTTAGCCAGAATTACTAAGTTATTATAGGTTTAACATGCCTAATTTAATTTTGAAATAATTAAACTTAGTTTCATCTTGTGGTTTAGTAAACATGTCAGCAATTTGATTATTTGTGGTGACAAATTCCAAACAAATATCTTCTTTTTCAACATGCTCTCTAATGAAGTGAAATCTAATTTCTATATGCTTTGTTCTGCTATGTGATATAAGGTTTTTAGCAATAGAAATAACACTTGTAGAATCACAAAATAGTGGAGTTCTACTTACCTTGAGACCATAGTCTTCAAGTTGATGTTGAATCCATAGAAGCTAAGCACAGCAGCTGCCTGCAGCAATATACTCAGACTCTGCAGTAGAAATTGCCATACTAGTCTGCTTCTTACTACTCCATGATACTAGTCTACCACCTAGAAACTGACATGTACCAGTACTACTCTTTCTATCTTCTTTGCAACCTGCAAAGTCTGCATCTGAAAAACCAGTCAGTAGAAAATCTCTATTCTTAGGGTACAAAAGACCAAGATTAGGTGTGCCCTTAAGATATCTCAATATTTTTTTAACAGCAGTATAATGAGATTCTTTAGGGCTTGCTTGATACCTAGCACAGACACATGTAGCATACATAATGTCTGGTCTACTAGCAGTTAAGTATATGAGGGAGCCAATTATCCCTCTATATAAAGACTCATCTACAGGTTTTCCTGCATCATTTTGCCTAAAGGCATACTTGTACCCATTGGAGTTCTTATGGTAGTGGATGACTCCATACCATATTTCTTAATTAACTCCTTGGTGAACTTAGACTGTGAGATGGACAAGCCCTCATCAGTCTGTCTTACTTGGAGTCCGAAGAAGAATTTGAGCTCACCCATACTGCTCATCTCAAACTTCCCTTGCATAAGTTTTGCAAACTTCCTACAAAGGTTGTTTTCTGTAGATCTAAAGATTATGTCATCAACATAAATCTGTACTAGGATCATCTTACCCTTTGACTCCCTAAGGAATAGTGTTTTATCTACTTTCCCCCTGAAAGTTTATTTTCAATGAGGAAAGTAGACAGTGTTTCATACCAAGCTTTAGGGGCTTGTTTCAAACCATATAAGGCTTTCTTAAGTCTATAAATAAAATCAGGATAAAGTAGATCAACAAAACCTGAGGGCTGATGAACATAAACTTCTTATTTCAAATTTCATTTAGGAAAGCTGACTTGACATCCATTTGGTATACTTTGAAACCTTGGAAAGCAGCAATGGCAAGGAATAGCCTTATTGCTTCCAACCTTGCCACTGGGGCAAAAGTCTGATCAAAGTCAATACTTTCTTCCTGTCTATAACCTTTGGCAACCAGTCTTGCTTTGTTCTTAACTATTATCCCATTTTCATCTAGTTTGTTCCTATAGATCCACTTTGTCTCAATGATATTATGATCCTTTGGTTTTGGAACCAGCTCCCTTACTTTACACCTTTTGAATTGATTCAGCTCCTCCTGCATTGCATCAATCCAGTGGGAGTCTTGTATGGCTTCTTCAAATCTTTTTGGTTCCAACTGTGATAGGAAACTTGAGCAAAGCACTATGTTCATGTGTTTGCTTCTGGTTTGCACACCATGTTTAGGATCACCAATGATTTGGTGTGCAGGATGATCCTTTAGATTCCTTATTGCTGGAGGCATTCTATTAGTAATTTGAACTTCTTCAATTTCTTCACCATGCTGAGCTTCATTGTCTTCAATGTCAGCTTGTGGACCTTGTACTCCCCCTGGACAACAACCATCATTTTCCACATCCTGCCTTGCAGTTTAATCTTCATTAACGGTCAGCATGTCCAACTTTCCTTTTAAACCTGTTGAGCTACAAGGATTGCTAGACAACTCACTGTTAATTAGCTCAGATTCATCAAACACTACATAAACTGATTCTTCTACAACTTGTGTAGTCAAGTTGTATACCCTATATGCCTTACTATTATTGCTGTACCCAACAAATATCCCATCTTGGGATTTGGAAGCAAACTTAGTTAGGTGAGACTTGCCAGTGTTAAGCACATAACACCTGCTACCAAAGATCCTAAAGTAGGATATGTTTGGTTTTCTGCCCTTCATAATCTCATTGGGAGTCTTTTTGTGGTTCTTAGTTATAGATGCTCTATTGAAAACATGACAAGCAGTATTTACTGCCTTAGCCCAGAAATATTCTGGGAGTGAAGTGTCACTGAGTAGAGTTCTACCAGCCTCAATGAGAGTTCTATTCTTTCTTTCAGCAATTCCATTTTGCTGAGGTGTTCTAGGTGAGGAGAATTCCTGATGAATCCCTTGTTCTTCACAAAACCTTGTCATACACTCAGACTGAAATTCAGTTCCATGGTCACTTCTGATTTTGACCACAGAATTGTTAAATTCATTCTGAATTTGTTTAACAAAGTTATGAAAGACAGTAGGGGTTTCAGATTTCTGCCTCAAAAAGAAAACCCATGTATATCTAGAATAGTCATCTACTACCACAAAAGTATAGATGTTCCTCCCTAGACTATGAACTGGCATAAGACCAAATAAATCCATATGCAAGAGGTACAAACAACTCATAGAGTCTTTGGTATCAAGACTATGAAAAGAGGATTTGGTCTGCTTGCCTTTTTGACAAGCTGAGCATATACCCTCTTTTATGCACTTAAATTGAGGACCATTCCTTACTAACTCTAGACTATAGAGCTGGCCTATAGTCTTATAGTTCAAATGAGATAGCCTCTTGTGTCATTGGACACACTGAGATGCTTTCTCATCTACAACCAAACATATATGAGAGTTCATGTTTTCATAATCAAAATTTAAACAATAAACATTCTCTTTTCTATAACCAAACAAGATCACCTTCTGATCACTTGTCCTTTTGATCTGACACCCATTCTTAATAAATGAAATGTCATACCCAAGATCACTCAGCTGACTTATGCTTATCAAGTTATGTTTCAAACCTTTTACATAAGCCACTTGAGTGATTATTATAGAACTGGAAGAAATATTACCAAACCCTTTGATGACCCCTTTCTCTGATCCACTAAAGATCACTTTGGGTCCATTCTCTATGGGATCATTATCGTTTAACATTCTTCTTGTTCCAGTCATATGCCTGGAACATCCACTGTCCAAGTACCATATAGGGGTATGACAACTTGGACCCACCTGCAGCAAATAAAATTAATTTACCTTAGAACCCCAATGTTTATTGGGTTCTAGGTTCAAGTTAGATTGAAACTTAATATTCTTACCAGCAGCCTTCCTCATAGGTAAGCTGACATTTTTCCTGACACTGGTGTTGTGCCAGCAATCCATGGCATAATGCCCTATCTTACCACAGCACCAACAATTATATCTATTATACCTCTTTTTAGGTACAGTTTTAACAGCATTGCTGTCAGCTGTTCTTAACACTGTTGGTACAGTAGTTCTTTGCTTGAGTGCTGGAGCTACACCCTTATCATTCAGAATTTCAGGCTTACTAGAACCATGTATAATATCATAATCATATCTATTAGTTGGCTGTCATACGTTTCTGAAGGAAATGGGGGGTTTGAAGGCTAGAGGATGTACTGGGGCTTTGCCTTTTCTTTTGGAATTGACAGCCCTTGCATTTCCCTCAAAGCCCAATCCAGTCTTACCCTTTTTAGGAATAAAGTCATCAATTAAAGGTAAAATTGATTTTGGCTTAGAGAACTTAGCCACCAGAACCTTTTCCCTCTGAAGTTTGATTTCCAAACTTTTGATTTGATCATTCTTGAATGTAATAGTACCCATCTGAATAATAGTTATGCTTTTTAGTTTGGCTACTTCATTCATCTTTAGATCCAGCAATTTTTCTGAATCTAATGCAACCTGCTTAAGATCAGCAATTTCCTTGGCCTGTGCCTTATTAAGAATTCTGCTTTTCTTAAGTGCTTGCAATAGGTCACCATATTCATCAATAAGTTGATAAACATCTCCTTCAGATTCAGATTCATCTACACCTCTTGATCTAGATGATTTTGATTCTGAACCAGTATAGTAATCAGAATCTATTGAAGAATTGTTTACCTTACTAGGTCCAGGCTGATCCTGACATTGATCTTTTTCTATCAAGGCCATCAGCCCTTTACAACAAGGTTCTTCAATTTCATTTACTGAATCCAGCCACTTCAAGAATTCAGCCTCTTCTATATCCTCTTTAGTTGCCAACAGTCCTATATATGCTTCAGCTTCAGCTTCAGCCTCAGAATCTGATGATGAAGAATCTGACCAACTTTTTTGCTTCTTTGCAACAAGGGATTTCTCCTTCTTGCCCTTGTTTTTCAGTTTCTTCTTATCATTAGATTCTTTCCTTTTGTCAGGACAATCAACTATAACATGTCCTGACCTGTTACAGCAATAGCAAACAATCTTAGTTGAAGATAATTTACTAGGTTTAGAGCTATACCTGTCCTTCCTAGAGGATTTCTTTTTTTGATAGTAATCATCCTTGGATTTTGAGGATGATGGTTTGGATTTCCACTGTTTCTTCTTCAAAAACCTTTGAAATTGTCTTGAGAAAGCTGCTAAGTCTTCATCAGAAATTGGACTATTTGATGTGTGACTGTCAGAACTTTTTGAAACAACTTCTGCAGTTTTCCTAGGAGGTGATGGAGACATCCTCCTATCCTTTCTTAAGGCTTCAGTCTTGAAATCCACTGACTTATCTCTGTAATCAGTTTTATTACTTTTCACCTCCTCTTTTCTGACCATCAACGACATTTCATAAGAAAGCAGTTTGCCAAATAATGTTGGAGGAGAAATTTCTGCTAGTTTGGCCACTTCCCTAATGGCACCTATCTTTGTGTCCCAGTCTTTAGTCAATGATCTCAGAAACTTGTCATTTAACTCATATGTGCTGAATGCTCTTCTATATGACATCAGTTCATTAACTATTCTGAAGAATTTCTTGTAACATTCAGTTATACTGTCTGTTTTAGATTGTCTAAAACTTTCATACTCCTGATTCAACATAGACTTTCTATCTTTTCTCACCTCTTCTGAACCCTCCATGTAGACAATAAGGGTGTCCCACATTTCTTTGGAGGACTTGTAGTGAATCAAAATTTGAAATGTGGAATCATCTATGGTACTGACTATTATATTCTGTGCTCTCTTATCCATTGTAGCCAAGATGATCTCATCCTTTGTCATTTCAGAATATTCCTTTGGTGTCCTGAGATTTGCATCAAGAACTGAGACTTTCATTGGAATGAATGGCCCTTCTTTGACTGTCATGTAGATTCTAGGATCTGAAGCTTCCATAAACAATCTAACTCTTTCTTTACATATGCCAAAAATCTCTTTCCTGCATATAGGTAACTTCATGGAACCAAACTCTTTATGATTCTCTATGGAACCCATTTTTCCTAATAGATTTCTGCCTTGGAGATCTACTTAGACTGTTAGGTCTATTCTTTGAGTAACTTCCCTCTGATACCACTTGAAAGAATTGGTTTCAAGATGTTCTAAACACCTAGGGGGGGTGAATAGGTTCAATTCTTGATGCATATCATTAAGTTAGGTGAGGCTTCTCCAAATCTAGTACACATTTTCCAATGTACCCAATAGGTTAGGATAAGAATCCTAACTCCAAAAATTCACGAAATCCAAAAATACTTACCGTACCCTCGAAGTGCTCGACGAAGGCTTTTCGAATATAAGCTTCATAAAGGATTTCACCCACCAGGGCTCCCGATACGACGACCGGAAGCTTCACGGAGAAGGAGACGCCGATTCATCTTTTCGCACTCAAGATTGAAGTCAGGGAAGATGAGATTAGGGTTTTTCTCTTTTCTTTTATAAGTATATATATAATAGTATTTTATTAATATCATGACTAGGAAAACTCAAACGAGAAAGCAACCAAACCACCTCGGTTTTCGATGAAATTCACGCCAAAGCTAAATGTCGGTGCTACGAATCCAATGGCGAAGTCGAAATCAGGAACTAACAAACTAAACTCAGGTTAAAATTTCCTGGATTTAAAATAATAATAATCCTTATAAAATTCACCGAGACTCCAATTAAGCCCGAATCGCAACGAAACTTCACAAGCACGTTTAAAATAAACCACTTAAAATTTTTCAAGTCAAAAACTCTAATTCTGATGAGTCTAAAAACTAGCAGACTTGCCCCAACGAGCAAAATCAAACACTAACGTCGACGCGCCGTTAAATATGCATCCACGTAATGCCATACGTCATTATTATGCCACTAAAGAGATCAAAATAATAATTAAAAAAATTCAGGGGCGTTACAATGACCTCAAGAGAATTTCATCGATAGGCTTATGCTCAGCTTAGGTGAGTTCTTTGTCTTGCTCCATGACTGATGGAGTAGTAATCGCCTGACTTTACTTTCATTCCACTGTCAGCATCCATCTGATTAGTTGATTTTAGTAGTAGTATAAATCACCTAGAGGGGGAGGGGGGTGAATAGGTGGTCTTTCAACTTAGTTGGTTTCTACTTAATTTTAGTAATTATAAAGTACACTATCAACAAACACACAAAAGTTTGTAGTGGTTCCCCATATTATGGGTATATCTACTTACCCCCACCGCTTATCTAGTAGTTTACTAGTCTCGGCTACACCTCCAAAACTCTACTCCTTGGAGCTTACAACACAGATTCCTTAGGACTCTCAGGTCTACTTCCATATCTTACCTTAAACTGATCAAGAAGTCCTACCTCAGATTGATCAAGAAGTCCTACCTCATGCTTAAAAGCCCTACCACTCAGAGTCCTCTAACTCATACTGCTCAGAGACCCAGTTGGTCTCCTAACTCAAATCTCTATAGAAATCCTACACTTAGGCCTACCAAGAAGCCGTACAACTCAGACTGGGAGGTCAACCCTACTCTCAGATCTCCTAAAAGGTCCTATAGAGAAATTTGAATGATTGTATAAATTACAGTAAAAAACCTAACTAAACAGACCTTGTTTTTTCTGAATTTTCTGTTATTCTTGCAGTGAAAGCAATTAACTAGAGGAAGCCCCTAAAAAGAGATTGTCTTCAGGGAGAATGAATTTAGGGCTTCTCCTGCTTTGATATTCTTCTTTAACAGGAAGATCTCACTGGAGTTTGAAGCATGACTCCTTCTTTGCTCTTTTGAGAATCTTCAGGTAGAATTAGCTCGCTTCAAGTGTGCCGTTTATGATTTAGAATCTTTCTATTTGTGAGAGGGGATGACACGGGTTGAAGAACACTGTTACATTGCCCTAACTTGTTATTTTATACCCCTTGACCTTCATCAATGGCCTCAGGAAGCGCCTTGTCAAAGGTATGGACAAGAATAGAATATTTTATCCATTCTTTATCCATCGGCGCCAATTTTAAATCTCGCCAATCTGTACGGGCTTAATGGTAATATTTATTCTCGTCTTTACGATATCATTGAGCAAACTCTTCATTCTCAACGATATTGACCTGGGCGCTGAGAATTGCACTATCTCATCTTCTCCATGATATCGACTTGAGATGCTCCCCGATCTCAACGATACTGTGGAGAACCATATAATAATCTCAACGGTATGGTGGAGAACCATACAAACTTGTTCAGCTCTCCTCTGGGCCATGAATTCTTCATATAACATAATCCCTTCTCTCTTCCATCTCTTTAAACTTTGTACATCCCGTGCAACTCTTTCCTGGGCAGGAAAATCAAAATCTGAACGTCTATTTTTGTCCAACAGGGGTAGGTTAAGAGAAATCCTTGTGCCTTGAAGGACCTTTTGGGCTTGCTCAACATTGATCTTCTCCCCCTTTTTGGCTTCTTCAACAATTTTGTTCTCTAGATGAGAGGTGTTTGTCACAAACCTATTAGACAAAGTTTGAAAGATGTTCTCATTATCTTCCAAAAAAACATCTCTTGATTCTTCAGCTAGCTGCATGACAGGAAGTTGAGTTTGATACATATAGTCCTCAACATGCTCCACACCTTATATAATAACCTTATCGGTTTGGCTAATGTAAATATTTATACTAGTTATATCTTATGTAGTCAGCCTCAAGCTTTCATCCATAAATCTGAGAATGTTGACATTTTGTTTGACAGAGCTGGCAGCTAAGTCAAACCACTTAGTGATCTCTTTATTAAGGTGAGCAGTGTCAGCCTTTAGGAAATCCAAATCTTCCATTATCTCACCTTTAACTTTCTAAACCTCTGATAAGAACACATGGCATCGAGAGTCATGATGATATTACTGAAGAACTCCTTTATCAGAACATTTTTGCTTTGCACTTTGGACAGTTAGCAATAATCTTTCTGCGGACATCCAAAAATTTTTTTCATGTAGCTTGGCAAGGAAATTTTGAGTCATGGATACAGGACCCTTTACATGTAAGACCTATTACTCATGCAATTGGGGATCCTCATTTTGGTCAACCTGCTGTATAAGCCTTTACTAGAGGAGGTGCTATCGGTCCAGTGAATATCGCTTATCCTGGTGTTTATCAGTGGTGGTATACAATCAGATTACGCACTAATGGGGATCTTTATACTGGAGCTCTTTTTCTATTATTTATTTCTGCTATATCTTTAATAACGGGTTGGTTACACCTACAACCAAAATGGAAACCGAGCGTTTCGTGGTTCAAAAATGCTGAATCTCATCTCAATCATCATTTGTCAAGACTTTTCGGAGTCAGTTCCTTGGCTTAGACAGGACATTTAGTTCATGTCACTATCCCCAGATCGAGGGGAGAGTACAAAAGATGGAATAATTTCTTAGAGGTATTGCCCTATACCCAAGGGTTGGGACCCATATTTATGGATAAATGGAATCTTTATGCTCAAAACCCTGATTCCAGTAGTCATTTATTTGGTACCTCCCAATGGGCAGGAGCTGCCATTCTAACTCTTTTTGGGGGATTTCATCCTCAAATGCAAAGTTTATGGCTAACCGATATTGCGCATCATCATTTACCTATTGCATTCCTTTTTCTCGTTGCTGGTCAACTTCAATGAAGATGAAGGCTTATCTAGCATTGCTTTCAGTGAGGATAGGATTAATCTTTCAGAAATACTTGTTGATGGTTTGGAGCGGTGTTGAAATCGATAACTCAGTCTCTGTGGAGTTCACCCTTGGGGATGGGGTGTCGCACACTTACTTCTCTCTCGCGAGCCAAATGACTAAGGAAAAGGAACAGGGAACAAACCTAAGGGCTCGGCGTGGAGGACCTACCACACACCCGGAAGATCTTAAAGCGCTTCCCCTCCCTAGCCAAATGTCGAACTAGAGAAACCTCAAAAAGTGCAAGAAGACTGGGGCATAAGTAAGCATGCCTTCTGAGGTACCCCCTTTGGTCTATTTATAGATTTTTGAAAATGGTCTGCCAACAACCAATCTCCTTAGTTCTAAATGGCTATACAGAGTCCAAATTGGTCTACCAACAACGTAACTCCACTGTTATAAATGGAAAAAATGCAGTCCTCTGAGGGCATCCAAGTAATTTTGTCTCTGGAACCTACTAGACGAATGATCTGTGAGAACACCACTCGGCTGAAGGGGTGAATGCTGGTAGCAAAGCGCATTCACCGCCTTGAAGCTCTCTGGTGGGCGAGTGCTTGGCTAGGAGGCCACTCACCCAACTTGGTGAGAACTGGTCTCGTGTGCACGCTGTGGCGCGAGATCCTTAGGCGAGTGATAGATGAAGATTGCACTCGCCGAAGGGTCAAACCACCTCTCGCAGGGCTGCGCGAATGCCCCTATTTAGGCCTTGGGCAAGTGCAGGCCAAACTGCCTTTCACACGTATCTGATGGGGTCCACTCATCAAATATGGGGTGTACACAATCCCCGCTCTGTGCGAGATTTAATAAAGCTCGGAAAGAATCATCCAACCCCACATATTGGATGAGTGGATGCTGACCTGGAAGAGAATCTTCTGTGGGCCCCTCCATGACCATATAAATATCCAGGTAGTGGCAAATGATCCCTGTCTTAATCCTCTGTTGGTGATCTCGCCTCTAATCATGATGTCGCTTTCCAAGGAAGCTCTAGACTGCCTCCGCGCTGTCCAAGATAAGAACAAAACCTTGATGGGCTCACTAACCACCTAGATCTCTCAAAGAGCACCCGGGTCATCCTCGAAGATGAAAAATGCTAAATGGGTCCAGCGCGACCCAGCCAAGGATGAGTTGACCTCTCAAAATCTTTCCCCACCCAAGACATCCTTGGTATTTGCATTCGGTTAACACTGCTCATCCCTTTTCGTTGCCGAGATAAAATGTTGATTCGTCATATCTATTTACAGATCCCGTCGGTGGATAAGGAAGTTATGGATGCGAGTGCTCAACCAGACTTACTGGGGAATTGGCACGACGAGGTGGCCCACGAGATAACCCCCCCTCCGGCTCAATGTTACCACGGAGGAGAAATATAAACCTTCTTCTAACTATTAGCCTATCATCCTCCGGCTTACCTGTCTTTTCTTTGCAGCTCCCGCTTTTGGGACTTTGGTGTTAAGAGTTCCAACATAGAGATCCTCTGCTCATGAGACACGTATAGATCTTGCCTCGACTCTACCCCCAGCGAGTGTCACCCCCAACCTTCATTTTGAACCGACAACCTTCCCACCAGGCCTAGGGAAGAGAAACATATCCTTCGACACCCCCTTTGAGGGGGCGACATGACACTTCTCGCCATCCTTTTGATAAGGACGCGTGTGCCGGATCAGGTAACGACTTTTACTATCTTTCACGGGAGATGCGAGAGTTAAGCATATGTAACACCATTTATCGAAGGTTTCCGCGAGATCTCCACTGACGTTGATATCGATGAGGAGGAGGACTCGCCCCTTCCTTCTCCAGATTCAATTGCTGATTACCCAGGTAATCTAGAGGATGTTGTTTGTTGAAATCGTGAAACGGTCTCCTATGGAGTTCACCCTTGGGGAAGGGGTGATCGTGAACCTACTTCTCTCCTGCAAGCAAAACAACAAAAGAAACAAGGGAGGACTGACCCAAGGGCTCGGCGGGGAGGACCCACCACATACCCGGAAGATCTGAGAGCGCTTCTCCTCCTTAGCCAAAGGCCGAGCTAAGGTACCCTCAGAATATGGAGAGGATGATACCTTCGCAGGGCAGGACGGGGAGAAGCATGTCAAGGCCCCTTCGCAGGAAGGAGACCTCGAAGTCCTTATGGAGGAAGTATTTGTAGAGGTCGACATCATTGCCGGACATGGCCGCCGGGCGGTAGACCTCCTCGCCATTCTGGTGAGGCGAGTAGGGGATGTTGCCGATATTGCCCTTGATTAAGGAGATCTTGGTCATCCAATTATGGTGCTTGTTCGCGATATCACGAACTTTGATCAGCGAGCCCATAAAGTAGGCGACACCATCCGACGTCGTCTTGTAGGAGAAAAGCTTCATGAACACCGTCAGGTTGAACTCAATCCTCTCGCGCGGAGGTAGCTCGCGCACGCCACCATCATGGCAATGGCGTTGGAGTTCAGCTGCGCGGGCACCGTGCCATAGTATTTCAGAATCTGTCAGATCTCTGGCCAAAGGGGGAGGCACAGCCCCATCATGAAGTGCGAAATGGGGAAGGCGAGCTCGCCATCATAAAAGGTATTGATGGCCTCCCCCTGCCTCGGCCGGCGTGTCTCGAAGCCTGGCGGTACGTGGTCGCGAACAAAATCAGTGAGCTCGGCCTCGCTCGTGTGCCCCTCAAAGAAACAATAGTCAGCGAAGTGATGGGAGCACTTGGAGCGGTCATTGGCGTCAGGGTTGGTCTTGCCCATGCTCGCAGAAGGAGGGGTGGAGCAAGAGCAGAAAAGAGGAAAAGCAGGAAGAGGGAAAAGCAAGTAGTTAAGGCAATAGTACAGGGGTTGGTGGGGGGGGGGGGTCTATTTATAGAAAACGTAATCGGGTGGCCAAGCTGTTCAATCGGCCTAACTCGCCATCCCAACTCGCCAACCCCCAGCTCGCCGAACTTCCGGCGCGTTCCAACCTCCAAGCTGTCCAATCGGCCCAACTCGCTATCCCAGCTCACCAAACCCCAGCTCGCCGACTTCCGGCGCGTTCCAACCAAGGCTAAGTCAAATGAGAAGCAATATAATTACTATTATTCAAACACAAGTCGCACCTAAGAATGTTTGAAGTAATTTATTACAACAATGTAGTGTAGGAATAAAGAAGCGGGGCACGCAGGCAGGGGAAAATCAGGAGGCGAGTACCGGTCGGCTCGGTAAGGGAGCCGCCTTTTATCTACCCCGGCATCGCATCCCCCGTCCCCCAGGCTGCCGCGTGCGGAGGAGCTCGCGGATCCTACCCGAATTCCTCTAAGCCACCGAGAGGCCTTCATCTATCTCATCTAGGAGCTAGGAAGGAGAAGTCATCTTGCCGGCCTGGCTACTTCGCACCTCGTCAGAGAGACGCACGTAGTCGCGTTGAAGCGCCTCGTTGACCTCCTGCACCCCGCGGACCCGACACACGATCTTCTTGAAAAACTTGATTCCCCTCCTCGTCAGCTCATCGTTCTCCACTTCAGGGCCAAAGTAAGAGTCTAGCGAGCTCAGGGAGGGGAGGGGAGAGCAATCAGCTGCCCACGAAGATTCCTCAGTAGCGGATTGGCTGGGGGGGAGCTGTGGAAACATAAGCATCAACAAGGGGAGATGCGCTGGAAGATCGCATGACAAGAATGCAAGGCCAAATTTACCCAACGAGCTCGGCCGCTCAAAGGAGATGCGGGGAGGGACAAACCTCAAGTCCTTCCCGTGACCTGGGTCGCACGCTCCCGTTGAGAGAAGCTCGAATCCAGGGATGGGGATGGTCTCCACGGCCGCCCCTGTGGTCACAACAGCTCGCTGAGGGGAGGGGGCACGCACAGACGAGCTTGGTTTCTGCGAGCTCATCCCCAAGGTCCCAAAGGGAGGGGACGGGTCCCGTGGACGCTTCTCCGAAGTCATGAATAGCGAGTCCCCAAGAGTGGTCTTGGCTCGCGGGGTGGTATCTCGCAGCGCGGCGCCCCCCACGCCATCAAGAGGGTTGTACCGGCCATCACAGATTTCGACAATATTCTTGCCCTTTTCATGGGCAGGCAGAGTGGAGGAGCCAGTCCCGTGCTCCAAGGTGGTCCTCAGGTCGTCATAAATGGGCTCGGCCGCTTGAGGAAACGGCTTCACCCTCTTGGAGCTGGGCTCGGCAGAGCTGCCCTGCGGGATAGTGGGTGGAACCGCAGTAAGGGCAGCTATGCGAGCAGTTGAGGCATGGCGAGCTCGGTTAAGGCGCTCTTGGATCTCCTTGGGAATCGGCATCTCGGTAGGGCTATAACAAAGGGAATGGAAAAAGTCAGGCAGGTATGCATGTGTATATATATAGCCGCAGGTGGATCCCACCCGAAGATTCCCTCTGATCCACCCCGCGCTCGCCGAACTGTTGGGTTTCTCTAAGGGGGTGGCACAACAGTTGTGCACGCAGCGGAAGAATAAAACATCAAGAAAACCCAAAAGAGATGGGATCGGGCCATGGTAGTTGAATCAAGAAGTTAACATATAACTAGGCAAAAATTACCTCGGTGGCGTTGAGTCACAACTCAACGGAGATGATCCAAGCTTCGTCTTCTTGCTAGTGGCGAGTTCTACGTGGAATAATATCCACGTTTCTGTAGAAATCCACACGAGCGGGAGAACGCCGATCTTTCCATCGCACGGAAAATCGGGAAGGAGAAAGACCGCACCTTGCT
The DNA here is from genome assembly GCA_039583875.1 of Platanthera guangdongensis. Lineage (NCBI taxonomy): Eukaryota > Viridiplantae > Streptophyta > Magnoliopsida > Asparagales > Orchidaceae > Platanthera > Platanthera guangdongensis. The sequence goes on along the minus strand of CM077153.1, from coordinate 54,918,752 downwards.
TCTCCACGGACTGCTAGGTCCGCGCCAGGAAGAGCAACACCAGTGACGATCGCCGGAGAAGAGGAGGTCGACGGAGCGAGCACGGCGGTAGAACCCTTCAGTTGGCGGGATTCGGGATCGGCGGAGCGAACGAACGGCGAGCTGAACACTTCCGTCGGCTTCGATTCGATCAAAAAGAAGATCTCCAGTCCGAGAGAGGATCCCGAAAACCCTAAGTGTGTATTTATACCAAAGGCATAAATAGACTTAGGAATATCGCTATCCGCAGACCACCCAGAAAAATAGGGTTCAGAATCGGCGAGAATCACCAAGCAGATTCGGTGAGAATCAATCGACAAGAATTAGTTAGGATCGGCGAGAATCAGTCGGCGAGAATCACAATTGGCGAGAATCACAATCGGCGAGAATCACCCGGATCGGCGAGAATCAGAGTACAACACTCGACGATTCACGCCGATCGTGGGTAGATGATTCACGTCGATCGGCGAGAATCAGAGTACCCATTCTCGACGATTCTCGTCGATCGGCGAGAGTCAGAGTACTAAATCTCGACGATTCTCGTCGACCCTCGGTCGACTATTCTTACCAGTCCTTCAAGGCAACATTTGCCCAACCTGACGATCCTTTAAGGCAACACTTTGCCCATAACCCCATTCAGGTTGGTGATTGGTAACCTTTACCAACACAGTCAATCATCCAACTTCTCCACATCTCTTATGTGCGACCCTGCAGGCTCATATCGTGTTGGCAGTGAGATCACATGTTTGACCACTTCTAGATCACAATGGTAACTCCAACAGACTCCCACTTGATCTTGAAAGTATCAAAGCAAAAACCTCACAAACAATGAGCGGCATCTAGCAATGCATCATTGCTCCCCAAGCAATAAGAGTTTGTAACTCATAAGCCTTTATGACCAATGTATCAGCGTTGTCTTTGTCCCTTTGTCCCTTACATCTGGAAAGAACTAGAGGCATGGACCGTGTCACCCTCGTAATAGCTCAATCCAAGTTTCTTGATCCAGGACGGACTTCCAGAGAATAGTGAGTCCAATATCACATATTGACTCAACCAAGCATGGCCATGCATTTCTCAGTCCAGTTCCATCAAGGGGCCCATGGATGCAACTCCTGTCATACAGGAGGACAAATCCCATATCTGCTCACACACAAACACCCAAATGATTCGTAGCATGCCCAACAACCACCCTTATCATCAACCTTTCTCAAGAAAGACTTTAGATGGCATCAAAGCACGCTCTTCCTCACTTGATGAATGCTGTGACTTCAGGTTAAAGGACCACAACACCATTGTCAATTGAGACCTACTCGTGATACGATTGGATGACAATCCACATAGTAGTCTCAGGTTGGGTCTGTCCAGTACAACTTGTTCACTAACAAGTACCCACGTGATGACTTGATATCACAATATCATGACCTGTGAGAACCTGTCATCAGTCAACGCACGTGCTAGTCTTCAAGTACCATCATCACCCTTAGCTTCTATGATGATACTCGACCAGGGACCTTTTAAGAATGAAGCTTCAAATAAATCATGGGCTCTCACATTCAAGTCACGTACTTGATGTCCCATGGAACCGAACATTCTAAGGGTATCTATTATGTTAACATTTAACTATCATATAGAAAAACTCATAATAAAAGAACTTGCCATTAATTGTAAGAGAAAACTAGGTACACTGTTCATCATATGAACAAATAGCCAACGAGATACATGTTTACATGCAATCCACAAGATTCTCACTAGAGTTGATCATTTAGGTATTGTATACCCATCGATCTAGTATGACCATCATGCTTTCTCTGCGCGAGAGGCTTTGTCAGTGGATCCGCAATATTCTCCTCAGTCGACACTCTGCAAATGTTTACATCTCCTCGTTCGACAATCTCACGAATAAGATGAAACCGCTGAAGTATGTGCTTGGAGCGCTGATGGGATCTAGGTTCCTTAGATTGTGCAATTGCACCATTGTTATCACAGTAGAGAACTACGGGACAAATAATGCTAGGAACTACATCAAGCTCGCCGATGAATTTCCTAATCCATACAGCCTCCTTCGCCGCATTAGCTGCGGCGATATACTCGGCCTCTGTTGTAGAATCAACAACTGTCTCTTGCTTGGAACTCTTCCAGCTCACAGCTCCTCCATTCAGGCAAAACACAAAACCTGACTGAGACTTGGAGTCGTCTCTATCAGTTTGGAAGCTAGCATCCGTGTAACCACTTACAACGAGCTCTTCCTCTCCACCATACACCAAGAACACATCCTTAGTCCTTCTCAAGTACTTCAGGACATTCTTGACTGTAATCCAGTGACACTCATCAGGGTCTGACTGATACCTGCTAGTCATGCTCAAAGCAAAGGAGACGTCGGGTCGAGTACATAACATCGCGTACATGATTGATCCAATTGCCGAAGCATATGGAATCAACTTCATGCGGTCCTTATCTTCACAAGACTTTGGACACTGGTCCTTAGAGAGATTCACACCATGAGAAATGGGCAAAAATCCTTTCTTGGACTCAAGCATGTTGAACCGCTTCAACACATTTTCGATGTACGTACTCTGGGTCAAACCCAGCAACTTCTTCGATCTATCTCTATAGATCTTAATACCGAGTATATAAGTCGCTTCACCCAAATCCTTCATTGAAAAGCAGTTCCCTAGGTTGTTCTTAACAACTTTCAGGGTAGGAATGTCATTCCCAATCAACAGTATGTCATCTACATATAATATCAGGAAGACAACAATGCTCCCACTAATTCGCTTGTAAACACAAGGCTCATCTTCATTCTTGATGAAACCAAACTCTTTGAATTTCTCATCAAAATGAAGATTCCAACTTCGAGAGGCCTGTTTCAGTCCATAAATGGACTTATTCAGCTTGCATATTTTAGTGGCTTCATCTGGGGATACAAAACCCTCGGGTTGTGTCATATACACTTCCTCAAGGAGGTTTCCATTAAGGAAAGCCGTTTTGACATCCATCTGCCAGATCTCGTAGTCATAATACGCAGCAACAACAAGCAATATCCTTATGGACTTTACCATGGCAACAGGGGAAAAGGTCTCATCATAGTCAATACCATGAATTTGCTTGAAACCCTCAGCCACCAGTCGCCCTTTGAATGTCTGTACATTCCCATCCATGTCGGTCTTTTTCTTGAAGACCCACTTGCACCCTATGGGTCGTACCCCTTCAGGTGGTTCCACCAAGTTCCAAACTTGGTTTGCATACATGGAGTCCATTTCGGATTTCATAGCCTCAAGCCATTTGTCGGAGTCCGGTCCATTCATAGCCTCTTGGTAGGTTGCTGGTTCATCATCATGATCCATAAGCAACACATTACCTATTTGAGACACGAGAAATCCATATCTCTCAGGCTCAAACCTCGGTCTACCAGATCTACGTAGGACTTGTGTTCCTTGAGCAAGTTCTCTAGCTACAACATCTTGTAGTCCTGTCTCAGAATCCAATTCCGGTTCATTCACTACATGTGGTTCTTGAACTTCTTCAAGCTCTACTTTTTCAGTCTTTCTTGATAAGAACTCTTTCTCCAAGAAGACACCAGTCCTTGCGACAAACACTTTGCCCTCAGACGGTAGGTAAAAGTAATACCCTTTCGTTTCCTTAGGATATCCCACCAGATAACATTTATCCGATTTGGGTTCCAGCTTGTCAGGCATTTGACGTCTCACGTATGCCTCACAGCCCCAAATTCTAATGAACGACATACTATGATGCTTCCCAGTCCATATCTCATATGGTGTCTTCAGAACCGTTTTCATTGGAGCGCGATTCAATATCATTACAGCAGTCTCTAAAGCAAAACCCCAAAAGGAAACAGGCAAGTCTGCATGACTCATCATCGAACGTACCATGTCTAACAGAGTACGATTTCTCCTCTCAGACACACCATTATGTTGTGGTGTTCTAGGTGGAGTGAGCTGTGATACAATACCACGCTCTTTCAGATGATCACGGAACTCATGACTCAGGTATTCGCCACCTCGATCAGATCGGAGTGCTTTAACCCTTTTACCCAACTGGTTTTCTACTTCATTCTTGAACTCTTTGAACTTTTCAAAGGTCTCGGATTTGCACTTCGTAAGATACACATATCCGTATCTACTGAAATCATCAGTAAATGTAACAAAGTAGAAATACCCACCTCTAGCCATGGAACTCATGGGTCCGCATACATCACTATGTACAACACCCAAGAGATCCTCAACCCTCTCAGTATAACTAGTGAAAGGAGCTTTAGTCATCTTGCCTAACAAACAAGGTTCGCATCGCTCAAATGATTCATAATCAAATGAGTCCAAAAGTCCATCTCTATGGAGTTTGGATATGCGCTTCTCGTTGATATGACCCAAACGACAATGCCAGAGAAAAGTAGGGTTCGAGTCATTTGTTCTTAGTCTTTTATTATTTTCTACATTACAGATCAGATGGTTCAAGTTCAAAACATAAAGACCATTAAACAATTGGGCTACAGCATAACAAACATCATTCTTAAATATAGAACAACAGTTGTTCTTAATTATAAAAGAAAATCCAATCATGTCCAAACATGAAATAGATATAATGTTTCTAGTTATGGCTGGAACAAAATAACAATTATCTAGTTCTATTACAAGCCCACTGGGCAAAGAAAGACGGTAAACCTCTACGGCTACAGCAGCAACTCTTGCTCCATTGCCGACGCAGAGGTCCACCTCCCCTTTACTCAGCAATCTTCTCCTTCCCAGTTCCTGCACATTTGTACAAATGTGAGAACCACATCCGGTATCCAATACCCAAGATGAAGGAGCAGAAAGGTTTATCTCTATAACGTAAACATTTGAAGCGGAAGTCATACCTCCCTTCAATTTCTGCAGACCTTCAATGTACGAAGGACAGTTCCTCCTCCAATGACCATCCTTGCCACAGTGGTGGCATTTCCCTTCCTTCACCGTGCTTTTCTTTTTCATCAGTGCAGAAGACTTGGGCTCAAGATATGACTTAGGTCCCACCTTCGTCTTCTTAGAGCCCTTGGCCTTGCCCTTGCCCTTATGCACCATTAGTATGGGGCTGACAGGCTTGGCCTTCTTCATATTGATTTCGGTAGTTCTCAACATGCCTAGGAGTTCGGGCAGTGTCTTGTCTATTTCATTCATGTTGTAGTTCAAGACAAACTGCTCATAACTGTCTGGCAACGATTGCAGGATCAGATCTGTGGCCAACTCTTGACCAAGAGGAAAACCCAGCCTTTCAAGGTTCTCTATATACCCAATCATCTTGAGTACGTGAGTCCATACTGAGTCTCGAACTCCCGTCTTGCACTGAAACAACGCTTTTGTGACGTCGAACCTCTCTTGACGAGCCTGCCCTTGAAACATTTTCTTGAGATGCTCGTCAATCTCCTTGCACCCCATGTTCTCATGTTGCTTCTGAAGCTCAGTGTTCATAGTGGCAAGCATAAGGCATTCGACATCTAAAGCATCATCAGTATACTTCTTATAAGTATCCTTCTCAGCACGGGAAGAGTTCCCGGTCGGCACCTCGGGGGCTTCTTCTTCCAAGACATAGAGCTTTCGCTCTTGCCTGAGAACAATTCTCAGGTTCCTATACCAGTGCATGCAATTAGTCCCATTGAGCTTATCCTTCTCAAGGATGGCTCTCAGAGACAACGTGGAGTGTGAAACACTTGCCATGGAATTCTACAAGAATTTATGCAGAATAAAATCAGTACCAAAATTTCAAATACAATTTATTTTAATTTGGACTTTAATTAAAACACTCCCACTATTTTATTCGAAATGAGAGCCCTCACTAACAATTCGGAGAGTTCATGCGAGCTACTCTCTTAGTGGACAAGATCCGTATTTCACCAACACAATGAGTCAGCTTTGGCTTTCCTCTCACGATGTGGTTATTTAGGTAGGCAACACTTTCCAATTGCATCCTCATGCAATTCTTGTATGGTTGGTGAATAACTCCTTACTCGCATCCATCATATGGTGCATGCCAACCCTATGCCTCTAGACACTCAACCTTTGAGGTCACCTAGTTAAGCTGGACCCGATGTCGACAGTGGGATATCACAATTATCCGCTCGCACCCTTACCAAGATAGATTAATGCACCTTGCTTTGGTAAGCCCACACTTCATCGATCGAGACAGGAAGAGTGTCATCCATCGGAAGGCATCCGAACACTTAATATTTGATGAAGGGATTTTAATTATAGGTTAACAGTTAACCATGATCAACATTTGATCAATGTGCACATCCAAAGAAAAGCAATTTCTAAAACCACATGTATCCCTTATGTGCACAACCTGACACCATCAACAATTGATAGAAGGAAGGGCTAAATCTGAACATCCGGAAACTTCCAAATCCTCAGATTTACATGCATTGGACAAAAGCAAAGACAACTCAACTTAAAGCAGTAGACAAGCTCATCTCTCTATGTTGGATTCAAAATCCAAAACAAAATCGAGGGATGGTTACTGCTAAGGAGACTACAATTTCTAACAATTAGAAATTTCCACGAAATTCCAGAAGTTCTTGGCGGGGTACCAAGACTAAATCTGGACATTTAGAACACTTCTAAATCCCTAGGTTTACACGCACTGGAATAACAAAACTTCCAATACAACAATCATGGCCGAAACCTCGCTCTGATACCACTGTTGGGTTTCTCTAAGGGGGTGGCACAACAGTTGTGCACGCAGCAGAAGAATAAAACATCAAGAAAACCCAAAAGAGATGGGATCGGGCCATGGTAGTTGAATCAATAAGTTAACATATAACTAGGCAAAAATTACCTCGGTGGCGTTGAGTCACAACTCAACGGAGATGCTCCAAGCTTCGTCTTCTTGCTAGTGGCGAGTTCTACGTGGAATAATATCCACGTCTCTACAGAAATCCACACGAGCGGGAGAACGCCGATCTTTCCGTCGCACGGAAAATCGGGAAGGAGAAAAACCGCACCTTGCTTCTCCACGGACTGCTAGGTCCGCGCCAGGAAGAGCAACACCAGCGACGATCGCCGGCGAAGAGGAGGTCGACGGAGCGAGCACGGCGGCGGAACCCTTCCGTCGGTGGGATTCGGGATCGGCGGAGCGAACGAACGGCGAGCGGAACACTTCCGTCGGCTTCGATTCGATCAGAAAGAAGATCTCCAGTCCGAGAGAGGATCCCGAAAACCCTAAGTGTGTATTTATACCAAAGGCATAAATAGACTTAGGAATATCGCTATCCGCAGACCACCCAGAAAAATAGGGTTCCAGAATCGGCGAGAATCACCAAGCAGATTCGGTGAGAATCAATCGGCGAGAATCAGTTAGGATCGGCGAGAATCAGTCGGCGAGAATCAGTTAGGATCGGCGAGAATCAGTCGGCGAGAATCACAATCGGCGAGAATCACAATCGGCGAGAATCACCCGGATCGGTGAGAATCAGAGTACAACACTCGACGATTCACGTCGATCGTGGGTCGATGATTCACGTCGATCGGCGAGAATCAGAGTACCCATTCTCGACGATTCTCGTCGATCGGCGAGAGTCAGAGTACTAAATCTCGACGATTCTCGTCGACCCTCGGTCGACTATTCTTACCAGTCCTTCAAGGCAACATTTGCCCAACCCAACGATCCTTTAAGGCAACACTTTGCCCATAACCCCATTCAGGTCGGTGATTGGTAACCTTTACCAACACAGTCAATCATCCAACTTCTCCACATCTCTTATGTGCGACCCTGCAGGCTCATATCGCGTTGGTAGTGAGATCACATGTTTGACCACTTCTAGATCACAATGGTAACTCCAACACGAACACTTAGGGTTGGATGTTTCTTTCCGAGCTTTGCCAAGCTCAAAACGAGCGGGGATTATGTACAACCCCGTATCCAGAGAGCGGGGTGAACCAGGAACCAGGCCGGCCAGCTCAGATTACCAAGGCCCCAGGCGAGCTCGACAGAGAAACTCGAGCCCGAGCTCGACATTCGTCGACCGCGAGCTCAGCATTCGCCGAGCTAAGCCAAGATTCGTCGAGCTGAGGTCGACTAACGGAGGCCGACTGATAGGCGAGCTCGCCGTCCCAACTCGCACTCACGCAAAGGAGCACTACAACAGCAGGCGAGCAGGATCCGCCGAGATGGCTAGGCTCCCCAGCTCGCCCAGATCTATGAGGTACTTTTTACTGTTTTGCCCCCGCCGGTCTACCCATAGCCCTTCAAAATAGTGGAGTTTGGCTGTTGGCAGACCCAACAAGGGTAATTTTGTAATTTCAGGTCAGTTTAGTTTAGTTATTGGCAGTTCATATCCTGAACACTATAAATAGGACCCAAGGGGTTCCCCAGAAAGCAGGCTTTCTGTGCTCTCTTGATCCAATTTTCAAGTTCTTTCTGAGGGTACCTTAGCTCATCCTTTGGCTAAGGTGGGGAAGCGCTCTCATATCTTCCGGGTGTGTGGTGGGTCCTCCCCGCCGAGCCCTTGGGTCAGTCCTCCCTTGTTTCTTTTGTTGTTTTGCTTGTAGGAGCGAAGTAGGTGCGCGATCACCCCTTCCCCAAGGTGAACTCCATAGGAGACCGTTTCATGGTTTCAACATTATTTGGATGAAGCGGCAGGTGGCCGAGATATTACGGAAACAATCGTTACCGCTGTGCGGGTTCGCTAATCGGGTGCGAAAGAATCAGGAATCTGCTGAGGAGAGACTTCTCAGCCTGGAGAATAGCTATACATAACTAATTGCCAATCTGTCGGGAGAGGTGGGTGGCGGGACAAAATATCCTGGCCTTCACATCGCGGGACGAAGATCAACTTCATCTCGCGCAGCGAGGACTCCAGACCATTCGCTCTATCCACTATGCACGCGCCATGCCGGGAGCGGTAAGTGGAGATCGGGGACGGTGAAGACAGCCCCCTGTTGGGCCTACCGGCACTCGCCTCCCACTCTTGTTTTATTTCATAAGCTCTGTAATAATAACTGTCGGCCTTTATGCCGATTGCCGACGATGTGTTATAGTTGTATATTGTTTGATCCCGCTTTCTTTCTCGTCTTTTTTCGTATACATATATTTTTGTTCTTGCGAAAGCTTTTACTTATGTTATTCCCCCTGCTTGAAACCGCAGTGCGAGTGAAGTGGTGCGAGATCTCTCCTAGGGCAAGGCCGGACCTGGGGCGAGATCTAAAAATGTGCTATCCACACAATTTTCTTCCTCGATCATTTACAGCCCGAAATTTCCTATAAATAGATTGCCTACCTACTGCATCAATCACCGCATTTGATAGTTTTTCGCTTTTCCCGTTACTTTTCTTCCTCTTGCACTCGCGCCTTCACTTCCCCTTTTGTTCCAGGCGAGATGTCGGGAGAGGGTGATGGCCGGAATAAGTGTGTCGCCGCATTCACCGACTACCCATTTATGAACTGTAAAATGTCAGAGGGAGAATATCATTCGCTCATGAATCTCTATATCACCCGAGGCTTCAAGGAGCGACATCCATCTGATAACGAATCGATCAACCACTTCTCGCCTTACGAACTCGCCATCCTCGCTAAGCACTTCGAAGTTGGGCTCTGCTCCCTATGTGGCCAGAGGTCCGTCAAGCCATGCACTACTTCAGCGTGTTCCTGCTCAACTCAATCCAAATTCCATAGCTCTGGTAGTCGCATTAGCCTTCTATATGCAGTTAGAGCGAATGGAGTTTAGGCTCCCAGTCTTTCTCAAGCTATTCAATTTCCGCGCCAAGAGGGACGGGATCGCATTCTTCTCCGGCAACCACCTCAAGGCGAAAGGTCTCGCCAATAAGAACCATAACTGGGTCAGACAGTCCATTTTTGTTTCTGGTGACTTTGGCAATCTCCCCATTTTGTCGATCCAACAAGAGGAGTCTACCTACCACCCTCCTAGTCTCGACGGCCACGATGCCAATCTCCACCAATTCCTCCTTGGGAAGGATTTCGACATCATATTCCTGAGGAGGAACATCAACACGCTCCTGCCATTTCTCGCCGCAGAGGGTAGTTCTCGCATTCGCTACTCTGAAGATTATAAGGTCTAGAAAATTCTAACTTATGATACTTGTGCAGGGGTGCGAGATCTCCCCCCACTGAAGCCGCTGCCGAAATCAAGCGACAAAAAGCGGAGGCCTGATGCATTACCATCTCAGCCTCATTACAAGAAACCATCAATATCCGAAAAACCAGCAGCCACCGAGAAGTCAAAAGCTGCCGAGAAGCCAAAGGCAGCCGAGAAACCCACAAATGCCGCGAAGCTAACCACTACTGATCTCGACAAGAGCAAGGAGATTACCATTGATTCTCATAAAAGCGGCGCCAGTGGTGTGATGAAGAGGGAGGGTGAAAGATATTGTACCTAATCACCTAGAGGGGGGGGGGGAGGTGAATAGGTGACTTGAATCTCTTTAACTTTTATGGCAGCAATCAGTAAATTTCACAGAATTCTATCTACTATAACACAGCACATATGCAACCATCACAGCCAACAACAATCACACAGTAGACACAGAGTTTTATAGTGGTTCCCCAAGTTTTGAGTACATCCACTTTCCCCCTTCGCCTATCTAGCAGTGTACTAGATTCAGCCAAACTTCTCTACTATCTCAGAACCCAAACTGGTTCCTATACCTCAGGCCCAAAGCCCTACAACTCAGCTTTTTCACAAAGCCTACACTCAGCCACAAAGGCCTACACTCAGCCACAAAGGCCTACACTCAGCCACCAAGGCCTACACTCAGCCACCAAGGCCTACACTCAGGCTCTCAAAGCCCTACACTCAGCCTTTATAATTACATGCTTACAAAACTCAGATCCAAAGGATCCTACAAGATAAAAATGATTATACAATTGTTAACTCAGCAACCCAAAGACAAGAGAGGGGAGTTGTGAGTTTCTTGATGAGTTCTTGGAAGAACTCAGTTGGAATCAATCTGACTTAGCTTTCTTCAAAGCTTCTTGAAAGTAGAACTCAATAAGATTGACTCCTTCTGCATTTGATCCTTGACCTCTGCCACTTAGAATTCAGAATAAATCTGAACCCTTCTTCTCAGCCTAGTTCCAATGGCTGATTTCTTGGATGGAGCTCTCTCTCTCCAACTTCTTATATCTGCACTTGATTCTTCAAGGAATAGCGAGATCGTCTTTGTTGAATACTTGATCAATGATTTGAACAACTCTTTTTTGTAGACAGCATAAGCCTATTTATAGGCCTTCTTCATGATAACCGGCTGGTCCGGTCCATAACTGAATTCTGACAACTCTGACAAGTGTTGTAGACCGGTTGGAACGGCAGCTGTCAAGTCATCCAGTCAGTTCTTGAAAGTTCTCTAACTGTCTGAAAGTGTCGAGACTTTCTGTCTTTAAGTGTCGACACTTATAGACCAAGTGTCGACACAAGTTATGTAAGTGTCGACACAAGTCTACAAGGTGTCGACACAACTCCTTGTGTTGTAGATTCTTTATCTCGACACTGCTTCTTCTTCATGTGTCGACACTGAAATTGAGTGTCGACACAAGTACTTGTTCTTCAGTATTTTGCTGAATTCTTCTAAGTGTCGACACAACACCTTTGTGTCGACACATCTTCATGTGTTGAATCTGTCAAGTGTCGACACTACTTCTTGGTGTCGACACATGTCTTCAGTGTTGATACTTGCTGAGTGTCGACACAGCTCCTTGTGTCGACACATTCTTCTTCTTGTTGAGACTTCAGCTGAGTGTCGACACATTCCCTTAGTGTCGACACTTGTACTTAGAATATTTTGTTGATCTTGCTGTTCTTTGCTAAGTGTCGACACAGCTCCATGTGTCGACACTTTCTTCAAGTACTGAGTCTTCAGCTGAGTGTCGACACATTATTCTAGGTGTCAACACTTACTTCAAGTGCTGACTCTTCTGTTGAGTGTCGACACATTGTTCTGAGTGTCGACACTTATACTTAGTCTCTGCTAACTTTTGCTGAGTGTCGACACAGCCTCCAAGTGTCGACACTTTCTGATGTAGACACAGCTTCACTGGGTGTCGACATAACTGTTAAGTGTCGACACAGCTTTACTGTCTTTTCTTCACTGAGTGTCGACACTGCTCCTTGTGTCGACACTTTCTGTCTGGTGTCGACTTAGCATCCCTGGTGTCGACACAATGACTCCAAGTGTCGACACTGCTTGTCTGGGTGTCGACACAAGTCTTCTTAAGTGTCGACACTTTCCCTCTGGGTGTTGACACATGGACTTAGAAACTTTTTTGCTTTATTCCTGCAAATACTTAACCTGCACAAGTAACTCAAAATACATCAAATACATTTTGATGTATATCATTGAGTTGGGTGAGGCTTCTTCAAATCAGGTACATTTAAACCAATGTACCCAACAATCTCCCCCTATTTGGAGAAGTCATAACCCTTAGTCAATGATATACACCATTCATAATTAAATTACAAAATGATGTAAAGCAGGATTATATACAGCAGGGTAAACATAAACATGTATTAATCACACATGTATACAAATATATCATCACAGAACAAATATGAAATAGACATAGACATCATCACAGAACAAATATGAAATAAATTTAACATATAACACATTGTTCTAATATCTGTCATATTCATTTTCAGAAGTTCACAAAATATTTTACATCAAAAAGATTACAAAGTAAACTTCAAGAAAATTCTAATTCTATTTCAGTTCTGGCTCCTTAATCACTATTCCTTTGCCAACTTGAACTTTAGCTTGAACAGGAGCATCAGCAACTTCAGCATCAGCAGGCTTCTTGCCTTTCAAGTCTTTCTTCTTAAGCTCTTCTGCTTTGATCTTTTGTCTTTCAAAGTAATGGTATGGCTTTGGAAAGTACTTGCTAGGCTCCAGAGCTATAGGAGGTAGCTTTCCCATCTTGGCCTTCCTTCTATATTGAACTATTGCCTCCTGTCTTGATTCATGTTTCCTCCATTCAGTTTCAGAAAACCATTTGTTCCTGTCTTGAATGTTATCCTTGGCAGCTTTCCAGGCAGTTAATATAATGTTTCTAGAGGTAGGGCTCCACTGCTCAAAGTCTGGTCTCTGTTCAGCTTGTTCCCTAAACCTCTTCTTTGATAATCTAGTCTCTTCTTCTTTCTGCAGTGCCTCTTGCATGGCTTCAGAAATAGGTTGAACAACTTTCTCAATAATAACATTGTCCTTGCCCCCAGGTGGGCTGTACATAGACTGTACATCAGCATGAATCATGTCAAAATCTGGTGGAGATAGATTACTTGAGCTACTTCTGGTTGCTCACCTCCAAGATAGGCAGGATGAATTCCAGATTCAGCCACATTATCATCATCACAAAGAGGAGGATAACCCAGTGTAGCTCTGATAGAATTTGATATCCATTTGGCATGATCAGAGCTGGCCTTGACTAAAACCCTCTCCCCCTTTATGACTTCTCGTTCTATATGATCTCTTACATCATCTTTCTGAAATCTTACTTGATTATCCAAATAATTAACTCCATCTTTAAAGAAGGATCTTAACCTTTGGAGTTTTTCTGTTATGATCTTTTGAGACTCTTAAATGGCAGTCTTAACAGCAATGATTTCTTCCAGAAATACTTTGTCAAAATCTGCCTTTGCTATAGCTGGAGTCTGCCCTGCAGCCAGATTCTTTAGTTCTATGATGATAGTATTGTGAGATGCAGTAAGGTTGTCATTCATTCTTATCTGATTTTCAAGAACATATCCTTGCTTCACAGCTATGTCATCCACTTGTGCTTTTATCTTCTCCTGGTGTGTAGCCAAGTACACCACTGCATTGCCACCCTTGTGGAAACAGTCTGTCATCTCTTTCTTGTTAAGATTCATCTCAAATCTTATTGACTTGATATCTTGGGCCAGATCAAATTGCAATGATTTCTGCCCTTCATCCACATATTTCTCTATTGCCTGCCTGTGCTCATCCAGTTTAATTTGCATTGCCACCATTAAAGCACTATAATCAACTGATTGTGTTTGCTGAACTATAGGCTGTGGTGTACTAGATTGTAGAGACTTCTTATAACTTTGACTCCTTCTTTTGAATACATAAAGTTTCTGCTTCTTAGCCCTGGTAGCCTCCTCATCTTCAGATGCTGAGGAGCTGGCAATGTCAACCCTCTCCTTAGGGCTTGGGGGCCTCTCAGTCTGCACATCTGGTGCTGTCACAATTTCTTGGCTATCAGGCTCTTCATGAATTTGCACTTGCTCCCCCTGAACTGGAGCATTCTCCTCTTCAGCAGCAGTTTCATTATCAAAATCTGCTTGATCTAGATTTAAGAAAAGATCTTCCATGGTATATTCTTTTGGAGACTGAGCTGGAGAAATTCTGGTCTCTTCAACTACTGGATCAGGAACTATTGGAGTTGCAACAGATGTGTCTTCCAATACAGCATTTGGGACTTGGTGATCCAACTGAGTTTGCTGATGAACATCAGACAAATCAGTATCTTCTTTAGGAAATTCTAAAGTATTGAGTTCAGTGATTACCTCTAGGATAATGCTGGTTGCTTGTTCACTTTCCAGTGTAGTGGGTTCATCTACAATTGGAAGCTCCCCTGGCTTTGATCCTTGTGTATGGGGCTAGCTTGAGGTAGCTCCCCCTGGATCTCAGCATCATCTTGAGGAGCAGGAGATTTCACAGCAGGCTCTTCCTCATTTTCATCTGGAGTGAAGACAACTTGTTCTTCACTGTCTGAGCTGCTAGTGGACTCTTGAGCCACTGGGGCAATTTTCCTTTTCTTCTTTAATGGAATCTCCTTCTCAGAAACTATCTTCTCAGGGGTTGGCATCTCCTTAGTCAACACCCTGTCCCATCTAGAGAACAACCTCATGTCCATTTTTCTCATATGATTTATTTTGCTTCCAGCAGCTGTACTCATAACTTCAGGTATTACACTAGCTAGGTAAAGACTTAAAATCCTGCCCAGGTTGGGCTTCTTCAAGCTTTCTTTAATCTTATCATAAACTACCATAGACCAGTCAGTTTTTAGAGTGAAGATTATCCTTTTCATTATACTAAATATATGGGCAGACACTCTGTCATGCCCTCCTGGCTTGCTGAGTATGACTTTGCCAACAATCTCTGAGAGAAATTTCCCTTGATTGTTCATGCCTTTTCTAAGAAACACTGATCCAAGCTTCATCTTAGGATCCAGTCCACACCAGGTTATAGCTTCCCTAGTCTTTGTAGCTGTAACCTCATCTTCCTCTTTAATTCTTGGGAGCTGTAAAATCTTCCTCAGACTTTTAGGTGACACCTTCACCTTCTCACCATGAACCCTGGATTTGATTTTGAATCCAGTTTCGTCTATCTTAGCTCCACTGAGAAATTCTAGTACCTCTTTCTTCCAGATTTTAGTAGGTTCAGAAACAAGATATTCTAATCCTGAATCGACTACTAGGGTTACGACAGCCTTAATGTCTTGATCGGCATCCTCAAAAGCACCGCGCACCAGCTCGTATCCTTCGTTGACATTCTCCTCTAGCTTAGGCGCCATTAGGGTTTGTAGAACTTGTCTTGAGAGAAGAGAGGTGTCGACACAGAAGTTTGGTCTCGAAACTTTGAAAGCGTGTCGACAAACTAAGGCAAAACCCTATTTATACCTTTCTAATTTTGAAGATGAACAGGCAGGACAACTAACTTAAATTGTGTCGACACTGGCAATAAGTGTCGACACTGACTTATAATGTCTCGACACATATGTGTCGACACAAGTTTAGTCAACATATTATATGTGTCGACACTTGTTTATGTGTCGACACCACTTAACTCGACACATAGTCGAGACTTTACTTAGAGAATTCTGAGTAAATACTAAGTGTCGACACCACATTGGATGTGTCGACACCTACTTGACATGTGTCGACACTAATATTCAGAAGTGTCGACACCAACTTCCTAGATGTGTCGACACCTTTTTCCAGAAGTGTCGACACTTACTTTCTGTGTCGACACAGAAATCTCTATGTGTCGACACCTTTTTACTTAGCCATTTCCAATTCTGTAAACTTACTTTAAGTTTATCATTCGTAGTTCAATCTTAAACCTATTGAACTTAGCTTCTTCTAGGTGCTTAGTATTCATATCAGCTAGTTGTTCATCTGTTTTAACATATTCAAGTAAAATATCTTCTCTTTCTACATGCTCCCTAAGAAAATGATATTTAATTTCAATATGTTTTGTTCTACTATGGGATACAGGATTATTGGCTATTGAAATAGCACTAGTAGAATCACAGAAGAGTGGAGTTCTACTTACCTGAAATCCATAGTCCTCAAGCTGATGTTGTATCCATAGAAGTTGAGCACAACAACTTCCTGCAGCCACATACTCTGACTCTGCAGTGGAGATAGCCACACTTGTTTGCTTTTTGCTACTCCATGAAATTAGTCTCCCACCTAGGAATTGACAGGTTCCAGTAGTGCTTTTTTTGTCTTCTTTGCATCCTGCAAAGTCTGCATCGGAATAACCTGTTAGTTTAAAATCCCCATTCCTAGGGTACCAGAGGCCTAGATAGGGAGTGCCCTTTAGATATCTCAATATCCTTTTGACTGCTGTCAAATGAGACTCTTTAGGGCATGCTTGATACCTTGCACAGACACATGTAGCATACATAATATCTGGTCTACTTGCAGTCAAGTATAATAGGGAGCCAACTATCCCTGTATACAAGGTTTCATCTACAGGTTTCCCTGCATCATCCTTGCTAGGAGACATACTTGACCCCATAGGAGTATTCATGGTACTAGATGAATCCATACCATACTGCCTTATGAGTTCTAGGGTGAACTTAGACTGATAAATGGATAAACCACTCTCAGTCTATTTAACTTGGAGACCCAAGAAAAACTTCAGCTCTCCCATACTACTCATCTCAAATTGACCTTGCATAAGTTTTGCAAACTTTTTGCAAAGGCTGCTTTCAGTAGACCCAAATATGATGCCATCTACATATATTTGGACTAGTATAACTTTGCCTCTAGATTCCCTAAGGAATAGAGTCTTATCTATTTTCCCCCTTGAGAACTTGTTCTCAATGAGGAAACTAGATAAGGTTTCATACCAAGCCCTAGGGGCTTGCTTTAACCCATATAAAGCTTTCCTAAGTCTATAGACATGATGAGGTAGAGTTGAATCAACAAAACCTGAAGGCTGTTCCACATAGACTTCTTCTTTAAGATTACCATTTAGAAATGCTGACTTGACATCCATTTGGTAAACTTTGAATCCTTGAAAAGTTGCATAGGCCAGGAACATCCTTATGGGTTCCAGTCTGGCTACTGGAGCAAAGGTATGATCAAAGTCAATATCTTCTTCCTGCCTATATCCTTTAGCAACCAATCTTGTTTTATTCTTAATGATGACCCCTTGTTCATCCATCTTATTCCTGTAGATCCACTTGGTTCCTATTATATTGTGGTCTTTAGGTTTAGGAACAAGTTCCCAGACCTTGCACCTCTTGAACTGATTCAGCTCTTCCTGCATTGCTTCAGTCCATTGTGGATCTAGAATGGCTTCTTCAAACTTCTTAGGTTCAACTTGAGATAGAAAACTGGAGTAGATTGCTGCATTCAGATTTCTGCTCCTTGTTTGTACCCCTTGTCTTGGATCTCCAATAATCTGCTCTACTGGATGATCTTTAAGATGCCTATTGGCTGGAGGCATCCTGACTTCTGGTTGAACCTCTTCAGCATCTCCATCATGCTGTACTCCTTGAACATCATCAGCAATTGGTACATGTAGTTTTCCCCCTGGACAACAGTCACTGTCTTCTACTTGCTGTCTTGCAGTAGGTACTTCTTCTATAGTAAGCTTGTCCATCTTCTTTGTTAAACCTGTGGGGCTGCATACACTACTAGACAACTCATTGTTAATAAGTTTAGTCTCATCAAATACTACATGTATTGATTCTTCTACAACTTGAGTAGACAAGTCGTAGACTCTATAAGCCTTACTATTGTTGCTGCACCCAACAAAAATTCCCTCTTGGGACTTGGTAGCAAACTTAGTCAAGTAAGACTTTCCATTGTTAAGTATGAAGCACTTACAACCAAAGATCCTGAAGTAGGATAGGTTTGGTTTCCTGCCTTTCACAACCTTATAGGGGGTCTTGTTGAGGCCTTTAGTTATGGTAGCCCTATTAATAACATGGCATGCAGTATTGACTGCTTCAGCCCAGAAATATTCTGGTAGTGATGTATAACTTAATAGGGCTCTACCTGCCTCAATCAAGGTCCTATTCTTCCTTTCAGCAATGCCATTTTGCTGAGGTGTTCTAGGTGAAGAAAAGTCTTGAAATATCCCAAAGTCTTCACATAGTTTTGTCATGCTATCAGACTGAAACTCAGTACCATGGTCACTTCTTATTTTGACCACTGTACTATTTAGTTCATTCTGAATTTGTCTAACAAACCTATAGAAGACATTGGGTGTTTCAGATTTCTGTCTTAATAAGAATACCCAGGAAAACCTTGAGTAGTCATCTACAACTACAAAGGTATAGACCTTCCTACCTAGGCTGTGAACTGGCATTGGACCAAAGAGATCCATATGCAAGAGGTATAAACACCTCACATCATCTTTGTTTTCTATGCTTCTAAAGGTGGATCTAGTCTGCTTGCCCTTTTGACAAGCTGAGCAAATACCATCTTTAATACACTTAACTTGAGGACCATTCCTCACTAACTCTTTGCTAAAGAGTTTGCCAATTGTCTTGTAGTTAAGATGGGCTAGCCTCTTGTGCCATTTGACACAATGAGAGACTGTCTCATCAGCTACAAGACACACTGGAGAACCACTGTTCTCAACCATAATGTCTAAGCAATAGACATTCCTTTTCCTATAACCAGTTAAAATGATCTCTTGATCAGTTGACCTCTTGATATGACAACCATTTTTAACAAATGAGATGTCATACCCTACATCGCTTAATTGACTTATACTTATTAGGTTATGTTTCAACCCTTTAACATAAGCCACTTGAGTAATGGTAACCAAGTTACTAGAAATGTTACCAAATCCTTTGATGATTCCTTTTTTAGAACCACCAAAGGTGACTATAGGACCATCTTTGATTGGAATGTAGTCCCTTAGTAGTCCCCTAGTTCCAGTCATATGTCTGGAACATCCACTGTCCAAGTACCATGTTGGGGTATGGCCACTTAGACTCACCTGTAAAACAGATTAATGAACCTTAGAATCCAAAGAATTCTTGGGTCCTTGGTACTTGTTAGTTTGCAACTTGACAAAGCTACCTACTGGTTTTCCAATAGGCAGATTGCTACACACTTTGGCACTAGCATTGTGCCAACAATCCATTGCAAAATGTCCAACTTTGCCACAACACCAACATTCAAACTTATTGTACCTTTGCTTAGATACAGTCTTTGCTGTCTTATCTACAACTGACTTATTGAATGTTGGGGCTTTGCCCTTGGACTTGGACTTGGACTGCTCAGTCTTTGCAGGTTTAATAAAACCCAGTCCAGCCTTGCCTTTGTGATGAACAAATTCATCAATTAAAGGTAGTACTGACTTAGGTTTAGAAAACCTAGCAACAAGCTCTCTCTCCTTCTGAAGATTGATCTCCAGACTCTTGATTTGATCATTCTTATAGGTGATAGTCCCCATCTGAATCACTGTTATATGTTTCAGTCTGGCTATCTCATTAAGCTTTTGATCAAATAACTTCTCAGAATCTGTTGCAGCAGCTTTGAGATCAGTAATTTCCTTTGCCTGACTTTTAGCTAGGGACTTGCTCTTCTTGTAAGCTTGCAACAGTACTTTATATTCATCTATCAGCTGATGAATATCTACTTCAGACTCAGATGCACTCTCATCATTTGATGAGGATGAATCTGATTCTGTACTGGCACAAGAAATTGAACTTAGAGTTGAACATTGTACCTTACTGGGTCCTGGCTGTTCCAGGATTTTGTCACATTCTGTCAATGCCATTAACCCTTGACATTGACTGTCTTCTTGTTCATATATAGACTCCAAAATCTGCATGAACTCTTCTTCTTCTTCTTCAGCAAACAGCCGTATGTATGCCTCAGCATCTGACTCAATTTCTGAAGAAGAAATATCTGACAGAGTCTTCTCCTTTTTGGCAACAAATGACTTTTCTTTCTTGGCTTTGAAATGAGTCTTCTTCTTGTCACTAGACTCCTTTCTCTTCTCTGGACAATCTGCAACAACATGGTCTTGTCTATTGCAGCAATAGCACACTATTTTTGAAACAGTTGCCTTGCTAGATTTAGTCCTCTTTCTGTCCTTCTTTGAAGCCTTTTTGTTCTGATAGAAGTCTTATTTTCCATGTGAAGTAGAAGGCCTTGTCCTCCACTGTTTCTTCTTCAAGAACTTCTGAAAATGTCTAGTGAAGGCAGCAAAGTCTTCATCACTTTCACTGCTTTCAGACTTTGTGCTGACAGACTCATCTAACTCTGATTCAACTACCTTTGGAGGTGGAGTTGGTGACTTATTCCTGTACTTTCTGGGGCTTCTGTCTTGAAAGCTACAGTTCTTTCCTTATGTTCATTTCTTGTTGATTTCTCCTCCTCTTTCCTCACTGTCAACTGCATTTCATATGACAGCAATTTGCCAAACAGTGTAGGTGGAGGAATTTCTCCCAACTTAGCCATTTCTCTAATGGCACAGATCTTGGTGTCCCAATCTTTAGTTAGGGACCTTAGAAACTTGTCATTGAGTTCATAATTACTGAACTCTCTTCCATAAGACATGAGTTCATTCACTATCCTATAGAACTTCTTATAGCACTCAGTTATGCTATCACCCTTTTCTTGTCTAAAACTTTCATACTCTTGATTTAGCAAGGATTTTCTGTCTTGCCTAACTTCTTCAGATCCTTCCATATACACAATAAGGGTATCCCACATCTCTTTGGCTATCTTACAGTGTATTAGATTCTGAAAAGTTGCATCATCTATGGCACTCACTATAATGTTTTGAGCCCTTTTATCCATGGTGGCTAGGACAATCTCATCCTTTGTCATTTCAGAGAAATCCTTTGGTGTTCTCTGATTTGCATCTAGAACTGATATCTTCATGGGCACATAAGACCCTTCCTTTACTGTGATGTAAATCCTAGGGTCTGAGGCTTCCATAAACAGCCTTACCCTTTCCTTCCATATGCCAAAGATTTCCTTTCTGCATATAGGTAATTTCATGGATCCCAATTCCTTGTGATTCTCAGAGGAATCCATGGTTCTTGATGTTCTTGAATCTGTAATTTGACTTAGACTGAATCTGCCAATCAGGATCTCCTCACACTATTAGTCCTTTTTGAGGAACCTCCCTCTGATACCACTTGAAAGATATTGTACCTAATCACCTAGAGGGGGGGGGGGTGAATAGGTGACTTGAATCTTTTTAACTTTTATGGCAGCAATCAGTAAATTTCCTTGTCAGTTTTTAGAGTGAAGATTATCCTTGTCATTATACTAAACATATGGGCAGACACTCTGTCATGCCCTCCTGGCTTGCTGAGTATGACTTTGCCAACAATCTCTGAGAGGAATTTCCCTTGATTGTTCATGCCTTTTCTAAGAAACACTGATCCAAGCTTCATCTTAGGATCCAGTCCACACCAGGTTATAGCTTCCCTAGTCTTTGTAGCTGTAACCTCATCTTCTTATTTAATTCTTGGGAGCTGTAGAATCTTCCTCAGACTTTTAGGTGACACCTTCACCTTCTCACCATGAACCCTGGATTTGATTTTGAATCCAGTTTCGTCTATCTTAGCTCCACTGAGAAATTCTAGTACCTCTTTCTTCCAGATTTTAGTAGGTTCAGAAACAAGATATTCTAATCCTGAATCGACTACTAGGGTTACGACAGCCTTAATGTCTTGATCGACATCCTCAAAAGCACCGCGCACCAGCTCGTATCCTTCATTGACATTCTCCTCTAGCTTAGGCGCCATTAGGGTTTGTAGAACTTGTCTTGAGAGAAGAGAGGTGTCGACACAGAAGTTTGGTCTCGAAACTTTGAAAGCGTGTCGACAAACTAAGGCAAAACCCTATTTATACCTTTCTAATTTTGAAGATGAACAGGCAGGACAACTAACTTAAATTGTGTCGACACTGGCAATAAGTGTCGACACTGACTTATAATGTCTCGACACATATGTGTCGACACAAGTTTAGTCAACAGATTATATGTGTCGACACTTGTTTATGTGTCGACACCACTTAACTCGACACATAGTCGAGACTTTACTTAGAGAATTCTGAGTAAATACTAAGTGTCGACACCACATTGGATGTGTCGACACCTACTTGACATGTGTCGACACTAATATTCAGAATTGTCGACACCAACTTCCTAGATGTGTCGACACCTTTTTCCAGAAGTGTCGACACTTACTTTCTGTGTCGACACAGAAATCTCTATGTGTCGACACCTTTTTACTTAGCCATTTCCAATTCTGTAAACTTACTTTAAGTTTATCATTCCTAGTTCAATCTTAAACCTATTGAACTTAGCTTCTTCTAGGGGCTTAGTATACATATCAGCTAGTTGTTCATCTGTTTTAACATATTCAAGTAAAATATCTTCTCTTTCTACATGCTCCCTAAGAAAATGATATTTAATTTCAATATGTTTTGTTCTACTATGGGATACAGGATTATTGGCTATTGAAATAGCACTAGTAGAATCACAGAAGAGTGAAGTTCTACTTACCTGAAATCCATAGTCCTCAAGCTGATGTTGTATCCATAGAAGTTGAGCACAACAACTTCCTGCAGCCACATACTCTGACTCTGCAGTGGAGATAGCCACACTTGTTTGCTTTTTGCTACTCCATGAAATTAGTCTCCCACCTAGGAATTGACAGGTTCCAGTAGTGCTTTTTCTGTCTTCTTTGCATCCTGCAAAGTCTGCATCTGAATAACCTGTTAGTTCAAAATCCCCATTCCTAGGGTACCAGAGGCCTAGATAGGGAGTGCCCTTTAGATATCTCAATATCCTTTTGACTGCTGTCAAATGAGACTCTTTAGGGCATGCTTGATACCTTGCACAGACACATGTAGCATACATAATATCTGGTCTACTTGCAGTCAAGTATAATAGGCAGCCAACTATCCCTCTATACAAGGTTTCATCTACAGGTTTCCCTGCATCATCCTTGCTAGGAGACATACTTGACCCCATAGGAGTATTCATGGTACTGGATGAATCCATACCATACTGCCTTATGAGTTCTTGGGTGAACTTAGACTGATAAATGGATAAACCACTCTCAGTCTGTTTAACTTGGAGACCCAAGAAAAACTTCAGCTCTCCCATACTACTCCTCTCAAATTGACCTTGCATAAGTTTTGCAAACTTTTTGCAAAGGCTGCTTTCAGTAGACCCAAATATGATGCTATCTACATATATTTGGACTAGTATAACTTTGCCTCTAGATTCCCTAAGGAATAGAGTCTTATCTATTTTCCCCTTGAGAACTTGTTCTCAATGAGGAAACTAGATAAGGTTTCATACCAAGCCCTAGGGGCTTGCTTTAACCCATATAAAGCTTTCCTAAGTCTATAGACATGATGAGGTAGAGTTGAATCAACAAAACCTGAAGGCTGTTCCACATAGACTTCTTCTTTAAGATTACCATTTAGAAATGCTGACCTGACATCCATTTGGTAAACTTTGAATCCTTGAAAAGTTGCATAGGCCAGGAACATCCTTATGGGTTCCAGTCTGGCTACTGGAGCAAAGGTTTGATCAAAGTCAATACCTTCTTCCTGCCTATATCCTTTAGCAACCAATCTTGTTTTATTCTTAATGATGACCCCTTGTTCATCCATCTTATTCCTGTAGATCCACTTGGTTCCTATTATATTGTGGTCTTTAAGTTTAGGAACAAGTTCCCAGACCTTGCACCTCTTGAACTGATTCAGCTCTTCCGGCATTGCTTCAGTCCATTGTGGATCTAGAATGGCTTCTTCAAACTTCTTAGGTTCAACTTGAGATAGAAAACTGGAGTAGATTACTGCATTCAGATTTCTGCTCCTTGTTTGTACCCCTTGTCTTGGATCTCCAATAATCTGCTCTACTGGATGATCTCTAAGATGCCTATTGGCTGGAGGCATCCTGACTTCTGGTTGAACCTCTTCAGCATCTCCATCATGCTGTACTCCTTGAACATCATCAGCAATTGGTACATGTAGTTCTCCCCCTGGACAACAGCCACTGTCTTCTACTTGCTGTCTTGCAGTAGGTACTTCTTCTATAGTAAGCTTGTCCATCTTCTTTGTTAAACCTGTGGGGCTGCATACACTACTAGACGACTCATTGTTAATAAGTTTAGTCTCATCAAATACTACATGTATTGATTCTTCTACAACTTGAGTAGACAAGTTGTAGACTCTATAAGCCTTACTATTGTTGCTGTACCCAATAAAAATTCCCTCTTGGGACTTGGTAGCAAACTTAGTCAAGTAAGACTTTCCATTGTTAAGTATGAAGCACTTACAACCAAAGATCCTGAAGTAGGATAGGTTTGGTTTCCTGCCTTTCACAACCTCATAGGGGGTCTTGTTGAGGCCTTTAGTTATGGTATCCCTATTAATAACATGGCATCCAGTATTGACTGCTTCAGCCCAGAAATATTCTGGTAGTGATGTATCACTTAATAGGGTTCTACCTGCCTCAATCAAGGACCTATTCTTCCTTTCAGCAATGCCATTTTGCTGAGGTGTTCTAGGTGAAGAAAAGTCTTGAAATATCCCAAAGTCTTCACATAGTTTTGTCATGCTATCAGACTGAAACTCAGTACCATGGTCACTTCTTATTTTGACCACTGTACTATTTAGTTCATTCTGAATTTGTCTAACAAACCTATAGAAGACATTGGGTGTTTCAGATTTCTGTCTTAATAAGAACACCCAGGAAAACCTTGAGTAGTCATCTACAACTACAAAGGTATAGACCTTCCTACCTAGGCTGTGAACTGGCATTGAACCAAAGAGATCCATATGCAAGAGGTATAAACACCTCACAGCATCTTTGTTTTCTATGCTTCTAAAGGTGGATCTAGTATGCTTGCCCTTTTGACAAGCTGAGCAAATACCATCTTTAATACACTTAACTTGAGGACCATTCCTCACTAACTCTTTGCTAAAGAGTTTGCCAATTGTCTTGTAGTTAAGATGGGCTAGCCTCTTGTGCCATTTGACACAATGAGAGACTGTCTCATCAGCTACAAGACACACTGGAGAACCACTGTTCTCAACCATAATGTCTAAGCAATAGACATTCCTTTTCCTATAACCAGTTAAAATGATCTCTTGATCAGTTGACCTCTTGATATGACAACCATTTTTAACAAATGAGATGTCATACCCTATATCGCTTAATTGACTTATACTTATTAGGTTATGTTTCAACCCTTTAACATAAGCCACTTGAGTAATGGTAACCAAGTTACTAGAAATGTTACCAAATCCTTTGATGATTCCTTTTTCAGAACCACCAAAGGTGACTTTAGGACCATCTTTGATTGGAATGTAGTCCCTTAGTAGTCCCCTAGTTCCAGTCATATGTCTGGAACATCCACTGTCCAAGTACCATGTTGGGGTATGGCCACTTGGACTCACCTGCAAAACAGATTAATGAACCTTAGAATCCAAAGAATTCTTGGGTCCTTGGTACTTGTTAGTTTGCAACTTGACAAAGCTACCTACTGGTTTTCCAATAGGCAGATTGCTACACACTTTGGCACTAGCATTGTGCCAACAATCCATTGCAAAATGTCCAACTTTGCCACAACACCAACATTCAAACTTATTATACCTTTGCTTAGATACAGTCTTTGCAGTCTTATCTACATCTGACTTGTTGAATGTTGGGGCTTTGCCCTTGGACTTGGACTTGGACTGCTCAGTCCTTGCAGGTTTAATAAAACCCAGTCCAGCCTTGCCTTTGTGATGAACAAATTCATCAATTAAAGGTAGCACTGACTTAGGTTTAGAAAACCTAGCAACAAGCTCTCTCTCCTTCTGAAGATTGATCTCCAGACTCTTGATTTGATCATTCTTATAGGTGATAGTCCCCATCTGAATCACTATTATGTGTTTCAGTCTGGCTATCTCATTAAGCTTTTGATCAAATAACTTCTCAGAATCTGTTGCAGCAGCTTTGAGATCAGTAATTTCCTTTGCCTGACTTTTGGCTAGGGACTTGCTCTTCTTGTAAGCTTGCAACAGTACTTTATATTCATTTATCAGCTGATGAATATCTGCTTCAGACTCAGATGCACTCTCATCATTTGATGAGGATGAATCTGATTCTGTACTGGCACAAGAAATTGAACTTAGAGTTGAACATTGTACCTTACTGGGTCCTGGCTGTTCCAGGATTTTGTCACCTTCTGTCAATGCCATTAGCCCTTGACATTGACTGTCTTCTTGTTCATATATAGACTCCAAAATCTGCATGAACTCTTTTTCTTCTTCTTCAGCAAACAGCCCTATGCATGCCTCAACATCTGACTCAATTTCTGAAGAAGAAATATCTGACAGGGTCTTCTCCTTTTTGGCAACAAATGACTTTTCTTTCTTGCCTTTGAAATGAGTCTTCTTCTTGTCACTAGACTCCTTTCTCTTCTCTGGACAATCTGCAACAACATGGTCTTGTCTGTTGCAGCAATAGCACACTATTTTTGAAACAGTTGCCTTGCTAGAGTTAGTCTTCTTCCTGTCCTTCTTTGAAGCCTTTTTGTTTTGATAGAAGTCTTCTTTTCCATGTGAAGTAGAAGGCCTTGTCCTCCACTGTTTCTTCTTCAAGAACTTTTGAAAATGTCTAGTGAAGGCAGCAAAGTCTTCATCACTTTCACTGCTTTCAGACTTTGTGCTGACAGACTCGTCTGACTCTGATTCAACTACCTTTGGAGGTGGAGTTGGTGACTTATTCCTGTACTTTCTGGGGGCTTCTGTCTTGAAAGCTACAGTTCTTTCCTTATGTTCATTTCTTGTTGATTTCTCCTCCTCTTTCCTCACTGTCAACTGCATTTCATATGACAGCAATTTGCCAAACAGTGTAGGTGGAGGAATTTCTCCCAACTTAGCCATTTCTCTAATGGCACAGATCTTGGTGTCCCAATCTTTAGTTAGGGACCTTAGAAACTTGTCATTGAGTTCATAATTACTGAACTCTCTTCCATAAGACATGAGTTCATTCACTATCCTATAGAACTTCTTATAGCACTCAGTTATGCTATCACCCTTTTCTTGTCTAAAACTTTCATACTCTTGATTTGATAAGGATTTTCTATCTTGCCTAACTTCTTCAGATCCTTCCATATACACAATAAGGGTATCCCACATCACTTTGGCTGTCTTATAGTGTATTAGATTCTGAAAAGTTGCATCATCTATGGCACTCACTATAATGTTTTGAGCCCAATTCCTTGTCTTAATATGGTGGCTAGGACAATCTCATCCTTTGTCATTTCAGAGAAATCCTTTGGTGTTCTCTGATTTGCATCTAGAACTGATATCTTCATGGGCACATAAGTCCCTTCCTTTACTGTGATATAAATCCTAGGGTCTGAGGCTTCCATAAACAGCCTTACCCTTTCCTTCCATATGCCAAAGATTTCCTTTCTGCATATAGGTAATTTCATGGATCCCAGTTCCTTGTGATTCTCAGAGGAACCCATGGTTCTTGATGTTCTTGAATCTGTAATTTGACTTAGACTGAATCTGCCAATCAGGATCTCCTCAGACTGTTAGTCCTTTTTGAGGAACCTCCCTCTGATACCACTTGAAAGATATTGTACCTAATCACCTAGGGGGGGGGGTGAATAGGTGACTTGAATCTTTTTAACTTTTATGGCAGCAATCAGTAAATTTCACAGAATTCTATCTACTATAACACAACACATATGCAACAATCACAGCCAACAACAATCACATAGTAGACACAGAGTTTTATAGTGGTTCCCCAAGCTTTGGGTACATCCACTTTCCCCCTTCGCCTATCTAGCAGTGTACTAGATTCGACCAAACTTCTCCACTATCTCAGAACCCAAACTGGTTCCTATACCTCAGGCCCAAAGCCCTACAACTCAGCTTTTCCACAAAGCCTACACTCAGCCACAAAGGCCTACACTCAGCCACAAAGGCCTACACTAAGCCACCAAGGCCTACACTCAGCCACCAAGGCCTACACTCAGGCTCTCAAAGCCCTACACTCAGCCTTTATAATTACAGGCTTACAAAACTCAGATCCAAAGGATCCTACAAGATAAAAATGATTATACAATTGTTAACTCAGCAACCCAAAGATAAGAGAGGGGAGTTGTGAGTTTCTTGATGAGTTCTTGGAAGAACTCAGCTGGAATCAATCTGACATAGCTTTCTTCAAAGTTTCTTGAAAGTAGAACTCAATAAGATTGACTCCTTCTGCAGTTGATCCTTGACCTCTGCCACTTAGAATTCAGAATAAATCTGAACCCTTCTTCTCAGCCTAGTTCCAATGGTTGATTTCTTGGATGGAGCTCTCTCTCTCCAACTTCTTAGATCTGCACTTGATTCTTCAAGGAATAGCTAGATCTTCTTTGTTGAATACTTGATCAATGATTTGAACAACTCTTTTCTGTAGACAGCATAAGCCTATTTATAGGCCTTCTTCATGGTAACCGGCTGGTCCGGTCCATAACTGAATTCTGACAACTCTGACAAGTGATGTAGACCGGTTGGAACGGCAACTGTCAAGTCATCCAGTTAGTTCTTGAAAGTTCTCTAACTGTCTGAAAGTGTCGAGACTTTCTGTCTTTAAGTGTTGACACTTATAGAGCAAGTGTCGACACAAGTTATGTAAGTGTCGACACAAGTCTACAAGGTGTCGACACAACTCCTTGTGTTGTATATTCTTTATCTCAACACTGCTTCTTCTTCATGTGTCGACACTGAAATTGAGTGTCGACACAAGTACTTGTTCTTCAGTATTTTGCTGTATTCTTCTAAGTGTCGACACAACACCTTTGTGTCGACACATCTTCATGTGTTGAATCTGTCAAGTGTCGACACTACTTCTTGGTGTCGACACATGTCTTCAGTGTTGATACTTGTTGAGTGTCGACACAGCTCCTTGTGTCAACACATTCTTCTTCTTGTTGAGACTTCAGCTGACTGTCGACACATTCCCTTAGTGTCGACACTTGTACTTAGAATATTTTGTTGATCTTGCTGTTCTTTGCTAAGTGTCGACACAGCTCCATGTGTCGACACTTTCTTCAAGTACTGAGTCTTCAGCTGAGTGTCGACACATTGTTCTGGGTGTCGACACTTACTTCAAGTGCTGACTCTTCTGTTGAGTGTCGACACATTGTTCTGAGTGTCGACACTTATACTTAGTCTCTGCTAAATTTTGCTGAGTGTCGACACAGCCTCCAAGTGTCGACACTTTCTGATGTAGACACAGCTTCACTGGGTGTCGACACAACTGTTAAGTGTCGACACAACTTTACTGTCTTTTCTTCACTGAGTGTCGACACAGCTCCTTGTGTCGACACTTTCTGTCTGGTGTCGACTCAGCATCCCTGGTGTCGACACAATGACTCCAAGTGTCGACACTGCTTGTCTGGGTGTCGACACAAGTCTTCTTAAGTGTCGACACTTTCCCTCTGGGTGTTGACACATGGACTTAGAAGCTTTTTGCTTTATTCCTGCAAATACTTAACCTGCACAAGTAACTCAAAATACATCAAATACATTTTGATGTATATCATTGAGTTGGGTGAGGCTTCTTCAAATCAGGTACATTTAAACCAATATACCCAACAGAGGGAAAGACCGGCAGGACCTCGACACAGGAGAAGCCGGAACCCAGGGGCCACAGGAACTTTGGCATGGGTGAGGATGTGATGAACGACAGCGAAGAGCCCTTATTAGTGTGGGATCGAAATGCCAACATGGCCTCTATCTCTACCGTGCTACCTTCTTGGCAGGAAGGCGATACTGTCTCGGGACAGGCCTATGCATTGGCCTTCGGCATGTATTGGCGAGAAAGTGCCGCCTACTATGACAAGGCTTTAACAAAGTCACTCGCCTATGAGAGCTCACGAGCCCAATTCTGCGCCCTCGAGCTCGCGTATATGTCAGCACGCTGTAGCATCCGCCTTGCACATCAACCGTCGATGTTAGCACGACGCGATCCTCTCTCTGCTCGGAGGTGAAAAAGCTGAAGGAGGATCTCGCGGCATCCAAGAAGGATCTCGCCCTGCGAGAGGCAGGAGTGGTAAATTCTTACTCTCTTGCTTGTATATTCACCAAACGTTTTACACTCCCCCTGATCCTTGGTCATTTTTGTAACACCACAAATCCCAAGATTGAGAAAAAGTTGAATGACACGGCCTGGGACACAGGCGTATCCCAGGGCGAGTCCTGCTCGAGTGAGCAGTTGGAGAGTGTTTGACGAAAACTCTGTTCTATGAAAAATGAGGGAACACGCACTCTGACACGGGCGTGTCAGAGGCCGTGTCCTCCTCTGCTCGACGAACTTCGTTGGACAAAGTTAAGCTGGAGGCGTGTCTGCTGCCATATAAGGGCACACGGCTGGTGACACGGGCGTGTCACTGGCCGTGTCCTTTGCTGGACGTGCCCAGGGCATTTGAGGCCTGGTAAACACGGGCAGGACACGGTCGTGTCTTGAGGTACACGGCCTGTGACACGGGCATGTCACTGGCCATGTCCCGATCAGGTTGATTTGGTTTTGTGCAGCCTGAAGTACACGACCACAGCCATGGGCGTGTTTGAAGGCATGTCATGTGACACGACCCGTGATACGGGCATGTCACATGGCCGTATACTGGTCTGGATAAGTCGGGTGTGTGCCACTTAAGGTACACGGCCTGTGACATGGGCGTATCACAAGCCGCGTCAAGCAAAATTTAGCCTTTTGTGGCAAAATCATGGCCGTCCATTCTCTCAGCTGGGATCTGATGGCTCAGGTCTCTCCCTCCTTCCTTAAGGCCAAAAATGGAGATGGGAATCTCATTTGATTTTGGCCATCATCTTTCTACAAACCTTGAGAGAGAGAAAGGAGGAGGAGGAGGAGAGCCGACCATCGGTGGTGCTGCGGAGTTCCGTTTCGCGATCCGAGGTTAGTATTGTGGAGGCAAAGCCGCTACGGTCCTTTCCAGCCGGCTAAAAGTCCATGGCTCCGAAGCTATCTTTCTTACTATCCATGTGAAGGCTTCCTTTTTGGCATGTGCATAGGATTCCCCCACCAGAGGGTGGCTTGTTACGAGAGTCCTTTGGGTTGATTCATGGAATCCCTAATGACTTGGCATATAAATCCAGAAATGGAGTATGAAATAGGCATACTGTGTGAAGCCAATCTGGATAGGTTTGTCTGGATTGGTGAAGTTGCATATACGCATCGGAGAAGACTCCGTGATTAAACGTGTAGTGTTGGCAGTCGATGGGTTAGACCTGTGAAGGGTAGTAGCAGGAAGTACTGGAGTGGTAGTCTAGGAAAATACCCTTGTGATGCTAAAATGGGTTGTACCTGTAAAGGGTAGTAGCAGGAAGTACTGATTTGAGATCCAGGAAAATACCCTTTGTTGATGTGCGAAAACGGCACCGGGGCACAACTAACACGGAGGGGGTGTGTTTGGTCTCACAGGCTAGGAGAGAAAGAGGATGAAGGTTGTGCAGATAGAGGAGAAGAGGGAAGAGGGAAGCTTCTGAGTGCTCGAGAGTGGAGCAAGTGCTTGTCAAAGGGGTTGCGGGGATAGAGGAGAGGGTGCTGAGAGCAGCCGGAAAGGTTGAAGAGAGGAGGAGGTTGATCAGGAGCTGTCGAGCAGACGGTTAATATGATGGTTGTGCTTGTAGGTTGCTTGCCGAGAGAGCTGAGCTGAGCTAGGAAGAAAGGAGAGAGAAGGGGCCGCTGGCAGCGAAAACAACAGACTTCGCCCGCTGTGGCTTAAACGCCACTCTTGCGACGGGCTTTCCTTTTATTAATAGCGAGAGTTACAAGCTGCTAATAGTCCTTTACAACAAAGCAATAAAGGGTACAGGCGGGAAGCTGGCGGCTAAGGAAGAAGGATGCCAGAGGAGGCCGCGCGGACTGAACTGGAGGCCGGCAGACCGCGCGGCTAAGCTGAGGAAGCAGACCGCGCAGACTGGAGATCCAGGTCGGCAGGCCGCACGGTTAGGGGCAGAGAGACGGATGCGGTCTGAAAAACGGAGTCCGCAAGAAGGCTTGCTAGCTGACTTCGGGCGTGATCACCTTGGCGATGACGAGAGTCCTCGAGCGCAGATCCCCTATACGAGGGGCATGGGGGGCTATTTATAGGCCCGAGGAGGTAACGGCTTGCGGTGACGTTACCCCCGGTGAGACAGTAACTTGAGCGAGATGGAGGCGGAGTCCGCCGAGTGCACAACAGGCCGCGCAGACTGGGACTTGGTACTGAAGCCGGTGCTGATGTTGGCGAGATGTGAGACTTAGTGGCGGACTGCGATGCAGGTTCACGAAGTTCGTCACTGCCGAGCTGGGACTGTCCGCCTTCTACTGGGGTGGCGGATGCTGGAAGCTATGTGGTGGACTGCGAGGAGAATCCGCGTAGTCCGCCACTGCTAAACTGAGCGAGCTGCAAGGGGTGCGGGCAGCAGAGTGCCCGCGGAGTCTGGCGAGTCCGTACTAGGGTATGCGGACTGGGACTGCTCTCTGGAGGATTTGCTGGGTGGCGGACTGGAAGGAGTCCGTGACTGCTAACTGAGTCCGCACGAAGGCTGCGGACTGAGGACGAATAGACCCTGCTGCTGCCGAGAAGCTGGTGCTGGCTAAGGGAAGGGCGGACTATGTAGAGAGTCCGCCGAATCCGCCGATTCCGCGGGTGCTGCGAAGTTGAGTCCGTATATATTGGAGATGGAAAACCTGGCTGTTGAGGCTGTTGTGGTCCACCACTGGAGGCGGACTGGAAGTATTGATCACACTTCGAGTCCGCCCAGCTCGCGAGAGACTTGGAGGTTGCTTGTCTTGGCGGGTAGCCGGAATTAGAGTCCGCGCCTTACTGGCGAGATGGAGGAGTCGGCTGCCCGTGTTGCTGGGTGAAGGGATATGTGACCTGCTGCCGGCCTGAGCGGACAGGAATTCGAGTCCGACAAAGGAACATCTATTGGGACAGCTGCGGTTAAGCTGAAGAGGGGGCGGCCTGCAGAGGCGGACTGCGGAAGCAGTCCGCGGGCCCTGCCGACCAAAGGAAGGCGCGCGACCTGGGGGGTCAGACCGCTGAGACCGCGCAGGCCGCGCGGCCTGAGAGACAGAAATTTCTGTCCGCCCAACCTAGGGGATCACGACCTCCAGGAGGGTCCCAGGGTAGGTCGTGACGAGCGAGCTGGCTCCCTTGGGAAGGATCGCTGATTTCGGGGTTAACATAATCCCCTCACTTTTTTAAGTTCCGAATAGAACTTCAAAAAAGTTGGAGACCCACGAAAATCGTGATCCACCCCAACAGAAAGAGAAAGGGGCAAGGAGAGATAGAACCTGAAGTCTCTCCTTAGGAGTTTGGTGCTGCCTGTCTATTTTCCTGCAAGAGGAAAGTTAGGGTAGGCATGTATGGGTGGTACATCGAGTGTGTACCTGAGTTTGCCTTTGCAAAACAAAGAAGGTGCGTCTTCTACTAAGTTCTGCAAAATGAAAGTGAGAGGAAAACACATAAGAATAATAACTTACAAGTACCTGATTGGAGGCTTGCAAGCACCTGTTTTTCTCTGCAAAATGAGAGTTGGGAATAAACATGATATATGCGAGTAGCTTGCAAGTACCTGTGAAGAAACTTGCAAAGGTCTGTTGATCTCTGCAGAAAGAGAGTTAGGAGCAGGTATTGTATACAAAATTAAGCTGCAAGTACCTAGATGAGGCTTGCAAGTGTTTGCTAATCTCTGCAAGGAGAAAAGTTAGAAGCAAACAATATATATGAATGAAGCTTGCAAGTACCTGAGAGAAGGCTTGCAAGTGTTTGCTAATCTCTACAAGGAGAAGAGTTAGAAGAAAACAATATATATGAAAGAAGCTTGCAAGTACCTAAGAGAAGGCTTGCAAGTGTTTGCTAATCTTTGCAAGGAGAAGGGTTAGAAGCAAACATATAAATGAAAGAAGCTTGCAAGTACCTGAGAGAAGGCTTGCAAGTGTTTGCTAATCTGTGCAAGGAGAAGAGTTAGAAGCAAACATATATATGAAGGAAGCTTGCAAGTACCTGAGAGAAGGCTTGCATGTGTTAACCGTTGATGAAATAAGGCCGATATGACCAAATAGTAAGGAAAATTCCTGATGAACTCTTTATCATGAAGCCCAGATCAATAAATCGAGCGTTAACTGTTGATTTTGCTGATGGACATGATCAGATTAGCAGGGAAGGAACTTGACGAATTCTGCCAATCTTGACTAGATTGCAATGCAGGTTTGATGATTGAGGAGAGTAAGACTCTTTTGATCAATGTTTGATGTCATTAGCATTTGGTGAGAGTAGTGAATAGCTCTGTGAATCTTCATTTGATAGCATTTAAGTAGGCAGTGAATAAAAGATGAAAGTAATAGAGCTTGTACAAGTAGAGAGCTGTAAGTCATCATCCGATGGAGCTTTGAGCAAGTAATGTATATAAGATGAGTATAAGCAAAATGAATGCAGGAAATCTTTTTGGTAGGTCGGATTAACCTGTTCACCTATGAAAGAAGGCAATTGACAAAAAAGGACACACTAGCTACACTCCTTGACAGAGCACAAAAGGGAGACATGGGCAAAAAATCCTAAGAAGTAATCGACAGATGCACTGCTCTCTTGCCTCAGGTACAATCATCACTGATCAATGAGACTAGTTGCACCAAGTGGCCTATTGCTTGTCCGTGGATTGATCAGTGGAGTTGTGGGAACCCGCGAAGGCACGGATCGAGAGTACCATAGAGTGTTCGACCATCACAGTTAGGTGATGATCGAAGAGACAAGGCTACGCTTGATCGCCATTGCTTTTCAAGCAAAGATCATCATAACTGTAAATATATCCTTTGCGAAATACAGCAGAGCTAACACATGGGGCTCCCCTAGCACACACCACTCTGTCAGATGCCGCTGGGAATCTTAAGTCTGAAGCCCAACATCGTAGATTGAACGGCTCCCACTACACAAATGGGTATATCCGCCATATGTGGTCGAAGCTGTTGTGCCAGAGAACAAACTACAGGGAGCAATTCCAGACAAGATTAGGCGATGATCTCATTGGCGTAGTTGATCTCTTTTGCAAAAAGAGAAATAGAAGGAGGATGCTCACCAGAAGGGAACTTGTGAAGTATGAGTCTCTGATAAAAGCTTTGTTGAAAAGCAAGAAAGGAGCACTGAGAAGTGGCTTGAAAGAAAATGTTTGAAAAACTTAAGAGTGAGTAAGGGTAACCGATAGTGGGTTGTGAGGAGCTTTGAGGACTCATGAATGTGATGGGTCACCCTTCTGGAGCAGTTGTTGAATTTTACCCTCCTTCAGCATTTCTTGCACTAATCGCCGAAAAGCTCTACAATCCTCGTCGCATGACCATTTTCTTGTGATACTCACATATTGGTCAGAGTTTTTGCCCTTCAATCAGCAGGCTGAGGGCCCATACTGCTTGTTTGCTCTTGATAGTGTGAGTTGCTCCACCCAAATGTATTATCAACTTTAGATCCTTTGCGCTGGAAAAGACGTTGCGACTTCGGAAACATCCTGTTTTCTTTGGCTTGTGATTGAAGACACTTTGGGGAAAGTTTGGAGGTCGTTCGATAGGGAGCAAGACTTCTGGGCCTTCTTCTTCCCAATGGGAATTCGGTGACTTCATTGGTGATTGGAGGTGTACACGGTTTGTGAGGCGAGTTTGTAGACACTTTATTTTCGCTCGGTAACTGGAAACTGTAGCGGCGACTGCGGCCTGGCTGGATGGATACCTTTGCCAGATAGACTCAAGTCAACTGGCAGAAGAGTTTGCATATTAAAAGGGATTCCCCACTTCCGGGTTGAGACTGTAGCAACTGGTGCTACTACAGGTTGAGAGTCTAGTCGCGAAATATGTGGCTAGGGTGTCATTGATCCGCTGCTATGATCTGGCTGGAAGTTTCCCGACGTATCAGCAAGAGGGCTTCCCAAAGAGCGTCTTCTTCGCTGGTAGGAGGAATGTTCTGAGAGAGTTGGCGGTCTGAACATGGCTAACAGTCGCTGTTCATAGTCTGATCGGATCTGAAGGTCGCGTGTTAACTGTTGGTGCGCGAAAACGGCACCGGGGCACAACTAACACGGAGGGGGTGTGTTTGGTCTAACAGGCTAGGAGAGGAAGAGGATTAAGGTTGCGGGGATAGAGGAGAAGAGGGAAGAGGGAAGCTTCTGAGTGCTCGAGAGTGGACAAGCGCTTGTCAAAGGGGTTGCGGGGATAGAGGAGAGGGTGCTAAGAGCAGCCGGGAAGGCTGAAGAGAGGAGGAGGT
This sequence comes from Platanthera guangdongensis, assembly GCA_039583875.1. Taxonomy (NCBI): domain Eukaryota; kingdom Viridiplantae; phylum Streptophyta; class Magnoliopsida; order Asparagales; family Orchidaceae; genus Platanthera; species Platanthera guangdongensis. The sequence continues at coordinate 54,882,233 of CM077153.1, read as the reverse complement.
TGATCAGGAGCTGTCGAGCAGACGGTTAATATGACGGTTGTGCTTGCAGGTTGCTTGCCGAGGGAGCTGAGCTGAGCTAGGAAGAAAGGAGAGAGAAGGGGCCGCTTGCAGCGACAACGGCAGACTTCGCCCGCCGCAGCTTAAACGCCACTCTTGCGACGGGCTTTCCTTGTATTAATAGCGAGAGTTACAAGCTGCTAATACTCCTTTACAACAAAGCAATAAAGGGTACAAGCGGGAAGCTGGCGGCTAAGGAAGAAGGATGCCAGAGGAGGCTGCGCGGACTGAACTGGAGGCCAGCAGACCGCGCGGCTAAGCAGAGGAAGCAGACCGCGCGGACTGGAGATCCAGGTCGGCAAGCCGCGCGGTTAGGGGCAGAGAGACGGATGCGGTCTGAGAAATGGAGTTCGCAGGAAGGCTTGCTGGCTGACTTCGGGCGTGAGCACCTTGGCGATGACGAGAGACCTCGAGCGCAGATCCCCTATACGAGGGGCATGAGGGGCTATTTATAGGCCCGAGGAGGTAACGTCTTGCGGTGACGTTACCCCCGGTGAGACGGTAACTTGAGCGAGATGGAGGCAGAGTCCGCCGAGTCCGCAATAGGCCGCGCGGACTGGGACTTGGTACTGAAGCCGGTGCTGATGTTGTCGAGATGGGAGACTTAGTGGCGGACTGCGATGCGGGTTTGCGGAGTCCGTCACTACCGAGCTGGGACAGTCTGCCTTCTGCTGGGGTGGCAGATGCTGGAAGCTATGTGGCGGACTCCGAGGAAAATCCACGGAGTCCTCCACTGCTGAACTGAGCGAGCTGCAAGGGGTGCGGGCAACAAAGTTCCCGCGGAGTCTGGCGAGTCCGCACTAGGGTATGCGGACTGGGACTGCTCTCTGGAGGATTTGCTGGGTGGCAGACTGGAAGGAGTCCGCGACTGCTAACTGAGTCCACACGAAGGCTGCGGACTGAGGAGGAATAGACCTTGCTGCTGCCGAGAAGCTGGTGATGGCTAAGGGAAGGGTGAATTGCGTAGAGAGTCCTCCGAGTCCGCGGCTGCTGCGAAGTTGAGTACGCATATGTTTGAGATAGAAAGCCTGGCTATTGAGGTTGTTGTGTTCCACCACTGGAGGAGGACTGGAAGTCTTGATCACACTTCGAGTCTGCCCAGCTCGCGAGGGACTTGGAGGTTGCTGGTCTTGGTGGGTAGCCAGAACTGGAGACCGCGCCTTGCAGGCGAGCTGGAGGAGTCGGCTACCTGTGTTGCTGGGTGAAGGGATATGCGACTTGCTGCCGGCCTGAGTGGACAGGAATCCGAGTCTGGCAAAGGAACATCTGTTGGGACAGCTGCAGTTAAGCTGAAGAGGGGGCGGCCTGCAGAGGCAGACTGCGGAAGCAGTCCGCGGGCCCTGCCGACCAAAGGAAGGCGCGCGCGACCTGGGGGGTCAGACCGCTGAGACCGCGCAGGCCGCGCGGCCTGAGCGGACAGAAATTTCTGTCCCGCCCAGGTCCCGGCGCCTCCAGGAGGGTCGGCGAGGGCCCGCGGACTGCTTCGAGCAGTCTCCTTGGGAGGATCGCCCCCTTTTCACCTACGTGTACTGTCCCAACAGTTGTGCCTGTGAAGGCTAGGATTACTGGTTACTGAGGAAGTTCAGGAAGTCTCATATCCTTCACCAGCAACACAGGTTAGTGACTCGTCCGCTCGCCTGCAAGTGCTCGGTCCTCCAACCTGGCTACCCACCAAGACAGGAAGGTGAAAGTCCCTCGCGATTTGGGCCGACTCTAAGTATGCATC